>CM067503.1:227407-714907 GCA_034509495.1 Acestrorhynchus altus | reverse complement strand
TTCGGGTTCTGTTATGGTTTGTTCAGGTTCTGGTATGGTTTGTTTGGGTTCTGGTATTTGTTATCTATGTAGAAATGTACACAGACCCTAATTAGTTGCTACTGTTGCTACAATGTCAACCACCAAACTAACATTACTTCAGTACAGCAGAGTATTAGGACAAACGTGTGGGGTCAAGTGTCCCCTAATTAACTATGGATTAACTAGGATGGAGGGGTCCCCCCTCATGATTCTGGTTCCTCCCGAGGTTTCTTCCTCCAGCTTTGAAGGAGTTTCTCCTGCACTGTGGCCCTTTGGCTTTGGTATCTAGTATGAATTGTTTGAGATTTGGTACGGATTGTTCGGTATCTAGTATGAATTGTTTAAGATCTGGTACGGATTGTTCGGTATCTAGTATGAATTGTTTGAGATCTGGTACGGATTGTTCGGTATCTAGTATGAATTGTTCAAAATGAATCACTATGAATTCTTGTTTGTTCTGTAATTATGTGAAGGAAGGATTTAAGATTTTATGAAGATGTGATTTATACTATAATGGTTTTCTTAAAGTTTGACAGACAAACCCCCAAATAACTGCTGAGAAACACGCAGGAGTGTATAGCTGAGTCACGAGGGTGGTGCACTCTTCCTAGCCTTCTTTGAAGCATGGGGGTGGATCGATCACCACCGCACTTGACATAAACTTTTGCGTTTGTTGTTTATCGCAATATGTCTCTGTGCGTATGAGGAGAACGTTTGCCAGGTTCTGGCCAAAACACAAATCAGATTCCATTTAAGAGTGTATAGGCTTTAGTATCAGACCTGTGTGTGCAGTGCTCCATGGTACAGTGTGTCCTATAACACCCTCTCTCTCTCTCTCTCTCTCTCTCTCTCTCTCTCAGGTGGAAGCAGCTCAGGATGCAAGCCCCCCCCCTCCTCTTCCCTCTGCCAGCCTGCTCCCGGCTACTCCCCCGCTGAGCTCACCATGACCAGCCAGCACACACACCCCCCCTTCAGCAACATCCAGTCCATGGCTGAACAGCAGCAGGTACACCCACACACCTCACACCGTACACCGTGTGTTGATCCTCGTTTTGGAGGTTTTTCCACGTTTATTCTCCAAGACGTCACCGTCATTATTAATTAATTATTACACAACAGCAGCATCACTTCATGTGTTCACATTCCAACATGTAGAAAGTTCCGTTTTGGTTCCATAAAACACTTCCAGATCCTCTGAAGACTGATGTACAGGACTGTTCTAGGGTATCCGTCCCCCTGTGTAAATAGGAATGTAGATCTTACCTGCTCAGTGAGTGTTTATCACACTATTACAATAAACACTGGTAACATTCCTGCAGAAAGCCATGGTTCTCCATCACTGTGTTCATTAAACATCTCCAAACTTCTCCTCATTGGAGTCTAGTATTATTAATAGTCTCGTCAACACCTGCTTTGGTAAATCAGTGCTATAGATGTTAAATCAGGTGTGCTGCTGATGGAACTGAACACATCCAGGCGCTGGCTGGGGGCGTCCAGGAGAAATCTGGAACTAAGCTTTGTTCTTCAGACCAGCTCAGAAGATGTCAACCACCTTCTTCTTCCTCTTTACTGCATTTCTGTTTGCCTGCATCTGGAGTCTCTACACTGATCACTCTTATTGATCAGAGGAGAAATCATGTGAATAGGGGATTAAAAGGTCTGTACATGGCGTTCGTGTACCCTAACTTCAGTCTGAGTGGGTGGAGCTAAACTGCTGTAGAGTAGATGGATGCATGTAAATGGCTGTCCTTTCATGAGTGCATAGTGTACGTTTGAAGAGAACATCCACCCTCAGGATCAGTGAGTCTCCGCCCTCTCAGCATGCTAAAAGAATGCATGTTAGGGGGTCTGGAAGGAGTGTGCAGAAATAATATTTATTTTGGAGGCTTCTCTGCTTCAGATGTTGCCAAGGCAACCAGTCGGCGAGTCACCGTTGGTTAGGTCACCTCCCATCATTATGTAATAGACAGAATAGTCCTCTGTTTCCTCATCAGTTGAGGCGGAGTTAAAGAACCAAATATTCAACCACTAGGGGACGCACTCCTCTAGCCCACGCCTGGTAGTGGGGACGGTGCCACTAGGTCCACGTTAATCTGCTCCAGAGAGTCCAGTTCTATTGGCAGAACCTCTCTACAGGGACTACACAAGCTGTGTGTGCTTTTGCACATCAGTGTCAGGAATGAGTGCATGAAAGCAGCTGAATGCATTCATTAGAAGAGTGTCCACAAATATTTGGACAGTGTATATTCATATCAGACTGATCATGGTAGAGATATAATGAGCTTAACAACATTTCCTGTACTACTCCAGTGACCTCTGACCTTTCTCACTTGACCAGGTGCTGTCCGATATGACCATACTGCAGAGGAGGATCCCCCCGAGTTTTCGAGACCCCGCAAGCGCCCCGCTGAGAAAACTCTCTGTTGACCTCATCAAGACTTACAAGCACATCAATGAGGTCAGCTCATTCAGTCACACACACACACACACACACACACACACACACACACACACACACACACACACACACACACACTTTTGATACATTGTCTGGCGATTTTCCGATGAACATTTGGATGCATAGATGGACAGATGAATGGATGGATAGATAGATGAATGGAAGGATAGGACCGCTCAATGGAGAGATTGATGGACAGATAGATGGACAGATAGATCAACAGTTGGACAGAAAGATGGATACATAGATGGACAAATTAAATGGACAGGGCAGGTAGATTGGTTGGTGGGCAGGTAGATGGAGAGATAAATGGACAAATTGAAAAATTAAAAGATTGGCAGATTGACGTAGAAATGGATGGATAGATGGACAGATTGGATGGTTTTGGGTGACACGTTAGTTGGATAGAGAGCTGGTTAAATGGATAACTTAACAGATGGAGAAATTGATGGACAGACAGACTGATGGACAGATGGACCAATTAATAGGTTGGTAGATTGATGCCTGGACAAATGGATGGATAGATGGACAGATTGAATGGGGATGGATAATTGATGGGTGGATAGAGGGGATGGATATTTGGCCAAATGAATAGATGGTTGAATTGATATACCTGAACAGTTAAGAGGGATGGACAGATGAAAGGACGGATGGGTGAAAGCTTTTTGAGTTTTGTTGGTCTTCATTCACAATATAACAAAAACACGCTCCTCTCACTCCTCCATCTCCATCACTCGTTCCACAGGTGTACTACACGAAGAAGAAACGGCGAGCGCAGCAGGTTCCCCCAGAGGACTCCAGCACCAAAAAGGAGCGAAAGGTTTACAACGACGGCTACGATGACGACAACTACGACTACATCGTGAAGAACGGAGAAAAGTGGCTGGACCGCTACGAGATTGACTCACTAATCGGCAAGGGCTCCTTCGGACAGGTGAGCAGTTCGCGATGCCCTGCAATGCATGCTGGTATACGCTGTGAACAAATGCTGGGGGGCTTTATACCCCTCAAGTCCACACCTGCTATTAGACATGGAGACAATAGAGTCATGTAGAGGGTCATTCTTTACAGGGACTAGACAAGCTGTCCATGTACACTTGTACATCTGTCAGCACTGGGTGCAGCCAAAAAGAATGCTGAATGAGAAGGGGTGTCCACAAACTTTTGGATGTGTAGTTGGACATTATCACATATCAGCTTCATACAGCACACGTCTCTGAACTTCAGATACAGTTTTCTTTTACTGAACTCATCTAATAACGAGTACGATACCGATATGACTCCAGTATCGTACATCACCAGTTACAGTGATGCCACAGATTAAAGAACACTGTGTTTTCTGTGATGTCTTTGGTCCTGCTCTTTTACGTCCTGCTCTTTTACGTCGTGTCCAGGTGCGGTAACGTGTCGTCCTCTTGTCTTCCTGCAGGTGGTGAAAGCCTACGACCACCACGAGCAGGAGTGGGTGGCCATCAAAATCATCAAAAATAAGAAAGCCTTCCTGAACCAGGCCCAGATCGAGCTGAGGCTTCTAGAACTCATGAACAAACACGACACCGAGATGAAGTACTATATAGGTAAGAAAACAAACAAACAAACAAAAATAAATAAACACACGCAGCCTGTTTCAGACAGCCTGCTGTGACTCACACTGAACTGAGTTCAGCCTAATCTATTGATCACTTCCTACGTTCAGTCTGAAGCGGCTTCCTCAGAACCCAGCACTGAGCTCGTGTTAAAGCAATGCCCATTCGAATGAAATTCACTGGAAATAATGGTCAGAAAAGTCTACAGCCATGGGAAAAGGAAGTCGGTGAAGTCCATATGGCTGCTGATAAACTGATTCTTCCTTTAATTCCAGTTTTTCAGTTACCCAACCATGTTGGGACTCTCCCCATCACAAACGATACTCCAAGCACAAGCCTCCTCAGATTCATGTGAATCAGCCTCTTTTTCAAACTGCTGCATTTGCTGGGGGACGACTGGCGGAAGCTAACGCTGTGTTTGGGTGTGAGGTGGGAAGAGAGCGTTATTTTGTTCTCAGCCTGGGATCGTTGGAATATAGCACATTAGAGCCACTCAGAACCGTATGGCTTGTTTGAAAGTTCACACAAATCAACACATTTCCACATAGGCAGATTACGAAAGTTAAGCCCCTCCCCTGTTCCAATTTAAATTCACCAAATTATTAAGTTTTGGGCAGTCATGTGGTTTTGGTTCAGGAACCAGCCTTGTGTCTGGAATGTCGCCGGTTTGATTCCCTGAACTGGCAGGACATGACTGAAGTGCCCTTCAGCAAGGCAAGTCCCCAGCTGCTCCCCGGGGACTGTGGAGAGGGCTGTCCACTGCTCTGGGCGTGTGTGTGTGTGTGTGTGTGTGTGTGTGTGTGTGTGTGTGTGTGTGTGTGTGTGTGTGTGTGTGTGTGTGTGTGTGTGTGTGTGTGTGTGTGTGTGTGTGTGTGTGTGTGTGTGTGTGTGTGTGTGTGTGTGTGTGTGTGTGTGTGTGTGTGTGTGTGTGTGTGTGTGTCTGAGTCTGTGTGTGTGTGTGTGTGTGTGTGTGTGTGTGTGTGTGGGCTGAAAAATAGGTTGATATAATCTATTTCCCACCTCTCCTCTCCCAGTCCACCTGAAAAGGCACTTCATGTTCCGGAACCATCTCTGCCTGGTGTTTGAGCTCCTCTCCTACAACCTGTACGATCTCCTTCGCAACACCAACTTCCGGGGCGTCTCCCTCAACCTGACACGGAAGTTTGCGCAGCAGCTGTGCACGGCACTGCTCTTCCTGGCCACGCCGGAGCTCAGCATCATCCACTGCGACCTCAAACCCGAAAACATCCTGCTGTGCAACCCCAAACGCAGCGCCATCAAAATTGTAGACTTCGGCAGCTCCTGTCAGCTCGGCCAGAGGGTGAGTGACCGGGACCTCGACTACTGACCTGAACAGACTCCGCCCACGCATGTGTTTCTGTAGATACTGTCGCTCAGGTTCAGTGTAAATGATCAGATAATGAGATGTAAGAATCAGTACGCATATTTATGCATATCACAGAGTCGTAGTCATGGTATTGAAAAACTGAATTGCATAAAACATCTTTTCATGGAGAACCTAGAACCTAGATAGGAAACTTAGGAAATAGGAACCTAGATAGGAAACTTTGAACATCTTTTCATGGAGAACCTAGAACCTAGATAGCACCTTTTGCTCACAGAGAGTAAAATGGGTGGGGTTTATTCTATAGGGTCACCCACACGTAAATGAAACTTTTTTTCCACAATATAGGCTATATATATATTATATATATATATATATATATATATATATATATATATATATATATATATATATATATATTAGTAACACCAGTAACCCAGTAGTATACAGTGTAGTTGAGTATATAGTATACTATATCCAAAAACAGTATTATGCAGTAGGTTACAATACAGTAGTGTACAGTTAACTTCATAGTACACAACATAGTCTAATACATAGTATAGTATACTCAATAAGAGTATACTACAGTAGGCTAGTATACAGTATTGTATAGCTTTTAACCCAGTATTATACAGTATAACCTGATATATAGTATAGTATAGCCACTAATAGAGCAGTATATAGTATAGCCTGGTATATAGTATAGTATAGTATAGCCACGAATAGAGCAGTATAATAATATAGCCTGGTATACAGTATAGTATAGCATAGCCACTAATAGAGCAGTATATAGTATAGCCTGATATGTAGTATAGTATAGTATAGTGTAGTATAGCCACTAATAGAGCAGTATATAATAATATAGCCTGGTATACAGTATAGTATAGTATAGTATAGCCACTAATAGAGCAGTATATAGCATAGCCTGGTATACAGTATAGTATAGTATAGTATAGTATAGTATAGCCACTAATAGAGCAGTATATAGCATAGCCTGGTATACAGTATAGTATAGTATATTATAGTAAGGTATAGTATAGCCACTAATAGAGCAGTATATAGCATAGCCTGGTATACAGTATAGTATAGTATATTATAGCATAGCCACTAATAGAGCAGTATATAGCATAGCCTGGTATACAGTATAGTATAGTATAGCCACTAATAGAGCAGTATATAGCATAGCCTGGTATACAGTATAGTATAGTATAGTATAGCCACTAATAGAGCAGTATATAGCATAGCCTGGTATACAGTATAGTATAGTATATTATAGCATAGCCACTAATAGAGCATTTTACCTAAAACCATGCATTTTTACACCCCTGGTGTTCCACCTGAGCCATCTGAGCCCCTCAACGCCGTTATGGCCTTGGAGAGTGTTGGTCCGGTTCTGATTCCAGTGCTGGCGAACGCAGCTCCAGTGTGTGGATGGCAGCAGAGGAAGCAGGTCATTAGCAGCAGAAGCTCAGTGTATTGAAGCTCCACACCCTTTTTCCTCCTGATGCTGATCACCCACAGCTTCTCCAGCGAGGGTGTGTGTGGATGTGAATGGAGGGAGAGGTCTAATATGCTTCAAAGGGCAGAAAGGGCTTTCCCTGCTGCAGCACACAATAGTGATCAGCACACATTGTCAAGGACTCTCTGCCTGAGAAAATGGGTTTCGGTGAAGTGCCGGAGAATGGATTCCCAGCGGCTGTGCTGCACCCTCTTCAGCTTGCTCACGCCCAGTTTCTGCCGCCCCCCAGTGGCTGAAACATGATATTGCAGGCAGCAGAATCGGAATCTTTTTACTGGATATGCACACTGGTGTCTGTGAGGAATTTGTACTGGTGAAATGGACATGTATGTAAATGAACAGTACGCAGTTCATAAAGCACCTTTGGATAATGGCATCTCCTGATTACCGTAACTGCAAATTATGATCATTCTATTGAAAACAGCGTGCGCTAGTAGTCACATTTTATTTTCCAGTTCCTGACTTTTCTGTCTCTTTTCCCTTTCTGTGTGTTCTGTGCAGATTTACCAGTACATCCAGAGTCGGTTCTACCGTTCACCGGAGGTGTTGCTAGGGATGCCCTATGACCTGGCCATAGACATGTGGTCTCTGGGCTGCATCCTGGTGGAGATGCACACAGGCGAGCCCCTGTTCAGTGGCTCCAACGAGGTACATAAATCCCCTCCAGAGCTAGTGGAGACACCTGCTTCAGAGTCATAAGTTATCATCCATACACTACATCCTGTAACATAATCCTTTACTGAAAGTCGTAAAAGACAAAATTGTTCTTTGACTGGTCAAATGGTTTGTAGATTTTTTTTTATAAAACCTTTATAGCAAAAACTTCAACCTTTCTTACTGCAATGTAGAACTTTTTTTTACTGCGTGCAGTATATAGCGTAGTACAGCTGACAGCACAGCGGCGCCCAGTATAGCCCAGTATATAGCACAGTACAGCTGACAGCATGCAGTATAGCCCAGTATATAGCGTAGTACAGAGTACAGCACATTAGCGTGTAGTATAGCCCAGTATATAGCATAGTACAGCCCACAGTGCTGCGGTGCACAGTATAGCCCAGTATATAGCGTAGTACAGAGTACAGCACATTAGCGTGTAGTATAGCCCAGTATATAGCGTAGTACAGCTGACAACGTGCAGTAGAGCCCAGTATATAGTGTAGTACAGCCGACAGCACAGTAATGTATAGTATAGCCCAGAATATAGCGTAGTACAGCCGACAGCGCAGCAGCACTCAGTATAGCCCAGTATATAGCATAGTACAGCCCACAGTGCTGCGGTGCACAGTATAGCCCAGTATATAGCGTAGTACAGCAGACAGCTCCCAGTATATAGCATAGTACAGCAGACAGCACACGGTATAGCCCAGTATATAGCATAGTACAGCAGACAGCACACGGTATAGCCCAGTTTATAGCATAGTACAGCCGACAGCGCAGCAGCACACAGTATAGCCCAGTATATAGCGTAGTACAGCGTACAGCACATTAGCATGCAGTGTAGCCCAGTATATACCGTAGAACAACCGACAGCACAGCAGTGCGCAGTGTAGCCCAGTATATACCGTAGAACAACCGGCAGCGCAGCAGTGCGCAGTGAAGCTCAGTGTATACCGTAGTACAGCCGACAGCGCAGCAGTGCGCAGTATAGCCCAGTATATACCGTAGTACAGCCAACAGCGCAGCAGTGCGCAGTATAGCCCAGTATATACCGTAGAACAACCGACAGCGCAGCAGTGCGCAGTATAGCCCAGTATATACCGTAGAACAGCCGACAGCGCAGCAGCACACAGTATAGCCCAGTATATAGCGTAGTACAGCGTACAGCACATTAGCATGCAGTGTAGCCCAGTATATACCGTAGAACAACCGACAGCACAGCAGTGCGCAGTGTAGCCCAGTATATACCGTAGAACAGCCGACAGCGCAGCAGTGCGCAGTATAGCCCAGTATATACCGTAGAACAGCCGACAGCGCAGCAGTGCGCAGTATAGCCCAGTATATACCGTAGAACAGCCGACAGCGCAGCAGTGCGCAGTATAGCCCAGTATATACCGTAGAACAGCCGACAGCGCAGCAGTGCGCAGTATAGCCCAGTATATACCGTAGAACAGCCGACAGCGCAGCAGTGCGCAGTATAGCCCAGTATATACCGTAGAACAGCCGACAGCGCAGCAGTGCGCAGTATAGCCCAGTATATACCGTAGAACAGCCGACAGCGCAGCAGTGCGCAGTATAGCCCAGTATATACCGTAGAACAGCCGACAGCGCAGCAGTGCGCAGTATAGCCCAGTATATACCGTAGAACAGCCGACAGCGCAGCAGTGCGCAGTATAGCCCAGTATATACCGTAGAACAGCCGACAGCGCAGCAGTGCGCAGTATAGCCCAGTATATACCGTAGAACAGCCGACAGCGCAGCAGTGCGCAGTATAGCCCAGTATATACCGTAGAACAGCCGACAGCGCAGCAGTGCGCAGTATAGCCCAGTATATACCGTAGAACAGCCGACAGCGCAGCAGTGCGCAGTATAGCCCAGTATATACCGTAGTACAGCCGACGGCACAGCAGTGCGCAGTGTAGCCCAGTATATACCGTAGTACAGCCGACAGCGCGCAGTATAGCATGTATGTATTGTACAGTATTGTAGCATATTGAGATGAGCAGCTCCATCCCTGACTCTTATGACATTCGATTTGTCCATCAGGTGGATCAGATGAATAAAATTGTGGAGGTTCTTGGGGTCCCCCCGAACCATATGCTGGACCAGGCCCCCAAAGCACGCAAATACTTTGATAAGCTCTCTGACGGCCTATGGACCGTCAAGAAGAACAAGGACATAAAGAAGGTACTATATCCTTCAGCCTCTGTGAGTAAAACTCTGCTTCTTATTAACCATTCCCCCTCCATACCTTCCATAACCCTCCCCCATCTCCACCTCAGCATCAGACCTCGTCTTACGCCACCAGTGAACTTCAAACATCAAAACCTATGACACACTTGAACGAACTGAGGTGTCTAAAGGGACCGGAGGGAGCTCGATGCCTCTGCGAGCGCCTCTGTACTGGAGACAAAACACAGAGTATTCTTTCCCACAGAACATGTTGATCAGAACGTGACTGTTTTCAAAAACCCTTTGGACCAAAGTTTAATCTCGATTTTGGCCTCGTTTTCAAACAAGTCAGTTTTCCAGGAAGCAGTGCATCTGTTTTTGTGATTTTTTTTTTTTGCGATTGGTTCATTTCAGAAGCCTGTCATATCGACCACATGCTGTTCGCTGCACCCAGATCATCACAGTGCTCTACAGAATGTGGGAGAGTGTGATTTGACTGGATCTGTACGGAGTTTGGGCTTTAATTAAAAATCTATTCTGTTAGATGGGTGATTAGAACAGCTCTCATAAGCAGCTCAACCACAAAACCATTCACATGCTTCCCTTTCCCTCCCTTTCCTGCTCCTCTCATCCACCTTTACATCTGTACTGGTCTTTAACCATGTTCCCAATGTTCAACATTCTCTCACATCCTCAAATGTGCTGAATATCCTTATTATTACAATAACAAAACCCCCTTTTCAGCCTTTACTCATCAGTGTGGATGTTTTCGCTCAGTGTGACGTGATGATGATCTAATAACTGTGATGAAGGTAAAGCTGTCTTCTGTAGCAGATAAAATAATGCCCCTTTTTAACCTCCCCCTCTTCCAGGAGTATAAGGCTCCAGCGACAAGACGGCTACACGAAATCCTAGGGGTGGAGACCGGGGGTCCTGGGGGAAGGCGGGCAGGTGAGCAAGGCCATGCCCCTTGCGACTACCTGAAGTTTAAGGACCTGATCCTGCGCATGCTGGACTACGACCCGAAGACCCGCATCACACCGTTTTATGCCCTGCAGCACAACTTCTTCAAGAAGACGACGGACGAGGGCACCAACACCAGCAGCTCCACCTCAACGAGCCCCGCCATGGACCACAGCCACTCCACATCCACCACCAGCTCCGTCTCCAGCTCCGGTACACTGACACACACACACACACACACACACACTCCCCTGTACACACTACATGGGGCACTGTATAATGCTCTATAATGTTCATGTGATCCACACGCTCATTCCGACAGACTGCAGGCGTATGGGGTGCTCTGTTATGCTCTATAATGTTCAGCAGTTCTTCTGTATTTAAAGGTGTGTGTTATGTTCTGTCTCCCTAACCCAGGTGGATCTAGCGGTTCTTCCAATGACAACCGAAATTACCGGTACAGCAACCGGTACTACAACAGTGCCGTCACTCACACAGACTACGAGATGCAGAGCCCACAGGTAACCGAACACTCCTGTTTATCACGTTTCTCAGATGCTCACGTTTGTGTTCCGGATAGCCTCCATCATAACCAGTGGATATACATGGTCACCAGCAGTATGAGCTGGGTTTGAGTAGGAACGCCATCCCACGGTCATGAAATGCCACGAAATCACCCTCTGCACCCCACTGAAATTGGTTACAAATCACCCACTGGATATAGAGCAGTAAACAATGGCATAATAATAATAATAATAATAATAATAATAATAATAATAATAATAATAATAATCAGTAAGTAAACAGAATCACATTATTAGTGGGAAAACTGCCAAAAGGTGTACAAGGTTGATGTACAAGCGTCTGAGGAGCACCTGAACACAGCGTGATCTTCACTGTAGACTTTCTTGCAGTTGTTTCAGTAAAACGTGTTGAGACAATGCGCTCCAACTGCTCTTCTCTCTCCTTTTTCCCGCCGTCCTCTAGGCGCCATCCCAGCAGCAGTTGCGCATCTGGCCAGGCAGCGAGAGCAGCTTGGGCCCGCTGTCGAACAGCAGCGGCGATGCCCCATACCCGCAGCTCCTCCTGCACAAGCCGGCTGCCTCGCAGCACTCCCGCCACTTCCTCGGCAATGTGGGGGGCATGATGGATCCCCCCCACCACCCCCACCCGGTGTACGGCAGCGGGGGTCACCACGGCAATGGCCGACCACTCCGGCAGCAGCAACAGCAGCAGCAGCAGCAGAGCCAGGCCCAGGGCCAGACACCACAGGGCCCACAGGGTCAGGCGCTGATGCCCGTCTCGTCTCCACAGATGCAGGACAGCATTGAGCTGAGCCTCACGCACCACCACCACCTGGCCCAGTCTTCCATCGTGCAGCCCCCGCCATCGAGTTTGGACTCCAGTCAGTACGGCTCCTCCAACATCCACCTGGGCCTCTCCGCCTTTCGGACTAGAGCGGCCTTGGCCCCACCTCCCCAGCCTCCGACGGCCTCCTCGCAGCAGCAGATGGCCCAAGCCCCGGCCGCTCAGGACAGCATGGTGCCTGCCTCCGGCCTGGGCTACATCCCGCCCTGTTACCCGGGCA
Source organism: Acestrorhynchus altus (assembly GCA_034509495.1). Taxonomy (NCBI): domain Eukaryota; kingdom Metazoa; phylum Chordata; class Actinopteri; order Characiformes; family Acestrorhynchidae; genus Acestrorhynchus; species Acestrorhynchus altus. The sequence goes on along the minus strand of CM067503.1, from coordinate 702,598 downwards.
ACAACAATAACAACCCGCCGCCGCAGGGCAGCGGGATGCTCACTGGCGCCCCGCCTAGGGGCGGAGGAGCAGGGGTGGTGCGGCCGGATTCGGATGAGTCCATCATGATGGGCGTGTGTGGAAGCGGCGGGGGCGGCGGCCAGAGCGCGGCCAACTCTTGATAAATCTTGAACAAATTCCAAAAGCCATACAGAAAAAAAAAGAATTTTAACGAAATGATTAAAAAACACGACAAACAGCGCATACACACATGTACACGTAGTACACACAAATACACACACATGGCCACACGAAAGAGAAAAAACTTGTGAAATATCAAAGGATTATTTTGTTTTCGTTTTGTTTTGTTCTGTTTTGCATGGGGTCGAGGAGGCGGAGGGAAGATTTAACCTTACTTTCTTCTTTTTTTTGTTCAGTTTTCTTTTCGAAGGAGAGGAGCGAAGAGCGGAGACGTCAGAAAGGTTCAGAATGTTTGTTTTTATTGTTATTCTTATATTATTATTATTATTATTATTGGATTTTATGTGATTTAAGAATAGGTTTGCAGCGAGAGATTTCGTTTGTTTTTCTTTTTTCTTTTTTGTTTCCGTGGCGAAGTGCCCCCCCTTCCCCGGGTAAGTCGGGATTGAATGTGTGAGAGGAAGGAAAGCAGCAGCAGCAGCAGCAGCAGAAGAAGAGAGGGAGAGAAGATCCTTTGTGACTATTCTTTATTTTTTTTTGTTTAATTATATTTTTAATTTATTAAGAATCACTACAGAAGGAGAGGGAGAGAGATGGAGGTCAGACAGAACGCGAGAGAGCGATGAGGTGGGCTGTTTTGTTTTTTAAGATTTATTTATTCAGTGTTTATTTTATTTATACAGGTTTGATTTTTTGTTTTTGAGGGACAGGCGACACTCACGCGTCATACACGCCACAACCAACCTACCAACAAGCAAACATGATGGGATTGATTTGTTTTTTCTTTTTCATTTTGACTCTCTCTCACCCCGTGACTTACACACAACACTTTTGTTACTGGTCATTTTTTGTTTGTTTGTTTTTCTGTTTTGTTCAGTTTTTTTTTTTAAATGTTTCTTTTGTTTGTTTGTTTTTTTTCTCGCTTGACACACTGGCTTATATATCTCAAACTATGAAACAAATCTTACGAATAAAATAAAGCAAATGACAAAAAAAAAACAAACGAAACCGTAGTCGCACCGCGGTGAGAACCCGACGCGAGGAGGAGGAGGAGGAGGAGGAGGCGGAACCTTTTTTTTTTGCCGAGGCGAGCCGCTCCGAAAGCGAAGAGGGGGGACCTTTTAGCTAATCTTTACAGAAAAAAGGAGGAAGTGAGAAAAAACACAACGAAACACTCGGCCAGAAGGAAAAACCAAAATGCTTCCCTGATGGTTTTTTTGTTTGTTTATTTGGTTTCTGTTTTGTTTTTTCCAGAAAAAAAGTTTGCCTTCTTCACCATCTTTACCAAACTCACCCCTTTATTTAACCTCTCCTTTCTCCCCTTTTCCCTTTCTCTCTTACTCAGCTCTCTCTCTCTCTCTCTCTCTCTCTCTCTCTCCCTCACCCTTCCTTGCTTTTGTTTCATTTCAGACAATGAAAAGAAAAAAAAGAAACGCATTTGTATGATTAACTCTGGATATGCTAAGCCAAATCTCAGATCTCTCTCTCTCTCTCTCTCTCTCTCTCTCTCTCTCTCTCTCTCTCTCTTTCTTTCTTGCTTGCTTTTTTTTAATCTAGTTTAGTTTTTTTGTTGTTTTCTTTGCTTTTCTTCCTGGCCCCATTATTTGTGTTGGAAGGAAGAGGAGATGGGTGTGAAAAGCAGGAGGGAGGAAGCTGTAAAAACCAAGAAGACCGCGCCCTCCTGCTCTAACCTCTCTAATCTCTCTCTCTGTCTCTCTCTGTCTCTATCTATCTCTCTCTCTGTCTCGCCCTCATCTTTCCTCCCCCTTCCTCCTTCCTCCTCTGCAACACTCTGTGAGTGCTGTTTTGCCATCAAGTCCAAAAAGAAACAAAAAAAGGAAAAAAAAAGTGAACTACTTCTCTCTCGGCTGCTATCTCCACTCTCAACCATGTTCGGATTGCTGCTAAAGAAAACAAACAGATAAATAAATAAAATAAATAAATAAAAATAAATGAATAAAAAACTTTTTAACCCTCCTGCTTCAGAAAAAATGGAAAATAAAAACCACTGCATCTCATGTATTTATTACTATTTAACAAGAAAAAAAGAGAAAAAAAGTCAACCTGTTTTCTGCTGTTTTTGTTTACGTTCTTTCTTGGTACAGGTGAACGCTTGACATTTCTATTCTGTAACGGAAACATGGTATTAAAACAAGTGCCTCGATTTATTGGTCAGCCACTGGACACAGAGTGGACACGGATGGGGTTGTGGTTCTAGGTTTTGAGCAGGGGTCAGATTATGTATGTACAGCGTAAAAAACAAAATACCAGAGAAATGAAGCCTCATGTAACTGTGTAGAAAAGCTCCACTATGATTCAGCGAGTCTCCGTCTGACCAATACCGGATCTATTTACTTAACTGATGATGACGTCATCTCCACCCTCCTCATCCTCACCATCCATTGTAATTTGTGTACATAGCATTCATATGCTCTCTCTCTCTCTGTCTCTCTCTCTCTCTCTCTCTTTCTCTCTCTCTCTCATATCCAGTTATAAAGGTTAAGCGACAGTAGGGGTGAACACACGTGTGTCTCTATATCTCTATCTGTCTTTCTCGAGGCTGCTTCTCGCGACTGGGATTCGAACCTGCAACCTTGAAGGCAACAGGACCTGCAAAACTACTACCTTCCTCTGCTCTCCACGTCACTGATGACTGCTGTCCTTTCTGTTGTTCAGAACTTGTACTCGGCTGCCGCCGCCGCCGCCGGCTCCTTTACTTTGTATTATTTTTCTTGACGTCATCCTTCATGAGAAACATCATGTCTGAAGTATTATCACATCATCGGTTCTTTGGGTTCTCGATTAAAGAGAAAGTTGCCTCTGATCTAATGTTGAGGAGGAGTTGATCACACTGATGTTCATGTTGAGTGAAGTGGTGAAAAATGGGGTTCAGAATGCACCAAAAACACAAACAGGGTTTCCATCACAGAGTGGTGATGAAGATGAAGAACCTCAGGAGCTGGTCGTTGTCTTCATGTCAAGGCCGACTGGTTAAAAGGTTGAGTGTTGTGAGAACTCTGGAATGAGTTAAACTCTTATTTAATTCTCTTCAGGGCTGCATGATATGGACAAATAACAGATCACGATACACGGACTGAGAGACAGGTCACGTTTTCTTTATTCCACGTTGTGGAATTTACATGATATGGCCAATAATTGATCCACAAAATAATACAAATTGTAAAATTAAGAGGCACCTCACAGACATTTAGTATTTTATTACTGTTTGTGATTATATATTAATTCTTATTCACATCATGTGCTGATTTGTGTAATTTAAGTTATTTAAAATTTAATACAAATTTCTAAATGACATTTCTAGGCTTTATTTTACAGCATTTGTCCAGAAAATGTTTTATACTTTACGTGACAAAAATATTTCATCATTTATGTAATTTAATAGATAATTCACATTATATTTCAAAAGTAATTGGCCTGAATTTTTTGTTTTTCACATAATTTGAAAAACAATTATTAATATTATATATTTTACACCATCAAATTAATATTTCATAAAATAAATGAGTAATTTATGTAATGAGATCAGATCTCAATATATTTAGGAAGTTATTGGCCAAAATGATCATTTTTTTGTTCACATAATTTGATCTAATAATTTACGAACTCATAATAACCAAAATCTCAATTACTCGTGTAATTTTGTGACATAATTAACAATTAATTGAAAATATTTTTATTCATATAATTTGACTAATTAAAAAAAAATATTGAAACAATTTGACTAAACAATCCCAATTTTAATTTCAGTTCATTTGTGCTGTTTATGATGGTTCTTCACTGGAACTCATGAAGAGCTTCATTCATCTAGTGAATCATGAGAGGGAGTCTGCAGATCCTGTATAAGAATGAATTCGTCTGAAATTCAGTTTTACAAATAAAGGCTTTAATTATTAGGTTAAATTACTTTTTTTGCCAAGAAGTGTTGATGATTCATTATTTTAGAGAATGTGTCACATGACAATACACACACGGAATAATACAGGTTTAAGTGGGTGTGTTTAAGAATATTCTGTTGGTAAACTGGGTAAACAGGACCTCAGTAAACCAGTTAGGGTTGACAATAAGGTGCCAGACTCACACACAAATATAAGACCCTTACAGATCAGTTTAGGGACACACGACAGTGCCATATGGTAGATGTCCAGTACTGGAAGGAACACTGATAATTACTCTTGGCCATCATTGGTCAGGATGTTCACAGGCTCATTTGCATATGTCAGTGTTCTGGCCTATGAGAAGCCCAATATCACCATTATGATTTGTATGATAGTGTATTCCTTCAGCCTGACCCTGGAGACACCTCAGTCTACTGAACACTGTCGATTTATGTTGAGATGATATTTCATCTTAAACCAATGTTAAATCCGTATTTAATCTAATAATATACAGAATAAACAACACTTCCCAGCTGTCACATGATTGACCTTCACCAATGAACAACCTGTTATTTCAACCCTGAAAAACATTGAAACGATGTTTGATATTAAACACTTGTGAAAAGTGTTTGAATTTGAATACAATTAAAATTAATGACACTGAACGTCATATTAAAATAATGTTGTGATGTCAATTGATGGTGGAATTAGCATTATGCTAATTACTGGCTAACATTTTTAGCTGTTCCTGTGAGAAATTTCAGATTTTCTGAGGAAAAACACTTCCAGCCTGGTTTGTCAGGCATCCTGACCACTAACACGGGTTTACATACGTTAACGTCAACCTTAAGAAAAGCTGTTCAAGCTGACAGTTTAGCATTAGCATTACTGCAGGTGATGGCTGTGGTGAACTCAAAAGTAGACTTAAACACCACAAACAAATCCTATTTCTTCTATAAACTAAGATGACATGCAGGAAAACAAACGTATTCTCACTTTCCTGCAAAATTTAAAATTCAGCACAAGACTAGATTTTGCTGGTCGCTGGTTTCCAATGGTTTAAACTGGTCTTTGATAGTTAAAGTGGTTTAAAAACTGGTCAACCAAGCTATTATGTTCCCTTTACTCATAAGTCAGCAGGTTAAGCAACTCTTGACCCACATAGTTTATGTTGCATTCAATTTTTCTCAAGGTTGGTCAGACTGGTTGTCTTGGTTGACTGCCACGTTAGTGCTGGTCATATATGTTGACAAGCATGACCAGCAAGACCAAATTCCAGTCAGGCTGATTGGATTTTGGTTATGCTGGTCATGCTAGTTAAATAGCACCGTCTTGCTGGTCACCGAGCTTGGTCTTGATGATCATGTTAGTTGACCTGCTTGGTGAAGCTGGTTGAAAAACTTGGTGATGCAGATCATGCTTTTCAACCAGCATGGTGAGGCTTGGCTGTACTGGTTGATTAGCTCAAGACTAAACAGCAGGGAGTTCAAATGTAAAGAGCAGGTTTGGTGTGAAACACTAGGTTCTAGATAACCTTCCCCAGTCATAAGTGTTGACAGTTGTGGTGAATAGTAGCAGAAGCCCTTGAAACTCCTCACAGAAGTTATTAAACCTAATAATAAACACTGATACCCAGCTTTTGTGTCTAAAACCTGTTTCTTCACTACTTTTCCATCATCAACATGCCCTACAAAACTAACAAGTGGGTTCGAATGGTAAAATAAAATATATTATATATATTTTGAGTTGTCATGGTGACGAGACCACCACCATAAAAAAATCCGTAGTCCATCAATTTCTCCGTCAGAAATTCCGCAACGAACCATATTTGCAGGCTCAGGGAGAGTCGTAATTGTGTACTGTACATGCATGCACTAGTCTGGAGTCTGCACAACATGTAGGCCCATGCCCACCTGGAACCCACCTTCTACTTATGGGGGCCCATGTCCACCTTGAACCTACCTTCTACTCATGGAAGCCCCACATGACCATGGTGGCTCAGAAGCCTGAGCAGCATGACCAGCAAGGTATGGTTTTGTCTGGACTTGATTTCATCCACTTTGAACATCAAAGACCAGTTTACACCTCTAAAAGCATCTACCAGTAAATGCCAGTCTTGGTCTAGATATTCCAGTGAATACTCCAGGTATCTCAGATCATACAAATCTCTAATGAGCCTCATTAAATCCTTCATAAGTGATTTTATTAATGGAAGCTCTTTTAAGGTATTAAATGCTGACAGGGCTTCTGATGTGTTATTCTGGAGGAATTCTGCAGGAAACAGAAATTCCTGAAGAATAAAGTCCTGAAGCGCCTGCAGGATTTTAGCATTCCTTCAGTAGGTCTGAATGTTCCTCATCAGGATCTGGATCTGCAGGTGAATGAAGGATCCATCAAATGTGCAGGTGTCTTCATCAGCTTTCTCCAAAGGGAGCTTCAGGAAAATGTGGAAGAATATTCGAGAATCCTGTAGGATCACGTTCCTGCAGAACCGTCCTTGTCATGGTTTGCAGGTATTTAACGCAGGTGAGCAGGAGCAGGCCGTTTGTGCGCATGCGCAATAAGCATCAGGTGTTGCAGGTCAGGTAAGGTGACTGTGGGAGGGGCAGAGGGTCTCCAGGGGAAGGCTGGTCTCCTCCAGATCTTCCACATTCCACTATGGGCTTCTACTCCTCGCTGGTTCTGCTGGTTCTGCTGGGTCGTGCTCCAGCTCACACGGCTGAGGAGACCAACCTCCAGCTGAAGTCCTGGATGGGGCAGACGGAGGTTCTGCACTCCTTAGGAGATCGGAGTCCTCCACACCTGCACCTGCCGATGTTCATAGATGAAGCAGCTCCGCTCGTGGACGCGGCGATCTTCAGGCCGACTCCTGGGAGAAGACCCTTTCCGAGCGCCGTGGCAGATGTTCTGGTGGGGCGCGCGCCCGGCCCGCGCGTCCCCGCCGCCGGGGCAGAGAGCGCGCACGGGGTGGAGGTGAGCTGCGGACACAGGAAGGTCTCCGTCCGACTGAACAAAGCCCGGGTGCGTGTCCGGGGGGAGGACTCGGACTTCTACCTGGGGACGTGTCCCATCAGCCGCTCCTCAGGAGAACACCTGTACTTCCACTACGACCTGCAGCAGTGCAGCGGTTCCTTTACGGTAGAGAACCCGACTTGAGGAGGAGGAGAACCCCTCTGCACACCACAGGGACCACCTTTCATTTACTATAGTGATTTTAATCCATCATCATCAATAATAATAATATAATAATAATAATAATAATAATAATAATAATAATAACAATAACAACAACAACAACAACAACAACAACAATAATAATAATAATAATATCATTATCAATATTATCATTATTATCCTGATTATCATAATAATAAGAATGATAATTATCACATTATTGTTTAGTTATCATTATTATCGTCCTTATTATGGTCATTATTATCAATATTAGCATTGTCATTATTTTTGATAATGATATAATAATAAATATATAATAATGATGATCTTAATAATGATATTATCCTGATTATCATAATTATAAGAAGAATGATAGTAATGATAATGATAAAAATAAGGATATTGAAATTATTTATATTATTATTATTATTATTATTATTATTATTATTATTATTATTATTATGCATCATCAGAGGGGGGGGAAGAGAACCAAAGTGTGGAAAAATGTATTTCATTCCAAAAGTAAAATAACGACACTGCACTGCATAATAAACAGGTTCTGTGTGTATTTATTTGAGAGTGTTGAGGATGGGCTTCCACACCAAACCCATTCTGAAGGAGTTCATCTGCATCTCTTACCTTCAGGGATGTAGAACAAAAGTGCACATCAACAAACAGTTAAACGGCTTGAGTAGACCAAAAGCTAAACAGTCCAGAGTGAGAGGGGTGATCTATACTAGAGAGTGAGAGGGGTGATCTATACTAGAGAGTGAGAGGGGTGATCTATACTACAGAGTGAGAGGGGTGATCTATACTACAGAGTGAGAGGGGGGTGATTGATACAGTAAAGCAGAGTGAGAGGGGGTGATCTATACTACAGAGTGAGAGGGGTGATCTTTACAGTAAAACAGAGTGAGAGGGGGGTGATCTATACAGTAAAACAGTGAGAGGGGTGATCTATACTACAGAGTGAGAGGGGTGATCTATACTACAGAGTGAGAGGGGGGTGATTGATACAGTAAAGCAGAGTGAGAGGGGTGATCTATACTACAGAGTGAGAGGGGTGATCGATACAGTAAAGCAGAGTGAGAGGGGTGATCTATACTACAGAGTGAGAGGGGTGATTGATACAGTAAAGCAGAGTAAGAGGGGGGTGATCTATACAGTAAAGCAGAGTGAGAGGGGTGATCTGGACAGTAACCGGACGTTAAGTGTCTCGTTTCTGAATCGGTGTTTGTCTTCAGACAGTGGGAGGCCGGTTTGTGTACTCCAACTTTGTTGCGTACAGGCCGAGGGTTAATCCAAAGGAGCTGGTGGTCAGAGCTGTACCGCTGAAGCTGCCCTTCCAGTGTCTGTATAACAGGTACATCTGCCCTCTCTGACCCCCTAATGATCCACTTTATGATTCTTTGGGAAATGAATGGGTTCTGCAGTGAATTCGGTTCTGTTAGATTTTTAAATACATTGAGTAGAAGTGTGACGACTCATTCAGAAACAGTTGTTTCTTCTGTTAAAGGCTTCTTCGCATTGGTTAAAAATCTTTTTGGATGGTTCTACCTACAAAGAACAGTCAAAGAGCCCTTTTGCTGGGTGCTGTATAGCACCGATTAAGTTCTGCATCTGAGTCAAAGAACCCTTTCTCTGAACTACAGTGGTGCATGAAAGTTTGTGAAGCCTTTAGAATGACCTGTTTCTGCATGAACTCGAGTTAAAAGTTCTAAAAGTAGATAAGCAGAACCAAATTAAATGATTGAGACACTGCAGCAGTAACTGAACGTTTCCGTAACGGTTGATCAGTCCTGCACTAATTTGAGTTCATTCCTCCGATCAAACCAGCTTCAGCTCTGTGATGTTGGTGGGTTTCTGTTCCCTTTTCCTCTAGGTTTCATTATTCTTATAAAGTGGGCTATGTGCCCATGCCTGCTCCGGGGACGTTCAGGAAAAACCTGGGCTTCAGACGCCAAAGGTTCAGTCTGTCTGTGTGTGATGGTGAGACGATCCCCTCTCTAATCGTTTTCAGCACAGTTTGGTGTTTTCTCCGACGCGTCTTTGCAGGGATGCTCCACTGATTCTTCATAATTCTCTGTATAACTGTGTTTGGTGTGAAACTGCGTCACTGTAGAGAAACTTGCTGACTCTGATTTCTTTACAGTGGAGGTGAATGGAAGCAGGTGTCAGTTGCCATGACAACACATGTAGCCATTCTAATCACCATCCAAACCCACCAGTGAAGCTACACAAGCCTTCTGAGTTTTGTATGGACTGATGATGAAGGTAAAATAGTGGAGAATCTAAACAAATAGAATTTGTTTTGCTGCACCGCGCCCTGCCCCCATTCCTTTACTTGTTTTATTGTGAGTTTAAAAACCTGCTTTAGCTCCAGAATCTTCTCAGAAGGCAGTGAAACAGTGAGTCGGGTTTCAGTGTTTATCCATAAGCATTAGTTGGAATAACATTCTGATGAGCTTTTAGATGTTCTTATGTCTGCTTCCATTCACCTCCACTGTCTATAATTCTGACTGGGTAAGGTTATCTAGAAGTGTAAGTGTGTGTGTGTGTGTGTGTGTGTGTGTGTGTGTGTGTGTGTGTGTGTGTGTGTGTGTGTCTGTGTTAACTGTACAGAGAATTGGGACACTCTCGCAGTAAAAGAAGGTTTTACTCTCGGGGAGGTGATGTACTTCCAGGCTGCTGCTGCATTTGTAGCAGAGGACAAGAGACTCTTCATCAGTTCTTGTCATGTGACTGCAACTGATGATCCGCACTCCAGCCTTCGTTACGATGTCATCAGCAATTCTGGGTAATCTACATCTTAATTTAATCTCAAATCTTAACATTTTATTCTATCCTGCGTTCATGACTGTAAACCCTGGACGCACAGTAACTTTCTGAAACTCAACACACACAAAACTGAAGTTTAACTCTTAGTCCCAAAGTCAGCATTATGAAAACCTCCAGATCTTACCCTTAATCTTGAAGGTCTGGATGTAAAATAGTCTCCTGTGGTTCGTAACCTGGGCCTACTCTTCTACTCTCCTTTCAGGGCCTTGGTCAAATTTTTTTTCCACCTCCGTCTCTAGTGTTGCAGACTCAGAACCAGTTGCTTGTGCTGAAGAGAGAGATGAACTATAAGGCAAGACTCTCAACTTGCCATTCTGTCCCTCACCTCTGGCCATGAGCTTTGGTTATTGACCAAAAGAACAAGATCCTGAGTACAAGTGGCTGAAATGGGTTTCCTCGGCAGAGTGTCCTTTGAGAGGGTGAGGGAGAGGTTCACTCATCTGGGAGGTGCTCGGAGTAGAGCTGCTGCTCTCCCATGTCGAATGCATCATGGACGCCTCCTTGGTAAGGGGTTCTGGGAATGTTAGCGTGAGAGGAAACCCTGGGAAAGACCCAGAACACACTCTTCCGGAAGAGCTGAAAGAGTTGGCTGGGGAGAAAGAGGTCTGAGGCTCTTTGCTGAGGCTGTTGCCCTTTCACCTGAACCCTGGATGAGGGGCAAATATTGGCTGGGATGTATGGAATGTATGGGACATATTGGATGGATGGATAAATGCAAGTCATCAGTAAGGTTTCTTGTGTAGTGAACTGCATTTCTAAACAAGGATTTGGTAGTGTGTTTTCAAGGATTTTCAGCGTGTGTCTACAGGTCTTATGAAAGTCTGGGGGTTACTGGGTTCAGCAGGATCGGCAGTTCGAAAATGAGGATATACTGGCGTCCTTCCCATTAGCTGTAGGGTCCAAAGCAATGCTGCTGACTTAAGCGAAATTTAATTCACTTGCTTCAATAAGTGATGAATAAACCCCAAACCAGTGGAAATGTTGCACAGCTCTGTGTTTAATACTGATGGTTGTAGAGACGTTAATCAGCATTTGACTGTGCAGGATCTTGTTTTACCAGAACTGATCAATCTTCCGTAGGTGCATGGTGGACAGCAGGAGAGAAGGAAGCCTGTCCCAGTTTGTTCTGAGGGAGTCCAACATCATTCGTTTTTCACTTGATTCCTTTTTATTCGCCAGAGCTACTTCAGAGGTAATTTCTCCTCTGCTTTAAAGTGTTTCTGAATTTGTGATCATTAACTCATAAATCCTGATTCCTTTTAACAGCTTCTTCATCTGCACTGCACGTTAACCGTCAGACACATCATCGCAAGTCATTCATCAAAGTCCTGCACCTACAATGGAGCAACACACAGGTGACTATCAGACTCATAGTGATGTGTTGTAGAGAAATAACATTTTGATTTTGAGGCTGATTTGCTCCTCTCAATATCAGGAAATAGTATCTATAACATTAAAAATAAAGAAATCAAACATTTATACACAGAAACATTACAGATCATTGCAGATCATTGCACATGGGGAGGTGGAAGAAGTACTGCACATTATGTTGCATTGAAAACTCAAGTGTGTGGAGTTAAGTTGGTTGTAGAGTCTAACCACAGCAGGAAGGAAGGACCTGCGATATTGCTCCTTCACACACTTAGGGTGAAGCAGCCGGTCACTGAAGTTTTTGCCCAGTGCTGCCAGAGTCTCATGCATGGTTTGGCAGTCATTCTACAGCATGGATGCCAGTTTAGCTACCATCCTTCTGTCTCCCACCACCTGCACTGGGTCTAAGGGGCTTTGTAGGACAGAACTGGTCTTTAATGAGTTCGTCCAGTCTCCTCCTGTCTGCCGTCAAGATACTGCTGCCCCATCGACCACGCCATAAAAGATGGTAGATGCCAACATCATGTCAAAGGAGGTTCTCAGGAGTGCAAGGAGCTCAAATGAGTTCAGTTTGGTGTTTAAGTGCACCCCCAGGTACTTGTAAGAGTCCCCTCTCTTAATGACCATTTCCTGGATGTTCACTGATGGAGGGGTGTGTCTGCACCTGTGGAAGTCCACCACCAGTTCTTTGGTCTTCCCTATTGAGGAAAATGATCCAGTATTACACATCTGTGATCTAATTCTGTCCTATAATACAGAATTCATTGTTCCATCCATGTTGGCAAGCCATCCTTGATGCAGATCCCAGCAAAACAGCCCAAATGCATGATACTGCCATCACGTTTCACAGATGGAAAACATTAGTGATGGATTACATTAGTGGTGATTTCTACACTGAAACTAAAGACCTGAACGTTAGAGACTGGACATGTCCTGGTTAATTGACTACAGTTGCTTTAAAGTTGTATTTTTCTTGTGACTCTATTTAATGTTCTGCTAATCACTGTGTTTCTCATAACCAGGTGGGAGGAGCTGGATGGTGTGGATTATGTTTGTTCTTGCTGTGATTCTGGATGTGGAGCTGTGGATTTAAGTAGGTTACGAGCAGGTCTCTGGAAGATGTTTCTCTGGGCAGCTATTGGACGCTGAAATGCCAATTAGTATTCTGTGTTTTAAGACTCTCTGTCCAGTGTTCAGCAAGCAGTGGTGACCAGTCCAGGCTTTAACCTGAAGGAACCTGAACATGTACCTGAGAGCACCTGGGATCGGCGAAGAACCTTGCAGGTAGAAATAATCCAGTTGGTAATCGTACCTGAATATATCTGCTTGTGTGAACAAGAAACACAAGTTTACATACGTGCATTTACGGGGTTATAATCTGAACTGTAAACAGTTTTTATGGTTATAGACTGACTGGAAAAAAAGATTTGCATGGCATTAATCTGAATGGTAAACAAGGGTTTATGAAATGCTCGTGCTGATGCTCATGATTCTTCTTGTCCATGATTCGTCATGATGTGATATTAAATCCAGAATTTGTGAATTATGTTCAGTTGTTTCAACTCTGAATATAGGACAGACAAAAAACAAGCTTCTGAGTCTAAAGACTAGAGCGAGTGATAAGAGGGGCAAACAAACTACAGTTGGTATTGGGGTCTTCCTAAACCACCACAGTTCCCATGACCTGCAAATCCAGTAGCCCACCGTGTGCCCATATACTTTTACCGTTACACCTCCAGTAAATGCACATTTACAGTTATAACCTGAATTCATCTTTTTCTTCTTCTTTCAGCTGCTCCCTTTAGGAGTCGCCACAGCAGATCATCTTATTTATGATCTGCGTTATAGTTTTGGCACGTTTTACACTGGATGCCCTTCCTGACGCAACCCTCACCATTTATCTGGGCTTGGGACTGGCACCAGCAGTGCACCACTAATGACTGGTTTACAGTTATAATCTGAACGGTAGACGCAAATTTATACAGCTCCAATCTAAATCAGAATCACATATTCAATAAATATATAATATGCCTTTGTAAACGTGAACATTGCGCTTACATTTGTACTCTGGGTCTAGTTTCACAGAAGTGTCTTTAATGTTCAGATCATCTGAAGTGTAGATCTGAAGTGTTCATTGTGAATCTTATCCACAAATGATAACCTGCAGCCACAGTGGAGAAGATTGAACACCCCCTACCTTAAGTTCAGCATGTGTGGGCAGGGCTAATGTGCAGATATGTAAATTGGTTGTTTTTGTTCGGTTGTTTTTGTTTTTTCTCATAAACACATTGACTTTAAAACATTCATTTAAAAAAATGTTGCAGAATTGACCTTGACTGTTACTTGCAGTTACATCATTGAAAACCGTATTCCTGCCTGCAGGATCAGACCGCTATGGAGTTTAGAAACCTCCAGAAAGTCACTAAGGAGGATGAAGAGGAAGAGGAAGAGGACGAGGAGGAAGAAGAGGAGTTGTTGCAGGGGGACATTAGGAAACACCTCAGCTCTGAAGTGGAGGAATATAGGACTTCAGGACAACAGAATCGAATGTGGGCAGGAGGAATTTTCGAGAGTTTTGAAGAGACACCTAGATGGAACCAAAGGTTTACCATAAAAGAAATGAGGGAAGAAGGACCAAGGAGAGGAGTGGAGCCAGGGCAGACTAGAAAGATTGACATTTTTGGAAAGTTCTCACCAAGAAGCTGGAGAAGCGAAGCTTCCATAAAACAAATGAACAGCGCCACAGTGGAGAAACTTGAAGGGTCTGTGGAGAGCATGTCTGCTAAGGACTTGGTGGAAGAACCAGCGGAAGCCTTCCTAGGAGCTCAGCCTGAACCTGCTGAGTGGAGCAAAGGTCCGCATTAACCATAGCAGATGTCATCAGTGATGGACTTCTTCCTTCTCTATATTAACATGTTTGTATTCCAGGTATGTTCTTCATTCATCATAAAGGCAGCAAATGGTTCTTTGGTTTGAAATCACTTCCAGTGAGTCCAGGCAGACAGTCTTCAGAGACAGCAGATAACTCTTTAACTTGGAACAGGATGGCTGTTAACGTTCCAAATATTTGTGGACACCTTTCTAATGACTCCCTTTAGTGACATTAAACTGCACTCATTGCTGACATAGATGTGCAAATGCACATACAACCTGTCTAGTCCCTGTAGAAAAGTACTGCCAATGGAATAGGACTATCTGGTGCAGATAAACATGAACCTATGGACACCATGTCCATAGTGTCCAAGTGTGTGTTAGAGGGGTATAAAGCCCCCTAGCATTGAGCTGTGAAGCAGTGGAACTGTGTTCTCTGCAATGATGGAGCTCCATCCTGTATTTTGGGATGAACTGGCAAAGAGGTGGGTGGTCATCAACATTCTCAAAGTCCAGACCTATTTAATGCTCATGTTGCTGAATGCATTGACATTTACATTTACGGTATTTAGCAGACACCCTTATCCAGAGCGACTTACAAATGTGCTTTGCTGTTCACTCAGTAATCCTTAGCTAGTAGACGAGAGTAGAATCCAGAGTTACTCACACTTAAATGCTGTTGAAAGCAATTGTCTGATTGTTTTGATGAACAAGATTCAGAATAAATCTTTATGGAGTTAAATACTTTTGAAACAGATGAGTCTTCAGTCTGCGTTTGAACACAGTGAGGGACTCAGCTGTTCGGACCCCCAGAGAAGTTCATTCCACCACTTTGGTGCCAGAACAGAAAAGGTCTGGATGCATGTTTTCCTTGAATGCAATCAAATTGTCACAGCAAAGCTCCAGAATCTGGTAACACCTGCCGTTTCATCGTTTCTCCCAAAGTTAAAGGTATTAAAGAGAATTTATCCTGAATTTGTTGTCTCTACTGTCCAGGGAAGGCTTTCTGATTCAATTGTGTTGTGAGGATTTGATTGAATTCACCAACTAAACTATAACTATGTATGAGTTGACCAGTGGAGGAGGGGTCCCCCCTTGTGAGTCTGGTCCCTCCCAAGGTTTCTTCCTCCAGCTTTGAGGGAGTTTTTCCTGCACTGCCAGCCTTTGGTTCACCAGGGGGTTCATATCCTTTATTCGTCTTTTAATTTTTTGATTTCTGTAAAACTGCTCTGTGACATCAGTTGTAAAAAGCTCTATTCAATTTAATTTTGATTGATTAAAGCAATGAATGAGCAAGTGTCCCAATACTTTTGGCCATATAGTATTTAATTTTAATACTGTTTAATGCCATCATTTTGAAACAGACAGAGCTTTACATAGATGTGGCCAATTCAGATTTAACTAAATAAAACACACATGTGAGGCACAAGACTAGAACTGCAACTCCCTACTGGTTGGTCTTCCTATGCGGACCATTAGACCATTGCAACTTATCCAGAATGCAGCAGCATGTCTCGTCTTCAAGGTTCCTAAAATCAGTCACGTAACTCCTCTGCTGCATTCCCTTCATTGGTTTCCTGTAGCTGAACATCAGAGTCAAAGCCTTGATGCTGACCTACAAAACCAAAAATGGACCAGCCCCTCCAAACATGATGGCAATGGTCAAAACTCGAGCTGCACCAAGAGCCCTTCGAGCTTCAAGTACAGATCAGCTTGACCCACCGTCCCTCAAAACACAAGGAAAACATGCATCCAAACTTTTTTCTGTTCTGGCACCAAATGGTGGAATGAACTTCCCCCGGGAGTCCGAACAGCTGAGTCCCTCACTGTCTTCAAACGCAGACTGAAGACTCATCTGTTTCAGGAGTACTTAACTCCATAAATACATTTGTGTTCAGCAGGATCTAATCGTGAGGAATCTCTAGATTCTAGCCTCGTCTACTAGCTAAGGATATTCTGAGTGAACAACAAAGCGCTTTTGTAAGTCGCTCTGGAAAAGGGCATCTGATAAATGCCATCAATGTAAAGTTAGAAGGCCCTGTTGGAAACCTGTTGATGTCAATGTTCTATAGAAATTAAAGGAATGTTCTAGAACTCTTTTCAAACCAAGAACTGTTTTGCTGCCTTTATTTTCTGTAGTATTTCCAGTTACATGGATTTAGCTGAAATGAATGTGTTGCTTGAGATCATTGTTTTTCATTGTTTTTTCCCCCCATCTCTTAGGAATCCTTCTGGAGTTGTACTGTACAGTACTGTGGAGGAACTCTTCGATTCTCATATAATAAAGTTCAGTATTTGTGACTAGAACATGTGGAGTCTTGATAACAACTTGGTATTGAAGCACACATCTGCTGCCGTTCGAGATGCTATAGCTGGGTAATGGAAATCCATCCTTCCATCAGTGTGCCAACTGAAGCAGTTGTTAGTTCACAGTTTGAGGTTGGCATATATAAATGTAACTCTAATTGACCAATAGTTCAAGTTTATAAATGGACCACCTACCATCTCAGGTGGCCCTGCAGTCTGTAATAGAGAGGAAAATACAGACATTTGGTCTTTAGAAGCACAAAAGTGTTTTGAGTGCCACTGAGAATGAGCGTCTCCCAAAAAACAAACTATTACCTCCACCATGTTTGGAAGCTGTACTTGAGTCTGACCTGCTCTCAGTAAATGTTCATGATCCTGTTGCTGGTTTTCCGGTTGTCCTTCCTTGGAGCATGTTTGGTAGGTACTGATGATATCAGGAACACCCCACAAGACCTGGCTGATATTTTGGAGTGTAGAACATCAGTTTGGTTCTTGTAAATGCCTCAGATTCGTACTCTTGTCCATTTTTCCTGCTTCAAAACCAAATTTGAAAACTTTGAGAGCAATGTTTGTAGTACAGTGTTCAGGTTCTGTTGTAGAAACATTGTAATGAAAGGTTACTATTTAAATCTACAGTCTGCTGCGTTTCTGCTGTTACAGATAAACACTGATACTTTATACTCTGTTCAGGTTTATTGTATCGTAGATCCTCGTTTCTCATCCACATATACAGATACGAGTTTGTCATATCGCCCAGCCTTTCTTTCAACCAGGCAAAGAACCAATTACACATCCAAATGTCAGGTGTCTGTTAAAAGGGAAGCCGCTCCAGTGTCTAATCCCTGTGATATCATAGGTAAGAACACTTAGGAATGCACTGATTGCCGGTCATGGAGGAGCTGGGTTGTAGTGGAACCCTTTTGTGTACTGGTATATAAAAAGGGTTCTTTGACTAATTGATGGTGGAATCTTTTGTTGTCCTAAAGAAGAATTTTTAATGCTTCAATAAATTAATTAAAGTTGGATTTGTGTGTGTTGTCTTTGTTCTGTATTAAAAACAGCTTAACTCTGGACCAGGACAATATAGGCCTGTGTTTCCATTTACGTTGAATGGTTTAGATGGTCTACCATCATCTGTATCATGGTTGTAGACCAACTACTCCATAAAATATGTTTTACTGGTCAGACAGACAGACAGAGAGCGACATAAAGATAGATAGACACTCAGACACACACACACACAGAAAGAAAGACATACACACTCAGAAAGGGAGACAGATAGGAGAGAGTGAGACAAAGAGGAAGACAGACAAAGATACACATTTAGAGAATGAGAGAGAGAGAGGTGTGTCACAAAGTGAGCCGCACGTGCAGGTCTCGCCCCTCCAGTCCTGATGCATTGTGGGACACAGGTGAGGGTGATGAAGGTGTTGGAGGTGATGAAGGTGTTGGGGGTGATAATAGGAGTGCTCTCTCCGGCCGCCGGGCTGGAGACCCGGGTGGCTCCGTTTCTGGAGCTGCCAGTGTTCGTGGACTCCAGGGTTCCTGTGCTGGACCGGGCCGAGCTGTACCCTGCGCGCGCGCCCCGGCTCGGCCCGCTGCCCCTGCGCGTCAGCAGCGTGCTGCTTCCCAAAGGGGGCCGCGCGCGCAGCAGCAGCGCGTCCGGACCGAACCGGCTGCGAGTGACCTGCGGCTCCGGGGAGATGCGCGTGGAAGTCCTGAGAGAGCCGCCGGGCTCCGGGACCGCGCTCAGACTGGGAACCTGCTCCCCCAACCGGACCACCCGGCACCACCACGTCTTCCAGTACCAGCTGCACCAGTGTGGAACCAGGAGAACGGTACCAGTCCCTGATCACTACTGACCACAGCAGAGACACCACCTTCATCTGCAGGATTCAGATCAGCACGGACTAAGTATCTGACTGAATGAATGTTTGAATGACTGACTGTTTGACTGAGTGACTGACTGACTGAATGACTGACTGAATGAATGAATGAATGACCGACTGACTGAATAAAGGATTGAATGTCTGAATGACTGACTGACTGAGTGAATGAATGAATGACTGGCTGAATGAATGACTGACAGACAGACTGGCTGAATGAACAACTGGCTAACTGACTGAATGAATGACTGACTGAATGAATGACTGACTGAATGAATGAATGAATGAATGACTGATTGACTGACTGACTGGATGACTTGACTGAATTGATATGATTTAAATGATTTGACTTATTGATGATGTTCCTCAAAAGGACGCGTGGGATTGCAGTGCTGTTGTGAAGGAAGATGAAGGTGATCAGGATCAATAACTGATAATAAGTGTATCTGATCTGATCAATATTTATTGATCTACTCATACAGAAGTGGTGTCTCTCAGTACGTAACGCAACACGCCAGACGTCTCTGCATGGAGTTGTAGAGGTTCCTGTGATGATCCATCTCATGCAGCTTGAATGTTCTCACTCAGTTCTGCAGATGGTGCGGTAGGGGTGGAGTGTTGTTAGAGCGTCCCACACATTTTCACTCAGGGATAGTTCTGGAGATGTGGAGATCATTCATCTCCACCAAGGCACCATGATGACCCGCCGCCATTCTGAGTGACTCCAGTCCAGTACCCAGAGTGCAAAATATGCACTACGGAACAAACTTATTTAGTCAGGTACAGCGATAAGGGCCGGGCTTGCTTTGGTCAAGTGTGGCTGAGCGAGAAACTTGGATCATTCACAGGTCTCACAGTGTCAATCCTACCCACAAAATTTCATTCTTGTCAGTTGATTCTGTCTGGATGCAACTATTTATTATTTTTTTGACTGACAGTTTGTGCTAGAATTATTGGTGCTGATGGTAATCATGATCATAATGGTTGTAATGATGACACTGATGTTGATAATGGTAAATAGTAATGAAAAATATTTTTATAGATTAAGTCATTCTTAGGACAGATTCTACTCATAACTCTGATGTTACGCTATCTGTTCCTTGGGAATTAATTTGGAGTGTTTTTGAACACAGATTGTTGATAACAGAGTAGTGTATTTGAACACACTCCACTACACACCTGACAAGACTCTGAAGTCAGCAAGAAGGCGCTCTATACCCATTCAATGTCATTTCAACAGGTGAGGAGGGGGGGTTCTTTACTGCAGGAACTTTGCAGCCATTTTATTCAGGGAGATGCAAATTTACCTGAGGTTAGAACTAATATCCAATATATAAATCTAGTAAATATTGAGATATGGCTAATGTTATATATTTATTTCTGTGTACAATTTAGTTCTAAAAAAGTTAGTGAGTCGTTTGTGTAGAAACATTGTGATGAGAGCTTTGCCTCCGAATAATGTGGGCTAGCCTTAGTTAACAGGTTTACCTCAGAATAATGCAGACTAGCCTTAGCTAACAGGTTTACCTCAGAATAATGTGGGATAGCCTTAGCTAACAGGTTTACCTCAGAATAATGCAGACTAGCCTTAGTTAACAGCTTTACCTCAGAATAATGCGGACTAACCTTAGCTAACAGCTTTACCTCAGAATAATGTGGACTAACCTTAGCTAACAGCTTTACCTCAGAATAATGTGGGCTAGCCTTAGCTAACAGATTTACCTCAGAATTATTAGGGCTAGCCTTAGTTAAAAGGTTTACCTCAAACTGACGCAGGCTAGCTTTGCTAACAGCTTTATTTGAGACTAATGCAGGCTAGCCTTAGCTATCCTGGTTATTTGAGTAGTAATATACAAGGTGACAGCCTAGACGTCTCTTGGGAATATAAAGGATAGGTTCATGACAGAGAAGTGAGCTCATGTATGGTTGTAGCATACTTTTAAACCTCAACATTGAGATTTCCAGTAAAAATATAGAATCTCTCTTTATCCTGCTCTTTCATTTTTTTCCCCCCATTGCAGATTCCACTACTCATACAAAATAGGTTTTGTGCCACTTGTCAAAACACAGAGACTCTTCAAATTCATGAAGTCCCACGGTGACCTCACACTGACCCCATATGATGGTAAAGCTGAACCTCTGGTTCTAAATACGGTTTAGAAGTACTAATTTGTCTCTAACATACTGGTTAAACTGGGTGTATGTGCTGCTCTGTTGTAGCTCAGTGGAACAGACTGAACTCCTCTGAAGGATACATCATCGGGAATCCCATGTACTTTGAAGCTGAAGTTGGGACCATTTCAAAATCTGAAAGATTATTTGTGCACTCGTGTCATGTGACCGTCAAGAGCTCTCGGGTCTCTGCACCAAGGGTCACCATCATCAACAATTATGGGTAAATGGACAGTTTTGTCTGTCTCCATTTCCATAACTATACTTGATATGTTTCCATGGCTGTGCTACACCTTTTGATTTACAGTATTGCTTTGATTAAGCCGTGTGGACAAATAAGTGCCCTTATGAATGATGATGGGCATCATGTTCCTTGTTGACCTCAGGAAGCTTCAGTGAGGACTGTAGAAAGATGTGGTTCAAGCTGGAGGAGCTCTGTAATGTTTTGCAGGTGACTTAGGTGAAAATGGGTCCTTTGCTTGAGGTGACAGTAGATTTGAACCACAGTGCTGACACTGAGCTGCTGAGAACAATGTTTTTCCTTTTGCTCATCATCTTGCCGACAAAACATATATGGCGTTCACAGGGTTGCAGATGTGACTGATTGGGATGAACATTCTCAGGTCTGGACTGGCCTCCAAAATCCTCATATTTGATCCTCTTGAAAATCTGTGGGATTTAAACGCCATCTATGAAATCTGGCTGAACTGCAAAATCCTGAAACAAGTGGCCAGAAACTTGCTCATTCAGAATCAAATTGCAGTTATTTATACTCATGGAAGCACAGGGTATTGGTTTCAGTGAAAGTGTTTTTTGTCTGGTAGGCTTAAATTATCCTCATTTCTATAATTATTGCATCAGTTTCCATGGTTACACCACACCAATTTCTAAATCCTTTCATGCTTAATCTCCAAATATTTGGTCTATGGCCCACCTCTGAACCAGAACTAGAGTTTTTTTTTATTATGCACATTTGTAAACTGGTTATTTACCTGTTTTTCAGATGCATGATTGACAGCAAAAATGCAGCTGGGTCAAAATTCATAAAGAGCAGCCGAAGGAACGCAGTGAGATTCTCTGTGGACGCGTTTGTGTTCGTGGCAAAGCAAGCAAAGGTAATCCAGCAGCACAGAACTGTATGGTCTACAATGCCTGCGATTCTCCGTGTATTCTTAATCCCTCTCCGTTTTCTCCAACAGCATCTGTACATGCACTGTAAAATGTCTGTCGGCAGTGCGAAAGCAACAGCAACGTCAAAGTTCTGCAGTTACAACCAGAAGAAGGAAAGGTATGATCCGACTGATCATGATGATCTCAGGGGAAATTGGATTTGGTGGTTTAACACTACACTTTACTCTTCACTCTGTAGGTGGGAAGAACTGTATGGTGCCAATGCAGTTTGCTCCTGCTGTGACTCTGCATGCCTCTCTGGTGCCCCCACTGGTGAGAAGCTTAAACAACCATGTTTTTCTTAGATACTGAGGGTCTGTGTCACGAGAAATGTGTTGGATTTGAGTTTTGAAAAGCTTCATCATAGAACATTAATCAATTGGTCACTATTTATGATCATCTTCATGTCATTCTAACCTACCCATTCATGCAATGATCTACTCAGTCAATACTGTGGCATCAGTGCAGTATATAAGATAATTCAGATTTCATGTTATTGGAGAGCTCACAGAAAGGCTGAGGTAACAGCAGAACAGCAGCTCATGATGAACAACACATCCAACTTTGGAGGGCCTAAAACAGAACACCATGGACCATCAGGGTCCATTTGTTAGCCAAGAACAGAAAGCTGGACAAAGGGTCACCAACTCTGGACAGATGAAGCCTGGTTAAATGAGTCTGGAGTTGCTGACCATGTCCATTCCTTTATGACCCTGGACTACCACCTTCTAACTTCCACCCTGATGCTGGACCATGTCACAAAGCAAAATCGTCTCAAACTGGTTTCATGAACGTGACCATGATTGAGGTTCTCAGGAGTGTTTCAAGCTGGCCTGCTCTCTAAATTTAGAGCAGCTAATCAGGACACAGCTCATTTGAATATATCAATCTTAATGACACATCAGGTGTTTAATTAATGCTATATTTACATTTATGTTGTGTAGCAGACGCTCTTATCCAGAGTGACTTACAGTGTTACTCATATTACTGTGGAGGGACACAGTAGTGTTAGGAGGACACTTATTGGTGTAGAGCAGCATGGTTGCCCAGACTGGGAATCGAATGTGGTGTGTTGGCTCACTGGTGGTGTTTTCTGTTGGGCTACACCAACCAACCAATTCTAGGTTTGTCAAATATGAATCATGGCAGTTTTGATTGTTTTAGGTTTTAAGTTGTTTGTAGTTGTTTGGCAGAAAGAGGAATGAATTATAGTGATGACAGACGGGCGTTGATGGGCCAGGGGTTGATTTAAGAAGGAACATGACTCGAATGAGTGGAGTGTTGTGTAGATTGTTCCTCTTATCTAATCATTCTTACTCCCTAGCAGCCACAAGAACCGTGACCAGCAAGCCGAGACGCATGCTGGTGGAGGAGTATATGGGAGGTAGAGAAAGTGATGAAATCTTAGTAGACACCAAGAAAGCAGAAACTACACCCGCAGTGAAGAAGAAGGCGGAAGAGCCTCGCCGGATATTTGAAGAAGTGTTTGGATTGGACTGATGAATAAAAACATTCAAAATCAGACATGTGATTCAAATTTTATTTTCATTCATCAATGAGGATCATTTGTTGCCTGAACACCTCACATGTCCTGGTTCAGGACAGATGGTGGTAGGAGAACTGATGAACCAGCAGCAGGACTGTGGTGCCTAAAATTCACTGATACATGTGAGGAGGGAAAGTTAATCTGGTCCAGTCCCTCAGAAGAGCTTCTGCTGCATAAATGAGTGATTTGCTGGTTAATGCTGCCTGAGCTATTTTTGTAACATGAGGGAAACCTACACAATATAAGGCAGGTGGTCGTGTTCTGGGTCCGTATAGCTTAGTAAACTTTATGATGTGGTAGTGGAGTGAAGATGAATTTACACACAGGTCAGTAAAGTCCTCAATCAGATTTAAATCCATAATGCTCAGGCTGGGATTTATTCAGTAAGAGATGCAGATTAAGGACCATCGATGGATACTGATACATGTTTATTGAGTTTAAAAAATGTTACATGTAAGGTTGTGAGGCCTACATGTAGAATTCTGTACAGAGCCATTTGTATTACAAAAACAATAATACAGAGAATAATTCAGAGGGGCGGGGTAATATTTGGGGGAGTTATTTTAGAGCCCTTTTATACAACATGGGTAAAAATATTTACACTTGAGCCATAACCGTGTTCTGGTGTCGGATCTGCCAATGTGCTGCACAAATCTATTCTGGAGTGGAAAATCTGTTGACCAACTGCTACACGTGAGATAAACATTACTGCACACCATTATGTGAGACGAAATGTCTTTATAATGAAGGTTATATATGATTTTATTAATTCAATAACTTGTGTATTTATGTTTGTGCCACAAACCATCCAGCAGGTGAGGATTCGGGCTGCGTTCTCATTACAGGTTTGAGTGGAACAAGTGCTTTTTGCCTGAAGGTCATGAAACTGATATTTTCTTTCTTTCAGATTTGAGCCACATGCTGTGTACTCCAATCAGCCATGACCATCTGACTGCCTCCTTGTTTCAACACTCAATGTCCAGTTTTTCAACTCTTTCCATACAGTAGCACCTTCTGTAATTTCTATACTTACAGACTAGTCCATCTCTTTATGTAGGTATCGGACGCAGCAGTGCTGCTGGAGTGATTAAACCCCTCTCTGGACTGAGAACAGTCCACCAACCAGAAATGTCCAGCCGAGAGTGTCCTCTGTGCAGCGTCCTGTATAATACTGATGAAGGACTAGAGGATGACCAACACAAACTGCAGAAACAGATGAGCTTCTGTGGACACATTGTTTAAACATTCCAGCAGCACTGCTGTGTCTGATACCCACATAATAGCTGCTCTGTGGTGGTCCTGTGGGGTCCTGATCATTGAAGATCAGGGTGGAAGGAGGAGAATAAAGTGCAGAGAAACAGATGAACTACAGTCTGGAATTATAGAACCACAAAGAGCTGCTGTGTGATCAGAGGAGCTGATAGGATGGAGAGAGAGTAGAAATTAGGTGGTCACAATGTTTTGGCTGAGGGTCCTTTTGAGGTACAAAGTGAACACAGTCTCAGAGCTACATTCATATTACCTTGTCATGCCTGAATATGAAAAAGCTTTTGGTGCTGTGTGAATCAGAAATCTGATCTCAAGTCTGAGCCACTTTCACACGCTCTCCTGAATCAGACGAGTTTAGCAGCGTTTAAACAGTAAGAATCCGGGGGATGACCAGTTACCCTAAAAGCATTTGTGACCGCTCGGAAATTTGGTTAAAATCATTTTTCTTTTTTGATTGATCACTGACCCACTGACCCTGATCAGCCATGACCAGATCCGTTTGGAGTCTGATTTGTGCTTCTCTAGTTCAAGATGGAAGGTGTTGGACTTTCTCATCTCTGTAAACTTGACAGTCTCCAGATGTTCATTAGTTTGGTAAATGGATATGGTTTAGAACATGGTGAGACTTCTATCTAGAACATTCAAATGCTGCATCCTGGAGCGCTAACTAGAATGCTTAGCACATTCTTGAGTTATAAGTTAAACTCTTAGCTAGTGTGCACTTCTGTACTTATTAGAATATCTCGTTTGTGCATACTACTGGAGTTCTTGCTAGAACACTTAGCTAGTACAGTCTGGATTTCACTCTGGAACACTGTGTCCTTGAGTTCTGACTGCAGCATTTGGCCAATACGGTCTACTGTTCCAAATATCCTACCCTAAATCCTAACCATAAACCTCATCCATAACCCAAAGCCTGACCCTAAACCTTAAACCCTAACAAAAACACTTTTATCAGTACTGTATACTAAGCTAGTGTGCATCGTGGTTTAGAACATTATTTCTCAACCCTGCTCCTGGAGAGCCCATGCCCTTCACATTTTAGTGGATTCCCTGCTTTAACACATGAGAATGAGCTCATTAGCAGCAGAAAAGCACTGAAACGTTCTCGTCAGGGGGTCTCGAGGACCAGGGTTGAGAAACACTGATTTAGAAAAGTCTAGAAACATGAACATGAACATCTCCTCAGTGCTGAACACTGGAGGAACCGGAACTACTTTAACCTCAACACAGTGTGAAGCACACCTCCGCCCACTGCACTCCAGTCTGAAAGTGGAACAGCACTTCACAGCAGTATGCAGAAGATAATGTCTTTCCAGTTTTTGATGCCATTTAGAAGCAGGGTTGGGTTTGTTTACAGAGATGAGATTGATATTAAACTCTGAAATGATCTTGTCAGACTTCAGTGGGTTCCAATATCAGATCCAAATGAATCTTAAACTGTTAAAATAGCTTACAGTGCATCTGCAAAGTATTCACAGTGCTTCACTTTTTGCACATTTTGTTAACAGTCTTATTCCAAAATACATTCAATTAATGTTTCCCATCAAAATTCTACACAAAATACCCCACAATGACAAAGTGAGACAAAGTGTATGTAGAACATGCACATAAGTATTCACAGCCTTTGCCATGACGCTCAAAATTGAGCTCAGGTGCATCTTGTTTCCACTGATCAGCCTTTAGATGTTTCTACAACTTGGACACCTACTAAAGGAGTGGCTTGGGGACAACTCTGTGAATGTCCTTGAATGGCCCAGCCGGATACCAGGCTGAACATCTCTGGAGGTATCTAAAAATGGCTGTGCACCGATGCTCCCCACTCCAACCTGATGGAGCTTGAGAGGTTCTGGAAAGAAGAATGGGAGAACCTTCCCAAAAACAGGTGCCGAGCGTATAGCATCAAACTCATAAAGACTCGAGGCTGTGATTGCTGCCAAAAGAGCTTCAACAGAGTATTGAGCAAAGGCTGTACATGTACATTATATATTTTTTTGTTTTATTTTTAATAAATTTTTTAAGATTTCAAAGATAATTTTCTCTCTTTGTCATCGTGTTGTACTGTGTGTAGAAGTTTGAAAGTGCTGTGAAAAACTTACCCGATGCACTATAAATTTGATTTAAGATTAATGTATTCACACAGCTCTAAAAAAATCACACTTGGGCAACATCTCCAATTAGTGAAACTGTGTAATGTGAAAGCCGCTTAATACATCTCAGTGGACCTGTTAGTAACAATCCAGAACTTTCAGTAGGCTACTTATGCTCTGCTCATTAGTAGTAAGCGTTCAAATGTGAATGCGTCCCTGGATGTCGTGGCATTGGGGAGTTGGGGTACACCACTCCGGCGGAGTTCCAATAGGTGGACGGAGGCCCGAAAAAGTTGCTTGAAGAGACGGGCATGGTGGAGGAGTGAGTGGCCATGAAGTTCAATTTGGGCTGGTGGCTGTGGTAGCCCTGAGCATATGACCCCTCCGCCTGGAACTTCAGCATGGAGCCCTCTGTTGGGTGGCTCTGGTGCGCCTGTGAAATGCCCTGGAAGTCGAACTTGTAGGCGTAGCGTTTGCCATGCACTTTGGTCATGATGTTCTTGTCGTAGTAGTAGCGCAGTGCTCTGCTCAGCTTGTCGTAGTTCATGTTGGGTTTGCTCTTCCGCTCACCCCAGCGCTTTGCCACCTCATCTGGGTCGGTCATTTTAAACTCTCCGTTGGTTCCCTCCCACGTGATGATGGTTGAATTGCTGCTGTCTGAGAGCAGCTCGAGCAGGAACTGCCACAACTGGATCTGACCGGAACCTGCAGGGGGACAGGAGATGGCAGAGATGGGAAGAGGTCAGATAACACTAATCTGTGGGTGCAGGCAGTGCAGACTCTGGAACCCACTTAGATTTACATTTATGGAATTTAGCTGATGCTCTTATCCAGAGAAACTTACAAAGTTATTGATATTACAGAGGATTCATTTTAGGAGTCTTACCCAAGGACTCTAATTGGCGTAGAACAGCATAGTTACCCAGACTGGGAATTGAACCCCAGTCTCCCACATGGTGTAATCTGTTGCACCATATTTCACCTCAGGAAATGAAGTGAGCTTTTCTTTTAAAAATGTTTACTTTCATTTTATTAGAACCTCCATTTGCATAGTGTTATTAGAAGATACCAGAGCATCAGAGCCTCCACCACTAGACTCTGCAAGAGCTTCATCCACCAGGCAGTCAGACTCCTCAACACACAGAGACAGAGCTGAACCCCCCACCACCACTCCTCACACCCACATTCACACAGAGACTGAACTGAACTGAACCCCACACCACTCCTCACCCACACAAAGACCACCAAACACGGGACTGTACCCACCCAGCACTCTACACACACACACACAGCACACAGGGACTGGATCATCCCCATCCTTATCAGCAATATTTGCTGCTCATTCAGAACTCAGAACTTTAAACGTTCTACCTCAGTAACTGCTGTTATCATGCACATCTAAATGTTACAGTATGTTACATATCTCCACACCTTATCCTCACCATGAACACTTTATCTCATTATACTGTTCGGTATTGCACTGTCCTGTCCTGTCTGTCAAACTGTCTCTTGTTTACTGTATTTATTGTATTTATTGTAGTGTTTGCACTTTGTCGTCCTATTGTTTTGCTGCTCCATGTCACACCTTGGTTCTGGAGGAACGTAATTTTGTTACACTGTGTACCTGTACTCAGATGTAATGACAATAAAAAGCCTTGACCTTGACCCTGTTAAGGGCACATATAAATAAACAAATGCTGTTCGAATCCTGTTGCTTGTAAGAGCTTCCTCTAAGGACTCAATTTGTGGTGTAATAATACAAAAATATTAGAACTCTGTCCTAGGTACATACAATACTGGTCAAATGTTTTAGAACACCTACTATGGGTCATGTATATATTATGCAGCAGCATATTGTTAATCAAGAGTTCACATCACAGCATGATGATTGTCCGAAACTGATTTGTTTTACTGGTTTACAATCAACCACAACATTTTGACCACCTCCTTGTTTCTACACCCACTGTTCATTTTCATCAGCTCCTCTGACCACACAGGAGCTCTTTGTGGTTCTATAATTCCAGACTGTAGTTCGTCTGTTTCTCTGCAGACTTTATTCTCCTCCTTTCACCCTGATCTTCAATGATCAGGACCCCACAGGACCACCACAGAGCAGATATTATGTGGGTGGTGGGTCATTCTCAGCACTGCAGTCACATTGACATGGTGGTGGTGTGTTAGTGTGTTGCTGGTACCAGTGGATCAGACACAGCAGTGCTGCTGGAGTGTTTAAACACTGTGTCCACTCACTGTCCACTCTAGTAGACACTCCTACCGAGTGTCTCCACCTTGTAGATGTAAAGTCAGAGACAGAAGCTCATCTGTTTCTGCACAGTTTGTGTTGGTCATCCTCTAGTCCTTCATCAGTGCTCACAGGACGCTGCCCACAGGACGCTGTCAGCTGGACTGTTCTCGGTCTAGCAGTGACACTGTGGGGTTTAAACACTCCAACAGCACAGCAGATCATGATGAAAGGAGGAGAATAAAGTATTCAGAGAACTACAAAGTGCTCCTGTATGATCAGAGGAGCTGATAATGTGGTCAAGGTGGTCACAATGTTATGGCTGATGTTGATAGAACTCCACTCCAAGTCTAATGCTCTTAGAACCAGTGGTCATACTAATTCTGTTAGAACCCCGTTCCTGGTACTAATTCCATTCAAATCTATACAATTCTGAACTGAGTACTAATGCTTTTAGAACAAGAATCCACCCAGAAGAACCACAAACCTCTCCCAAGTTCAAAAGTGAAGCCCGGGAGTTCTACTGTAATAATTATAGAGCTGTGCTTTAAACGCATCGTTCTCCAGTCAAAGCAGCTTATTTGTGAAGTTCTGCTAAATCAGAACTGTTGATCTGCTAAGAGATCTCTGGTGATCTTAAACAAGCTGAGCTGAGAGCTGAAGCTGTAGGATGATGCAGTGATGACTGATATGAGGAGATCAGATTAGGGTGGATATCAGTCTTAATCCCCGTGGCCTCCTTGTGAAACTAGCTGTAACTAACTGGGCTGTTTTCTGTGTTTAGGAGGTTAAAATGAAGGTTATTAATATGATGTCTGTATTGTGACCTTTTTAAAGTGGGTCAGCAGGCTGACAAGCCTCAGTGTCAAAGAATAAAGGTCAAAATTAGCTGTGAGATTCTGACCAACCTCTTATTTTAGCTTCTAATGTCAGGTTTTACACAGTGAAACCTGTAGCCAAATATCCAGAGACCAGAAACTGTATCTGGAAAGGGTTTTCAGTCTAAACAACCTGACACCTGATTGCTCAATCAATTGGCCAGTCTTCAAACGACTGATCACGTGTGCTTCCATTTGGCTGGAATGAAAACGTGCAAATCTGACACCCCTGATTAATACAGCCGTTTGATCTTTATTGTAGCTAAAGTTATCGAGAGATGGAGGTGCTATAACTGAACACATACAACTATTTGGTGAAATGGTTTTTAAATATTATTTGTAAAACATAATTAATAAAAACTATTTTCTTGTGAGGAAACAGAACACTCTATATCCTAATAGCTGTTATTGGCTCTAGTATCTTCTAGAAGAGAGTTTATTTCACTCCTCAATGCAGTATACGTTCAGCTGTGTGATGTCCGGGGGATTCCTTGCATGTAAATCACTCCAAAGTATCTCAGCAGAATTAAGATTCAGGCTTTGACTTGGCAATCCCAACTCTCCAATTCTTTCTTTCCTTTGGTCCATTCCCTGGTGGATTTACCTAAATCTTGTGGGTCATTGCAATGAAGCATGGCCTACCTCCACTTCAGCTTTCAACCACTGTTTAAATGGTCTCACAGAGGCTTAATCCTCTGATACAATAAAGAATATGTAGTGGATTCTATGATGTACAGCTTAGCAGGCTCTTCCGTATCAAAGCAGCCCCAAGTTATGATACTTACGCCCCATCCTTCACAGTTGGTGTGAGACTCTTGTGCTTAAATGTCCTAACTTTGTCCTCACAAATTAATAATATTTTTAAATTTGTTTAAAAGGCACTTTTATGACAATTTAGACAATTTTATGTAGGTTGTACCCACTGCTGACACTAATGTGCAAATGCACAGTCTAGATCTGGTACAGAAGTACTGCTATAGAATTTAACTCTCTGGAGCAGTTAAACAAAGCCTAAAGGTTTCTAATACCAGCATTGCGTTGTGGAGCAGTGGAACTGTGTTCTTTGGAATGATTGTGCTCCATCCAATAATGAGGATAGAACTCTGGTCTGGGTATTAATGCTTTTAGAACTCTGTTCTGGATACATATGTTTCCAGAAGTCAGTTTTAGGTACTAATGTTGTTAAAACAGCATTCTGGGCATGTATGTTAATAGACCTCTGTTCTGGGTACTAATGCATTTAGAACTTTGTTCAGGGTATGCATAATAATAGAACTCACATGATACTGTTTCACCAATTAAGGACCTGATCCTCCTCTGACCACCTTCAGTAGTTTCTTATCATTGCATTCCCACAAGCTTTCTGGGAGACACATTGACCAAGTTGTTTGGACATAAGCTGACTACTTATGTCTCAGGTCTTCACACTGCCCATTTGTCCATATTCAACACAATATAGCTTCATCTTGGAGTGGTCATAATGTTTTGGCTCACTTACTCTGTCCTTACCTGCATAAGAACTTCTGGGATAATACTTTATGAATGCCAGTTCTAACAGTATTTTGGTTACAATGGCCTCAGTTTGTGCGTTTGGTAACAGCTGGAAGTTCTTACCTGGGTTAGCCAGCCGGCTGCTGAGTGGGCCTAATGCTTGGTAAGGGTCTGAAAAAAGACGTGGTTAAAGTTTAGGTTATTGTCTGTAATGTTACATTCACAGTAGCTGTAAGATTACAGTAACTTAAAGTAAGTTCACCTTGAGGGGGTCTAGACGGAGGTTCTGTAATCCTGTTATTATGCTGCTGCTCCACCGGAGAACCTGTTGGAGAAACTGGTGTTTAACTATACGTCAGTTTTTTGCTGGTGGCAGCAAAGAACTACCTACTGTTTTGCATTCCTTTCAAAAGCACAGATGAAATAGTATTGCTAAACAGGGTGAGTGGGTGGGGCTAAATTGTTTTAGATGGAATGAGTATGAGCTAAATTGCCGTAGGTGGGTTTACTTGTTGTAGGTTGAATGGGAGGGGCTAAACTGCTGTAGGCTGAATGGTTGTGGGTTAACTGATGTAGGATGAATGGTTGTGGGTTAACTGATGTAGGCTGAATGGTTGTGGGTTAACTGATGTAGGCTGAATTGTGGTGGGTTAACTGATGTAGGCTGAATTGTGGTGGGTTAACTGATGTAGGATGAATGGTTGTGGGTTAACTGATGTAGGATGAATGGTGGTGGGTTTACTGATGTAGGCTGAATGGTTGTGGGTTAATTGATGTAGGCTGAATGGTTGTGGGTTTATTGATATAGGAGGAATGGGTGGTGATATACTGCTGTGGGCTGAGTGGGTGGAACTAAACTGCAGTCAGCTGAGTGGGTGGGACTAAACTGCAACAGGTTGAGTGGGTGGGGCTTAAGTTCTTTAGGCTAAATGGAAATGTGATTTTGTGTAAACAGACTCTATTTTCATTGGTAGAGTTTGTTTATGCAGCACCTCTACAATCTTAACAACAACTTGGGAAAACCTGGTGACCTTTGACAGCAGCCATACCTTTGGCAACCACAGGCAGTGCCCCTGAAGACCAGCTGTTCCTTCTACCAATCTCCTCGAAGTTGTTTTCTGCGCCAAGACAAAGCAAGATAAGAGGAGTTAACAGAGGGGGATTCTGCAGGAAAGGGGGTTTTGAAGGGTCGGTGGGGGAGGCGGCCATGTGAGGAAGGAAACGTTACATTAAAGACTCATGAGAAAGAACTCTGGCCAGAACAAAGCA
The DNA here is from genome assembly GCA_034509495.1 of Acestrorhynchus altus. NCBI lineage: Eukaryota > Metazoa > Chordata > Actinopteri > Characiformes > Acestrorhynchidae > Acestrorhynchus > Acestrorhynchus altus. Next base: position 669,948 of record CM067503.1, on the reverse strand, counting down.
TCAAAACAGCCTAAGGAGGTCCGAAGATGACCCGCAGTCCCTTGGGGTTTGTGTCCTTTTGTTGTAGCCAAATGAATTTGCCACAAAATAGTCAATTGTGTCCTAACTGGGTACCCATACCCCACTTCCTGTCCCACTGCAGCTGTTTCCTGTCTGAAACTGCAAAAACGGAGAAGACTTTGAAGGTCTTTGGTTAATGCCGATCAACACACTACCCTTGCAGCAAACTGCTGTTTCGACAAGTGAAAGCATCTCAAATGTGATGAGAACATACATATATCCCCAACCTCCATAGGGACTCGTCACTAAAACCTTAACAGTTTGTGAACAGACGATGTTATGATTCACAAGCTGAGAATGTCTTTCCATTAACCTGCTGTATTATCCATTAACTGTGTTATCAGTTTGGTGTATCTTGTGGACTCCCATTGGGGTCTATTTTAAGATACTGATGACAATATGACAGTGTATGACACTTTATTGACCTTTAGGAGGCATATAATTCAATACCTCATAAATATGAACACTTGGTAACACTATTTGAAGGCTACTGGTGTAGAAGCCTAGTGATATATACACCGATTAACATTAACATAGTAATACTTTAGGAGTTTTGTGCCACCAAAGCAGCCCAGACCATTTAAGACATGGACTCCACAATACCTCTGAAGGTGTCCTGTGGTATCTGGCACCAAGACTCACTTTTGTGACCCAGTTGTTTACAGTACACGTGTGTCCCCAGAGCAACCACCTAGAATACCACAGTAACACTACACATTGTAGTAACAGCCTAGCAACTGCTCAGAATCACATAGCATCCATGTAGGAAACACCTTAGCAACCACCTAGCAAACAGAGTTTTACCCAAATGACCATGTAGCAGTAACCTAGCAGCTTCCTGGAATTACTATAGAAACAATGTAGCATCACCTTAGCAACCACCTAGCAATAACTGTTTTACCCTAGTGACCAGTTGCAGCAGCATAGCATCTTCCTGCAATACCATAGCAACTATGTAGCATCACCATAGCAACCATAGCATGTAGTAACAGCCTACAATTATACTTTTTTAGATCTGTAAAAACATTCCATAATCAGTGCTTATGTTGTGTTATGTCAAGGTAGCTATCAAATGTGTTACCAAGTGCTAAGATGATTGGATTTAGATTTATATAATACATTACATATTATATTTCTATATCTATTAGTTATTTGGCACCAAATATGGCTTAGTTCTAAGAGTTCTACTGCCAGTTGATCCTCAGTGAGAAATTGGATATTAGATATTGATCACTAATACTGTGGAAATCAATCACTTTGTTCTGAGAAACTGAAGAACAAATAATCTTTCCTCCTGCTTATACCAAACATTATCAATCAGCGTTAAAACAATAAAACCTCATGCTGTCCGATCCGATCTGCCTCATTGAGGCATGACTCTGGCACCAACACTAACGTTACAGCAGATGCTTTAAGTCCTGTTAGTTGTGAGGTGGGACCTCCATGAGCATCAATGTCCTGCGCCCCATGAGCCTGTCACTGGGAACACCCCACAAGATCTGCCTGATGTTTTGGAGTAGTTCTGACCCAGTAGTTTAGAATGTCACAGCTTGGTTCCAGATTCTTACACTTGTCCGTTTTTCCTGCTTCAGCATCAACTTGAAGAAATGAATGTTTACTTACTGACTGAAATACCCACTGGAGACGCTGGAACCAGGTCAGTTATTCACTTCAGGTTTCACTTTGGTTTTAATTTTATGGCTGACCATTTTGGCTGAGACCATTTGCATGGTGCTAACTGCATGCCTAAGTCATCACAGGAGTTCAGTAATCTCTACTGGATGGAGCAGAGCGAGAGACGACAGTCACCATCCTGAGGCCTCAGTGTAGTCCATGTGTCCATGAGCCAGAAATTCCATAATCAAGTCTATTAGAGGTTACTGAACACCTCCACACAGTGTGTGATGATTTATGCATACATTTGGCACCATGCTAATTGGTGTACATAGGTGTCCAGTAGTTTTTGCAACCAGTGTTTTGTTGATGAATTGTTTGTTGGATGACTTACCAGCTTTGACCTGCAGTCTGGGCTGTGGCTGTGTGTTGGTGGGGGTGGTGGGATAGGAGAAGGTGGGGCTACCTGTAGGTCAAACACAACGACCATAAAAATACAAACACACTCCAGTGTGGTTTTCACAGGAGGTTCCATGGCTGTACTTTAGCCATGAATTGTTAAAAGCTATGTCGAATTCAAGGCGCTGAAACTACACTATACCAACAAAAGTACTGGAACATCAGATCACTCATTGCTTCTTCTGAATCAAGGGTATTAATAGAGTTTTTCCTGCTTCCTGACCAGGGAAGACTTTCTACTAGATCATGGGCCCTTGCTGTGAGGATTTGATTGCATTCAGCAACAAGAGTTCTGGATGATGCATGATCACCAGCCAACTTATCCCTCTCAAAGGTTCTGGATGGAGCTCCATCATTCCAGAGAACACAGTTCCACTGCTCCACAGAAGGGTTTTATACCCTGTAGTCCACACCTGCTATTAGACATGGAGACCAATAGAGTCATGTTTGTTTTTCTGCTCCAGAGAGTCCTATTCTATTGGCAGCACTTCTCTACTGGGACTAAACAAGCTGTGTGCATTTGCACTTCTGTGTCAGCAATGGGTGCATCTTAAAGTAGCTGAATGGAGGTGTTAGAAAGGGTTGTCCACAACATTTGGTTATAGTCCTAAATTTATCTTTCCTGTCCCTTATATTGAATAAAATTAGTCATCATGGACATGATTGCAACAGTTGAGCTGCTCTTTTTTTGCTCATTTTCTAATCAACACAGGCTCATAAATATCATAACAGCTCACCTTATATTAGGTGAAATGTCCCTTCGCAAGTTCCACCTTGACCAGAAGAGCAGTAGCAAAAATATCACTGGTCAACCCCAGTTACCAGATTCTGATTGGCTGATTTTTGTGCTCACACTATAAAATCGATCTTGCATTTTTGTGATAAAATAACATTGTGCTGGTAGAATTCTGGTTGGATATTTGATTCTTCTTAACAGAAGTAGATTTGCATAATTGGATTTGTTGGCTCAGACCTGACTTTTAAGTACAGTCCACATACAGTATGTCCAGTAGGGTTGAGGTCAGGACTTAATATTAGCCTGTGTTATCAATTCCTCAGCCACCTTTGATGTGTGTTTGGGGTCAACTGGAACACTCAATAGTATCCGTTTTAACTGGTTTCTAATGGTTTGTGGTTGTGTTTGGAAATTTCCAACCACAACTCAATACTGGTTGTTTCTGTGTTTTAATAATAATATGTAAAACCATTTCAACCTTAAACCCTAAACACTGTGCTGCATAATGTGCATCATAAACATCTCACAGGTATTGCAATATTTCAGTTTTAGCAGTATCTACCTAGGGGGGGGCTACTAGAAATCAGCACTGTGGTAGAGAACTGTAGTCCATACCTCCCCACAGATAGTGAAAATGAGGTCATGGATAACTGAGTGTGTAATTCCTGTGTAGGGTTGTGTGTGTGAGAGTATGAAACTCACTCTGCCGGAGGTAGTTGAGGTGTGAGAGGAGGATCTCTGTGTTGTAAGAAGATGTTAGCCTCATCATGTCTTCTTTGGCCATCTTGCAGAGAGCTTTGCCATCCAGCAAGATGAACAGGGACACGTCCACATCCACCAGGCTGTACTCCTTTATTGCCCACTCCACCCACTGCCGCACATGGTCCTGCGTCCACACCTCTGGGTCTGAGATGGAGAGATGGATGGGGTGATGAAGAGGAACATGAGCTACTGGCACATAATGAGATGAGAGGAGGAGACGGGGTGTCCAAACACATTTGGACATATAGTATAAGCGAAAGAATCCTCTACAGGAACTTAAATATGCACAATCACTGTTATAATTAATGGATTAGAGTGCTATGAAATGTGTATCTTGTATGTGTTTTCAGTATTTTAAACTCATCTCATAAACATGTGTCATGTGACCAAAGGAGCCCATATGTCTGTATTCAGCTGTATTCAGTAAAAATAATGGTCCTTAACTCTCAGAAACCAAGATCTGCAGTTTATGTGCAGTTATATGTCATTTCAAGGCTTCATAACTCTGGATCAGAGTAACCTACAGACATGATACGCAGATCATAACAAATGATAAGACTTAACATATATAACGATATTCTCATCCACCGCTAAAATTCAATCCCAGTTTAAATGTCAAATGAGTTTCCAGTGCATGTTTACTGCTCTGTCCACATGAACATGATCAACCTGCATACAGACTCTGACTGATCAGAGAGAGGGGGCGGGGCTGATGGGGATTAATAAAGTATTAGTAAAATATTTCTGATTTTTAAATAGTGTTTAAGTCCTTAAAAGAAAAAAAAAGAATTCATACAATAAATCCTGGTAATATTTACATCTCAAAAAAAGACAAATTTGAGTAGCCCTGGATCTCCTGAATAGAACAATGTTTGGTATGTGTGACTGTCTCTTATGTTTCTTATTTGTTTGTGAAAAAAAAATACATCAAACAATGAAAACATCAAACTTGTACCAATAGAAGAATCCATTTGGGTTACTACAGAAGGTTCTTCAAAAGGATTCTATAAAGAACCTTCTAGAGCACATTCTCCTATAAACTGAAGAAGAACCCTTTCCCAATGCTTCATGGTAAGTGAGTTTTCTTGGTTCTATATGGAACCTTTTTCTTTACTAAAGAACGCTTGAATGACCCTTATTTTTAAGTGTGTTCATTAAAGACGATGGAGTATGTTCTGAGTGTGGCGGCAGCGTGGCTGTCGTTATGGTGAATGCTCTGATTGAGTCACATGTAAATAATGTTTGGCACACTCTGACACATCGCACATGATGAGCTCGTTTTTCTACCTCTGATAGTAACGTCAGAACGACCTTCAGCTCTGTCCCTGAGTGGCGGCTTAGTATCCTGTCGAGTATCTGAGTCAGAGTGAAAACCTTCCACCGGGTTGAGGGGGCCTGGCCCAGCCTTCTTCTACTACACATCACGTTTACCTCTAATGACTCACACTACCTGGAACCAAACTCATCAAACGAATCTTTACCAGCACTGAATGAATCTTTACTCTAGTTCCAAGACATCCCACCATGGGCAGTGCTGGGAAAAGCAGCCATGAAGAGGAAACTGGGCAGTTGTGGAGCCAAATCAGCCATAATTACCATTTCTGAGTGAGGAACTACAGCTCCTGGCCTGGAAATGTGGTTCTAGTAGTGTTTGAACAGAATGTGGAGAATGTGGAGGCTCTTCCCACAATAGTTCTTCCACTTAGTCTAATAAACTAGAACTAAACTTTCACTAAACACTCGCGTGTTCTACTCACTGTCTGTCCATCAGCATATCTGACAGAACTGAGGTCATCTGCTGTTGATATGAGACTGATTATACCTGACCAGCCACAAAAACGTAATAATTATGGCTTCCACTGCTCTTTCAGGAAGCTGTAAAACACAGTACATATCTAATGCCATTATTAATGGGAAACAAAAGGGTTAAATGAATGAACACTGAACAGCAAATTCTCCAAGAAGTTTTCTCAGTTGTCTGGGCACATCCACCTAAATGAACTGCCCTATTGGATGGGTCTTCACAGGTACAACTGAAGGCTGGTAGATTAGTTCTACTGGGCTCTTTAGTATTTGTCTAAATCAGGACTAGAGAGTAGAAAAGTAAAAGAAAAGTATCTTTCCAAAAGCATCTCCAGAGAACAACAAAAGCAACCTCTGAAGTACTGAGTAACTTCTACAGCTTCCCAGAGGAGCTTCTGAGTTTATCCAGCATTGAGAACAACGTCCTCACTGATAAACTGCAGTAGAAGTGGAAGGAGAAGCATCTGAGGAAAGTAGAGTCCCATCATAAATAAGATATAAGATGGATCTAGAGTGAGTTCCCGAAGCTTTGCTTGGTTTGAAAGTTGGCAATTTTGTGTCTAATAAATCTGACCTCTATAAATGACCAAGTGTCACTCTGCTCTCCACTGTAAACCTCTCAATACAGTGATGAGGAGGATGAATGTGGACTTTTTGGGGGGTTTTGAATCAATCGTCTATCAAATCTATCTGACGATTGGTTTGAATGTTTAATATATCTGGGCTGAACTCACAGACAGGAAGGAAGTGGACAAGTATAAAACTGGGCCCCTCCCGTTACAGCTCCTTCTATACCACTGACCTGGCATTCTCTCCACACTCAACATCAACTTCCTCTCTGATGCAAGAGCTTGTGGTTAAAGCATGCTTACAAAATATCAGCCAGTGAACAAGATTAAACATAGATTTTTGTTTTAACATGATTATTATTTAACAGCCTTCCAAACTAAATCAAATTTTATTTACTTAAATCGACAATGTTCCTTTCCCTACTTATCTACACCCTATATATAGCATCTGTGTGGGTTTATGAACCAAAACTGTCATAGATCTGTAGCTCCTCCTCCTCAGTGTATATCACAATACCTACATTTAGAGTTATTAATATTCACCCTAATGAGAGACTGTAGCTCCTCCTCCTCAGTGTATATCACAATACCTACATTTAGAGTTATTAATATTCACCCTAATGAGAGACCGTAGCTCCTCCCCCTCAGTGTATATCACAGTACCTACATTTAAATTATGGGAGCTGCAGTTTCTGTAAAGTTAAGTTGTCGTTGTCTGACCTGCTGGGACGATGACTCTCTTCTCCTCTGTGGTGCTGCTGGGGGGCGTCGGCGCTTGGGGGCTGGTCCGGGGTTCTGGGTATGAGGCCTGGTACCCCATTTGGCTTCCATCACTGCTGCTCATGTGGCGGCTCCGTTTAGCCCCACCACACTCCACTGGTGACTCCCGACTGAGGCCCACACACAGAGTTGGGGTGTAAAGAAAATAAATTTTACACACACACACACACACACACACACACACACACACACACACACACACACACACACACACACACATTGATTCATCCATATCAATTTATAGTTATTTGATCAGTGTTTTAAAATCGTATTAAAATATCTATAAAAAGCTGATCATTGTCATTGATCTGGGATTATTTTGTGTGTTTTGAATCAGTAATTGAGACTCATAAATAATAAAACATGAGAATTGTGGGCCAATACTGACATTCAATATTATTCGCTCTGTTTCCAAGACTTTCCAGCATGGGTGGTGCTGGGAAAAGCAGGCGTGAAGAGGAAACTGGTCAGTTGCGGAGCCAAATCAGTCATAACTTCCCTTTCTGTGTTAATTACGCTTCACAAACGCTGGATAATCCACAGTCCCTGACTCTTAACAGGTGGTTTTAGGAAACCAGTAGAAAACAGATCAGTAATGTTTGATCATTAAATTCAGGCTGTGGTGTGAAAGTGAGGCTAAAATGATCTGTGTCGACATTACGGAGATAAATAACATTCACGAAGAGTTTATTTTTCAGATACAAGTTAATAAAAATTATAATGGAATTAAAGTTCAACATTCCTTCTTCATAATATTCAGGTAAAGCTCAAGTGTTGAACTTGACTAATGCACAGCTCAGACTGTTCACTAATACTCAACTAAAGCACAGGTTTTCAATTTCACTAATACTTGAAAACAGTGAAATTGAATAGAGGTACTTAATTTCGTTAATTCTAATGTTCAGGTATTTATTTTCTCTAATGCTGGATTAAAGTACACACATTCAGCTTCACTAGTTCTACTGATGTCTTCAGCTTTGCTAATTCTTGACTAAAGTAGAGGTATTTAGTTTCACGAATACTTGACTAAGACCAAGAGTTTAATTTAATAATTTCACTAGGAATTGACTAAAGTAGAGGTATTACATTCCATTAATAGTCATTAAAGTGAAGAACCTTTATTAGTACTGCATAGAACCCTAAGAGTGTATAAACTTTCAGTTTCAGTAAAACTCAAGTAAAGTAAAATGTGTGTGTGTGTGTGTGTGTGTGTGTGTGTGTGTGTGTGTGTGTGTGTGTGTGTGTGTTTTCTCCCACCTGGCTCCATTGACGTGATCCACTCTTTTGGCCGGGTTTGCTGTCCAGTCAGGCTCGGTGGACTCAGAGCTCTCCTCTGAGCCCTGCCTGAAGACGGCCTGTGGTGGGGACGTGATCTCCCCCTTCATGTGCACGGCCTGGGTGCTGGTGAACGCTGGATCGAATATGGACTGATCCTCACTCACCACCGACAGAGCTTCCTAAAACACACACAACCTACAAGCTTAGGTACAGCATATAGTAAACATCCTGACCGGGCTTTTCAGGAGCAGATTGAGACGTCAGAGGAGATCTCAGCCCTTTAAAGCCTAAATATCAAATGATTACCTAGAAATCGAATTCTTTAACACTTTATTTGACCTTTATTTGAGGATTTATTGCTCACAGCAGTTTGTTTTTTCAACAAACTAAACCAAGCAGAACACCACACAGTTAACACCTGATTTAAATCCATTGATTCTTTTTACTCGTGCATAACTAAACCATTTAAAAATGACATGAGGGCTGTTAATTAGTGTCGCAAAATTCATTCCAACATTAAACCACAAAACCTGCATCAAACAGGATTCACTCGGCTTTAATGGGTTAAACATGATCATGTTCACGTTGTAAGATGAGCGTTCAGGTTTCGTTTCTTTCAAACACACTGGATTCATCCAGGTTCTCGGTATTAACAGGGGAGGGTCTACTCCTACACTTAAAATAGCTGAAGACCAAAGTCAGGAAATGCAGAAAAGGCGCCACAATGAACCCAAGAATAGCTCAGAGTGCTGTGTGCTAACAGACAGCACACAAACACACTCTGAAACACAGCACTGCTAGAAAAGCTTCTCTCTGTGATACATTTCCTTTACAGTCCTTTACAAGCACGGTTTAGTCAGAGAACCATTCCACAACCACTTTGAAGAACCTTTGATAAACATCTACGTGAAAAGGGCCTACATACGGGCCCGCATTTCAGCTCCCCACCCTTAAAAAAGCGGCCGATATTGATACCAAGTTTAGTACCATTGTTTCATTGTGTTCATTTTGAAATGATATTGTTACAAAAATATCATTGTGTTTAAATACAGACACTATATTTATATATTTATTGCATTTTATGGTCAAATTTTGATGTATTCAGTTGGGGTTTTCACAAAGAGTACGTTAACACAGTGCCAGCCTACTTAAATAAAGAAAAGTATGGAAGTATATACACTATATATACAAAATCACACCTGCAGGACCTTTTACAGCCGTGTCTGTGGGAATTTTGTCCATTCATCCTGAAAGCTAGGTCGGCGCATAGCATTATCCGCCCTCCAACAAACATTACATTACAAACATGGCATTTGTGAAACTCGGACTTATCCATCAGACTGCCAGAGGATGGAATATCTATCTCACCATGTCATGTGCTGCAGTGGTGGCATCTTATTACAGAGTCCTGCTGGATTTGTCTGAGGTCTTTACCCTGTAAAGGCCAACTGCATGGCTATTTGCATGGTTTCATACACCTGTGTCAATCACACTGAATTCAACACCTTAAGTCATTGATTAAGAGGTGTGTCCCAATACTCCAGTGTAATCGTATACTACTGCATTTCAAAAAAGAGAATATTGTAATTTAATATAGAATTTAAATTAAGGAGGTAAACTCATTACATTTATTACATATAAAGTAAAAATGTTTTTGTTTTAATTTGAACACGGTCTGATTAGTAATTTATTGAAATTGAATTTATATTCTAACAATCTGAGTTATTGGATTTCTGATTTCTTGTTCTTACACACCACTATAGGGAACCCAAAGCTATTTTACTCCAAGAACACTTTGTAGGTTGTTCTATAGCATTACTTTATTATTGTCTAAGGTAATAGTGAGCGTTTTAGTGAGTTTTGGTTTTAGAATGTTCTATTTCATTCGGTCTGTTTTAGAATGTCCTCATTTTCATGATTCTAGAAGGTTCTGCCACATTCACACCGTTCTAGAATACTCTACATTTACACCCTTATTGAACTTTTTCGTCCCTGCTCACTGTTCTTATACGTTCTACCACATTTCTACATTGTTCTGAAATGTTCTCCCCATTCACATTTGTTCATTTGACTTGGTCATTCATATTCAGTTTAATGGAACAGTAAAATGGAAATGGACAACATTGGGATTTTGGTGTTTGTTGGAGAATGCTGGGACGGAACCCTATGGTTTTTACATGTCTGAATTGATAACGTGTTACGGAGAACACATCATGCTATGATTCATCCTGTTAAACACCTGAATGCAGTCTTCAGGACTGCTGCTGAGACAATGCTGCTCTGAGTCAAGCGTGAAGAAAGGTATTTGTAGCAGGACAGGGAACAATGTGGGGAGTAGGCTCAAGTTTCCGGAATGACTGACCTGGCAAAGACCAGCATGCTTTTCACATTTTAGAAAAATGCCAGATGCATTTTATTTGACTGCTAACCCAAGATCTTCACTTTGGTGATTTGTGCTAACTGAAGAACGCATGATGAGACAGGCAGTGGAGGATGAAATGTCTTGTCTAAAGGGGGCATTTGGCCTATAAGTCTTGGTAACAATGTTGGTGAAGACATAATAACCCAAATTTAATAAAGCAGGATTTCTCTGCATTACGTAAGCAGAAAGTGATGGTTCTCAAGCCCATATCTCAGCAGTGGTGCTACGTCTCAAGTCTGAGAAACAAGGACAGAGATCCACAGGCATCATTCTCTGCTACGAGTACTTGAATCATTCATTGTAAGATTTCAAACGGAGCAAGAAGGGGTTTAAGGTGGAATGATGGTGTTTCGAGAGGTTACAAGAAACCGAGGGTCTCTGAGGAACCAAAGGTACTTCTTCTGTGGCTTTAATCAAAGAAGCCTTTGTAGATTCTTCTATGGAATTACACAACCAAACCTGCATTGTTAATCTTCTTACAGAGTAACGTACTGGTATGGTATTACTCTACCCTGCCTTGTGGGAGGATATATTTAGTCTCTGTGGTTACTTTTCTCAAAACATTCTTTAAATCTCGAGAAGACGAGTGTTAAAACTTCAGTGTTTGCTACTCCACGATTGACGATGTCAGCAACAATAAAGAGTGTACAGTCGAAAGTACCACAAAGAGCAATGTCATAGAGAACCACTTTTGCTCCACCCTAGTATCTTCATACTACCAGGAGGTAGTATTGTTCTCATCAGTGCGCATTTCAGTTGATGTTATTTGGCAACTGAAAATGGTTCTGTAGAATCTTGTAAGAACCCTTGTGGCATCTTTATTTTTAATGGTGTATTTGCCATTTTTACCACCTGAAACTCCTGCAACAGAGTCACTAAAGAACCACATAGAAAGCAGAATAAGGCTGTATAGATGACATGTCTGTCTAGTGGACTTTGTGGCTGCACCTAAAATAACCTTTCACTACGCTGGGCTCTTCATGAGGCTGCTGTGGAAGTTTGTGGACGTTAACTCAGTAGGCTTTAATTCTTAGACTTAAGCTTGAGTGCAGTGATGTTCATCCAACATCTAACTCTGTATTTGATAAAGAATTAGGTCAGTAATCCTGTGTGTTCTTGGTGGAAATCAGCTGAAACTCTTCCTTATCAAACGGAAGTTTGGGACGTAAGAGTTAAAACCGTTCATAGTCACTTCCTCTTTGAAGACTGTGTTTGTATGCCAATGTGTGTTTTCAGGCTTGCTTTATATATTCAAATGTATGTAAGTGTTTGTGTGCGAGTGTTTGTGTTAGTGTAGTGTGTGAGTGCTTGTTTGGAGGGGCTGGGTATTGTCTTTGGAGCTGATATGCGTCACGGCTCGGCTTTTTTGGTGACCCACAGGAAATCGATCCGCCATGTGCAGCGAAACCTTTTGGCTTGGGCCAGGGGATAGGAAACAGATCAGGGGGAGAGATGTGGGTCATTCTGAACTGAAAAACAAATTTGTCCTGAGCTTTGGGGGGTCCAGGGTCAGCGTCAAGGGAGGGGACAACCTTGATGAACGACTGTCCAGCATTGTGTTCTACCTTCATTTAATTAGTGTGAGTTTAGACATGACGGATTCAGACTATGCATTTTGGATGTTCACACATCCATATTAAAGGGTTCTTCATAGGTTCTAAAGTAGAAGAATGTATATACATAGAACTATGACAACTCAAAGATCCTTTTAAATAATAGAGAAAGTATTTGATATAGGTATTTATAAAAAACCTAAATGGTTCTACATAGAACCAAGGGTTCCATTACTGTTACAGAGAGTTGGATTTTTAAATGGTTTGTCTGTGTGGAGAAACTATTTTATAGAACATTTTAAACATGACAAAAACGTTCTCCTTTAAAACATTTAACTATAATGAATAAAGATGATTAGAACCTTTTCCAGGGAAGCCACTTCACTTACATCTACTTTGTGGTTTTTAAATAAACGTGAATCTATCAAACGTAAATCTCCAAAAATGCCCTCTTCAGGGCATCAAGGTTCCTAAGTGGTTCTTGGCAAGGATGTTGAGTTTGTAATAAATCTTGTGTTTATTACATTAAACCAGACATAATTCACTTCCTTTAAGGGTGACATACAATCATGTAAAAAAGTTAGGACCCTCTATGTCCTAATAACTGGTATCTCCTCCTTTGACTGAAATAATCACAATCAGTCTTTGTACAGATGCTCTTACATTCTCCTCAAGCCCCCTCTGATACAATAAAGATCTCACAGTGGTTTCTATGATGGAGAGATCTCCAGACCCTGCTGCAGAAGAGCAGCTCCAAACCATCACACTTCCACCACCATGCGTCACAGCTGCTATGAGCTTCTTCTGCTCAAATGCTGTGGTTTTGCACCAAACATGTCTTCTGTTGCTGTGTCCAAATAATTCAACTTTGGATTTAAGGGTGTAGACGGATTGACCACCGATATCCAGTGAAATGTCCCCACCAATAATTTGTGTTAATTGTGTTAACTGAGAACCACCGGGTCTGTCCATGGTGATACCACTCAGTTCAACAATCAAGAGCAAACCAAACTAATGTCTGAAGTTTAAAAAAGACAGGCTCCTCTAACCTCCTCTCTAATGATGGTCTAATCATCACAGATGATGTTCTGCACCTGATTCCAATTTTAATCATTTTTGGTAGTAATAAATGAGAGTGTCCTGAAGTTCTACTCACAAGAAAATGACATTTCTAATAATTATGTTTCTAAATAATGTTTAAGGATGTTTTGTCGGTTGCATGTGTTTAGTCATATCACTAAAGTTATCATGACTTGAAAATTGTCTTTGTTCTGATTGGCTATGACATAATCACGCCAGGCCAATAGTACTCCAGTCTGAAACATTATGAGTGGGCAGGGCTAAACCACTGTGGGCTCGGCAAGCAGAAAGATGTAAATGTGTAACATCACAGAACCAGCAACTCCAAAGCAGGTTATTCAAGCAGACTCTGAGTGCAGAGTCTCACCACTGTTTGTGAAGTACATTTAGGGTGGGGACAAAGCATTGTGAAATTTGGACTGTAGATGCATCTGGAGATTTGAAATGCACTGCAGCAAAAATAATGTTATTTCGCTGTTTATTACTTTTTAAAACTTTACAAAGTTTACCAGAGGGACAATTATAATTATTCAACCCCTCAAATCACCGGAATTCTGTTTGGTTCCCTCAAATATTAAGAACAATGAGCTTGACATGCTTCGATTCTCTGTTTTTCCGCCTCTACTGACTATAAAAGTTCCTTCCCAAACAAGTGAACAGCACTCAACATAGGAAAGGAGGAGCATTCCACGGCCGTGGAGTGGAGTGAAGGCAAGGGGTACAAAACCCTTTCCAAGGAGTTTTTCGTACATATCTCTACCATTGGGAGCATCATTGGGAGCATCTTTCGGAGCATCATTGGGAGCATCATTGGGAAATGCAAGGCTTATAGAACTGGAGAGCCTTTCAACATTACTTCCCGTTCAGAGGCCAAGTCTGATCACTTGCACTGTATAATTGCTATTATTTATCCTACAAAATATTAAAGCTAGGGGTTGAATTAGACTTGAGACTTTTATAATTTAATTATAATATTTCTATTGTTTATATTTACAGATGTAATGTAATTCCAAGTCTGCAGGGGATTGAACACTAATGGGATACACCATATATTAGTGTTGCCACACAAAATTATCAGAAGAACAAAATTCCAAATAATAAAGTATTTACATTTGGAACATTTCTATTGGTCCATTCATCATTGAACTGTGATACAATATGGAGACAATACAACTACCAGATTCATGTTAAGAAGATGAACATTGCCTTTGCAAACAACATACACTGGAACTTTCTTCAGTGTATATGAATGGGTTCTTCACACTGAAGAACCCAGCTTTCAGAGCACACAGGCCTCAAAACGTTATTCACGAGGCTCTGTTGAGGAGCAACACTTCTCACCTCAGTTCCAAAACCTATTTCTCTGCCAGTCTCTAAGAGGCCTGACTCTAGAAAGCTTCTGAGAATCTCCAGCTCGTTCTCTCAGGCTTTGCGTTCACACCCAGTGGTACAAATGCAGGCCAGTGCAGAAGTGAAAGCAGGCTGGGCCCAGCTTTAGCACCAGAAAAACTAGTACGAAAGGTTACTGAAGCCTCAGCCCCTGCTCTGTACCTCTCCCTCTAACGTACCTGAGCATGTGGGTTCTGGATTATCAACAGATGTGGTTGACTGTGGCGGGAAAGGATGAGTAACAGGATGAGAATGTGTTCGGTTGTGGATCTGAGTAAAGCGCAATACGAGCACTGCAAGGTTTTGGTGTTTGTGCTCATATAGAGGACAAGATGTAAAATATGAGATTGATCAGAGAACCCATTTGGGCCCCATTCATTTCAGCTTCTGCAGCCACATGACCAGGAGCGCTACTGCACAGTGCAGACCACAAACGTATACATACACGTGTGAATCTACACACAATCACACAAATGCACACACACACACACACACACACACACACACACACACACACACACACACACACACACACACACACACATTTGTTCAGTCTATCTTGCTCTTACAATCTCTCTCTCTCTCCCCCAGTGTGATGAACTTACACATCAAACCCAGCTCTAGCCACAACTGACTTCCTGTTCAATGAGTTTCATATCAGTTGCTGTTGCTGCGAAACCAAACACAACTGTGCAGCAAACACCCTGCACACTTTGTGCACAACCAGTTTGAGGTTGAACTCTAAGAAGGTTTCCATGCACTTTGTGCTCCACTGAAAGCCTCACTCTTGCAATGGACAGTTCTACTCTGGTACCCTGTCTGGGTTCCCTCTCCTTCTGCTCCTTCAGCCACCGAACAGATTCATACCAGTTTAAAAACATCTTTAAAACATCTTAAAGGAGAAGTTTGGTTAGAAAAAGCCTTCGACTCCATACGACATTTAAGCAAGTAAAAACCTTTGTGTCAACTGAAAGTTCTTAAGAGCTATACTACGTTCCTCACACTCACACACATCTATTACAAACACGCTTAAAAAGGCTCATTCTATACTACATGTCCACATGTTTTTGGACACCAGGTATGTGGACTGACTTCACAGAGACCTAGGGCAACCAAGTTATGTCTTATTTTTAAATTCAGCATTCAGTTACTTTGAGCGGCATCCATTGCTGACACAGATGCAAATGCACACGCAGCTCATCTAGGCCCTGTAGAGAAGTACTGCAAATAGAATAGGACTCTCTGCAGCAGATAAACCAACATGAAACTATGGGCAACATGTCTAATACCAGATGTGGACTAGAGGGGTATAAAGTCACCATTGAGCTGTGGAGCAGTGGAGCTGTGTTCTCTGGAATGATGGAGCTCCATCCAGTACTTCTGTCTCTCTGGACAGTAGAGACAGTTACTCCAACAAAAGTAGGATAAACTCTTAAATACCCTTGGTTTCCGAAGAAACAATGAATGAGCGGGTTTTCCATTGTATTTGTGGTCAATCAGTCAAGACATATTTGGTATCTCATGTCTGCTTCTTTGATTTCCAACAGGACATGCTAGGCTAATGTTTCTAACTGAACTAAACATACAGTTACCTTCCTGCAGGTCTCAATTCCAACCCAAGTCTAATGCACCTCCAGCCAGTCAGGAACTTCTGAAGGCACTCATTGGTTGGAGTTGAATCTAAGGTCTGCAGGAAGGTAGTGGAGATGAACGGTGATGAACCTTAGCTTAAATATTTAAACGCTTTACATAAATATTTTAAGTTACTTTACAAAATAATTTTACAACAAACATTTTCATGTTTTCTTTAAAGAGTATTAAACAAACACATGAAGGGTTTGTTTACAAAAATGAGATTAGTGACAGTCTAAGTCCAGTGTTTGTTAGCATTGTTAGTCTAGAGTTGCCTGTTATAAACTAAAGAAACAAACAGCCGATATCAAACATGCCTTGACTGACTGGGAAATCAGACAGAGATAAATCATGATAATAGATTTTTTACTGAACTGTTTTTTAACATTATTCGTCTACTTTTGAGACTAGTCACCCATTAAACCCTTTCTGAGAACCAACAACCTTTTGGGAACCTTCATTTCAAGAGTAAATCAGAGACTATTAATTTGCTCCACCTTAAGACCTGGTTCACTCAAAATGAAGGTTCCCAAAAGGTTGTTGGTCCTCAGAAAGGCTTTAATTTGCATGAACAACAATTGCAATAACCAGTTTTCACTATACCCCATGTCCAAGCCAAGAGCCATTAAAACTGTTATTTTAAAATCCTTTAAGGCATTGTTATTTAAAGAACCTTTGGTGAACAACCATTTGGGACCTTGTTGTCTAAATAGCCTACATTCAGTGGTCAGTGCCTCTTCAGGAACCCTCTGGTGGTCTGATCTTGGCTTCATCCCATGCATGTAATGCAAGTTGTTAGGGAGCAAAAATTCTAGACCATCTAGAGGACCACCAATTTTCATAATTGAAGGATCTTTAGGAGGCAACATAGAACACTTACACTTACACAACATAGAACAACATACACTTACTTTATATAATTGGTTCATATAAAGTACAGCCAATTAAAGGGTTCCAGAGACATAAAAAGGGGGACTTTAGTCAGTATAGAACCTGAACTTTATGTGAAACATTATCCTCACTTGCACATCTCTACTATCCAGGGAAGAGCTCCCTCATTCCACTGCTTCAGCACTCAGTCCTGGGGGGCCTTTACTCCCCTCTAGCCATTAGACATTAGCTAATATGTTCATGCTTGTTTTATTCTATTGGCAGTACCTCTCTACAGGAACTAGACAATGTGTGCATTTGCACATCTGTGTCAGCAATGGGTGCGACTTAAAGTAGCTGAATGCATTAGGATGGGTGTCCATAAGTATTTGGACATATAGTGTAATATAGAGTACATCATTATGGCACACAAAATTACAAAAATCGTATCTCTGAAATAGCAGCTCTACAGAAGAAGGCAAAAGGCTGGAGTGTTTCTATTGGTCATGGAAATGTGAACAGTCGTAATCATATTTCAGTTACAGCTGATCTTAAAAGCTGGAATGAAGTGTTTTCATTTATTCTATATCAAACGGTAACAGACTTTTAACTGTGTGCCCGCTTCACTGGTACCCAGAGTCCTACAGTGCACCTTCGAGGGCTTAAGCCCATTTGTAGGACTGGTACAGTCTGCAGTTGGTCACAGTAACATAGAGAGTTTGTGTCTCTCAATGTATCCCTGAATGTGATGCAATGCAAGTTCTACTTTTAGCAATCTGCTTATAAGAGAAGTCATTTTGCTGCATAACTACACCCAGTCTGGAAGTAGCACAGTGGGCAAAACAACCCGGAGCACCCAGTCCGCCCGGAGACCACTGGGCCTTCCTTATATTATTGTTGTTGTGTTACTGTACAGCTCATTACCACGTATTACTGTATTTGTCTGAAACCACATTAAAATCATTTAAAAGTAATATAATACTAACGTTAGGAATCAAGGCTGCTGTGACACATTCATTTCTAACTTTCAGACAAAAGTCCTCTTCATTGCAGTCACTGTCTGACACGTTTGAAAGAGTGATGTGAACTTGTGAAGAATAGTGTTTTCATTCTATGAACCTCTGAACAATCACACGTCTCTTTTACAGAATAATTCTGAAACAAAAAGTGCTTCTTCTATGGCATCACTCAAAGAACCACACTGGTAGCAACTTTAAAAGTGCTTCATTAGCTGTTATTTAACTAACTCTGATGATAATAATAATGCTTTGCCTCCTTTATTGGCTTTTTGTTACCAAATGTAATATTTCATTTCCTCACAACGAATTCCTGTTGTTCATAATTTGGAGCAGATCACTGAAGCTCTGAAGCTCATTCACACTCATCTACACTCGAAAACACAGCGCCACTCAGCAATGCTATGGTCTGTTAAAAAAAGGGATGTACACCTTTTTAAGGTTTAAAGAACAAGATGTAAACATAATGTAAACATTGTGTAGGTTCTAGCTACATTATGTACCCTGAAAAAAATGGTTCTTTAAAGCATTAAAAGTAAAAAAGTATTTAAAAGTACTTTCAGGCATGACAATTAGTTCTGTATTTTGTTGGTTCACCAAGAAATGTAGGATGTTTTTCCTGAATGCTGGTTTTTAAACTGCAGATTTTTGGGTCCATCAGTGGAGGGGAACCCTCAAGGTTACTTTAGATGTACTGTGTTCCACTGCAGTGATAAATAGGCCCCATTTAATTCATCCGTTTATACTTGCTGTTTTTTTTTATTTAAAAAGCTGAATAAATGTTTTTTTTTTAATTCTTTGAGGATGAATACAGAGGTAAGACCCTCACAGTACCATCATGTACTGGGTTCTCTTTATTGCTAGTGTTTGGAATCCTCTTTAGTCAAGACCTAGAAATCCAACATGCAGTTCTATTTGGAAACAAAGCAGGAAAAAAGAGACAAAATGCCACAACCTTCATATCTGGTTTGCACAAGAGGTGATTTAAAACAGAGTCCAAAGGGTTTTTACAGAAGAGACGAATCTTTTCAATTGTTCTTAGCGCGGATGTATGATTCTAGAAAAGAATGTATAGATGGTTATAGATCCTGAACATAGTGTGAACATGTTACGGATGTGTGGTTTAGTTCATGAAGGTATAATTCTTTAAACTCTTGAATCCCAGAATTGATTTTCAACTATTAATCATTAATAACAGAATCTACTGTAAATGATTTGGTTACTGTTCCATTTAGTGCATTAAAGAAGTTATGAAAGTGAAGAAAGGTGCACATACAGGCTCCCATGGATTACACAAATGTGTAAATGAGTAATTAGGAGATGGTTAACGCTTGTTTTCAAAGCTTTATTGTTTTTTTTTTTTTTTTATTGTTTTTTTTTTTTTTTTGGAAATTTGACTGAAGACGAAACTGCATGAAATGAACTGAAATATGTTTGGTGTGGAAAAATAAATCAGCGTTTGAATGAATTATGAGCTCCTTTAAATATCAGTCAAAGATCAGCCTGATCTGATGGTCATCAGGTGGCTGATTGGGCTGCAGTTCTGAAGTGAAGAAAACAGAAGTGTGCGATCATTATTCTGTGATCTTCTAGATAAGATCACTGATCTTCCTCAGCATTTATTGGCTGAACACTGGGTTCTGGGTAAAATGTTTTAGTTGGTATAGAACCAGTGCTTGTGAAAGGTTCTTTAAGTGTGGTGCCAGAGAACGCTGTATGTCCCTGTTCTGAAGGTACGTGTGTGTGTGTGTGTGTGTGTGTGTGTCTGTTGGTATGCGTTCTGTTTCTAGAAACACTGAAAATGACCCAACATGAGCGTTTAGGTCAGCTTGTTCTGGCTGCTCTGGAGAACCTTCGCTCTCCAAGTCTGACTGAAGACAGAAATGAAGTGGAATGAAAGCGAGATAAAGCGCAATGTTTGCGCACTAATTCTGCGACTCCTCCAGCAGACCTCGTGCCTCGTGCAGGCAGAAAGCAGAAGTTAGGCCATGCTGATTTTGCAAATAGACGCGCAGCTGCGCCTCGAGCTGCAAAAAAACACTCTGCGGTTTTCACAACCTTTTTTTATTTATCAGCCCCATCGGAGCGCAGGAGGAGGAGGAGAGGAGGAAAGGAGTGGAGGGGAGGAGGAGGAGGAGGAGGAGGAGAGAAGGAGCAGGAGGAGGAGAGCAGGAGAGAAGGAGCAGGAGGCGGAGGAGAGCAGGTGGAGAGGAGAGGAGGAGCGCAGGGCGCACTGAGAGCGCGCAGCTTCAGTTATTCTTGTTGCGCATTGAAAAGCTGAACAATGTGTTTGGACTTCAGCTCAATTTCTAACTCTTTTGTTGCCTTTTTTATGGAGGCAGCGGAAGTGTGTGTGTGTGTGTGTGTGTGTGTGTGTGTGTGCACGGAAAGTCTGAGGTCTGAGACACAGGAAGTGTGTTGAGTCGAGATAAGGGCACCTGGCAGGCCAAACTCTCTCTCTCTCTCTCTCTCTCTCTCTCTCTCTCTCTCTCTCTCTCTCACACACACACACACACACACACACACTGCTGCCTTATAAAGTACACACACTGCATCAGGAATTCAATCCAGCCAATCAATAATCGATACAGTATGAACACAGGCCTCCTGCGCGCTCAGTGCTCTTAAAATAAGATTCAGAATAAACAGGATAAAAAAAACAGAATAAACAAAAACAAACAAAAAAAGGAAAAACAAAAACAAAACAAACAAAACAAACAGAATAAAGAGAGTTAAAGATGATGCTCACTGTTTCCAATATTTTGTCCAGTCTATACACATTTATTGGTGCAAATGGTGGCAACTAAATTTCTTCTTAAACATAAATATTATATATATACATTTATTTCATATATATATATATATATATATGAAATAAATGTGTATAAATGATACTTAAAAGTATATGAATATTTATTTTAGAGAAATATATTAAATAATAATAGTATTTATTTATTAATGGTTTTGACCACAGATGAGAGTCACGTTTCAAATAATAATAATAATAATAATAATAATAATAATAATAATAATATAGAAATAATAGTAATAATAATAATAATAATATAGTCATATTAACAGTATAATGATAATAATAATAACAATAATATAGTCATAATAACAGTATAATGATAATAATTATAACAATAATATAATAACAATATAATAATAATAATAATATAGAAATAATAGTAATAATAATATAGTAATAATAATATTAATAATAATATTATTAATATAAAATAATAATAATAATAATAATAATAATAATAATAATAATAATAATAGTTGTTTGAAATAACATTTTTTCACTTTAATTCAAAACTTAAGACAAATCTATTTCACTTGTTTTGCTAAATGTGTTTATTTGTGACCTGAAAGATGAAATTTTGTAAAAATGCTGTGTTTTCGCTGCAGGTGCATTTTTATCACCGCGTTTCTTTATGAGAAATCTTAAAGCCTAAAACACACACACACACACACACACACACACACACACACACACACACACACACACACACACACACACACGCACACAAACAAAAAGACACTCAAACACAAACACAGATAAAAGCAGCTTCCAACGACGTGCACGAACGAATCATCGGGTTTATTCGACGTTAAACTCGATTTTAATTTAAACTGAAAGACACTTCAGATCCTTCAGATCTGCTGTCTGGTCCTGCTCTTCATGATTTTATTTCCTCCAGCAATTTAAACGACATATCACACACACAAACACACACACACACACACACGGCGGCACTCAGAGCAGTGTGTAATGTGTGTGCAGGGTGCTGGATCGGGATGGAAGGTTCAGAATATCCCGGCCGAGGACACCTGCGCGCGCGCGCGCTCCCGCGGCCGGCCAACGTCAAGGTGTGCGCGCGTTTAAATATTAAAACAATAAAAATGCCCTGTTTTTACTAAAACCCAGAGAGAGAGAGAGAGAGAGAGAGAGAGAGAGAAATGAAAACACACTCACCAGACTCCATTTCAGTGTGTGTGTGTGTGTGTGTGTGTGTGTGTGTGTGTGTGTGTGTGAGTGTGTGTGTGAGTGTGTGTGAGAGAGAGAGAGTGTGTGTGTGTGTGTGTGTGTGTGTGTGTGTGTGTGTGTGTGTGTGTGAGAGAGAGAGAGAGAGAGAGAGAGAGAGAGAAAGACATGCTTTCTAAAATTGGGAAGTGAAGTCAGCCTGTTGAGCTCCGTTGGTAAGTGAAGTGTTTGTGCTGAAAGTGTCGCAGTGTTCTGTGTTTGAAGACTGGAAATGCTGTTCTCCCTGAACATCTAACCCTCCACTACCTTTACAATCCACCACAAACAACCACCCACACGCAGAGGGCTGCACAGTAATTAACACAACACAACAACGATGGTGAAATAATCATCAGATGAATCAATCAGTCTGGGTGAAGCCCAGCCATGTAGTTACTTCTGCTCTCAAATATCGATAAAATGAAAGTAAACGGAGCTACAGTGACGCTACACTGCGTCTGTGACTCGTCCATCTAAATATAACATCAGAATAACATCAGAATAACATCAGAATAACAACAGAATTTAAAATATATAACGTCCCATGTAAGTACAGGGAACCCGAGGCAGGTGAAAATGGATCTCCACCTTTATATGGTTCGATAGAGACGTTTTGGGGAAATGTTCCCTCCATTATTAAATTAAAATTATATCAAAGAACCGCGTACAGAACCTCATCTTATCTTAACTTATCTTAGGAGTCTGTATTGAGCGTGAGATCAGATATTTATAATAAAGTAAAAATACATCAGCAAAAACAAATATATATATATATATATATATATATATATATATATATATATATATATATATATATACCGGTGTATTAAACGAGTGTTTGTTATATATGTTTTAATAATATGTATTAAATTAACATTGTGTTTACATTAAAACAGAACCTGTAGGTTCTCTGTTTGTGTTTTATGTTTTTATTTCTAATGTATTTTTATTTTATTATCAATATCTGATCTCACGCTCAATACAGACTCCTAAGATAAGTTAAGATAAGATAAGGTTCTGTACGCGGTTCTTTGATATAATATTAATAAAATAATGGAAAGAACATTTCCCCAAACATATATAAATATAAACATATATATAAACATATATATAAACATATATATATATATATATATAAACACATATATATAAGGCCCTGCGTAGTTAGTTTTTTATTTATTGTGTGTGTTGGTTTTCGTAATCAAGTTATTGGCCAGATTGACACAGATTCCTCACTGTCATACAAAATTCCTCAAAGTGAAACTACAGGATTCTTCGCTGTGACGGGAAAACAAAACAGCACTAAACCGACACTATCGTGCAAAACCTCGTATCAACAAAACGTTTGGAGAAGAAAACATTCAATGAATAAAGGAAGCCAATGTAGGGTCAAAACTGCAGATTGGGACAGGACTTCATAATTCAGCAGAAACGAATGTAAAACGATTTTGGAGCATTTCTGTCGTGCAATTCCGACACCATAAACTGCCAGATTCAGAACAGGTCAAAAAGCCCAGTGCGACCAAAATACACAGATTTCTGTGCGACAGAGATGAAACTGTATTCATATCGACAGTTATGCTTGCTTTTGTGGTGAATGAGGTTATGGGGTGTCTGTAGTAAATGTTAAAACTGGACGCGCCCACACTGACCACTCATATCATAAAACACTATGGTCCACTATTTTCCAGTATATACTGCATATTCACCCCTGTTTACACATCCCACTAAAGGTACACTGTAAGGTACCATCTGACATTCAATCAAAGAAAATATATCTCATTGTATTTAAGGGGCTTTATTTCTGCTCTGCAGCTTAAACAAATCTGGTGAAAAATCAAAGTGTGAACAGAACTCAGTCACAGAACCGAATTTAACCAAGTTATTAGCTGTTTGTTGGCTTTTCCATTGATTTGCTGTTCAGCGAAATCTGGAAGCAGTTCTGCACTGTAGAAAGAAGCTCCTCACTTTCTCCTTTTTTCAACTCAAACACAAACACCCTGAATTAACCACTGTTTGATCCGCCTGTAAGTATGTCGTTTTGTGTTCACACACTTCAGTTCAGATCACTTTATTAAGTGTATTAATTTATATATTGAAGTATTGTACCTCATAGTATAATTTACATTTCCATTGTGTTGACCCACTGTATTTATCTTAACATAACATAACTCATTTATAAATTGTTCAGTGTATAAACATTCTAACAGTGTATGAATTGTGAACATGGTGAATTTCCCCACTAATTAAGGATTATCACATCTTAAATCATACAGTGTAATAACTCATTGTGTATATACACTATACCACTGTACATAACCCTTTCTATTTAAAAGTGTATAAACTCACTCTACACACCAATGTATATAATAATGTATAAAGTGTAAAGTGTATATATCTCACTCTCATAATTAACAGTGTATAATCCACTCCATTTTCCAGTGTATAATTGCACACAATTTATTTTATGTAAAGGTCTATTTAACAGTGCAGATATTGTACATTGTATAAACAGTACAGATTATAAACCCACTCAATTAAACTATAACACTATAACTCTTTGAAAGTGTGTAAACTGTAGAGTGTATATAACTCACTCTGAGAGTGTATAAACTGTAGAGTGTATATAACTCACTGTGTTTCAGAGTGTATAAACTGTACAGTGTATAAAACCCACTCTGACAGTCTATAAAATGTAGAGTGTATATAACACTCTGTGTTTGAGAGTGTAAAAACTACACTAGTTTTTAAAACTCACTCTGAGAGTGTATAAACTGTAGAGTGTGCAAAACTCACTCTGAGAGTTTGTAAACTGTAGAGTGTATATAACTCACTATGAGAGTGTATAAACTGTAGAGTGTATATAACTCACTCTGACAGTGCGTGAACTGTAGAGTGTATATGACTCACTCTGTACAGTGTATAAACTGTAGAGTGTATATAACTCACTCTGAGTGTATAAACTCTAGAGTGTATATAACTCACTCTATTGGAGAATGTATAAACTGTAGAGTGTGTATAATTCACTCTGAGAGTGTATAAACTGTAGAGTATGTTTAACTCACTCTAAGAGTGTATAAACTGTAGAGTGTATGTACCCCAATCTGAGATTGTATAAACTGTAGAGTGTTTATAACTCACTCTGAGAGCGTATGAACTGTAGAGTTCATATAACTCACTCTATTGGAGAGTGTATAAACTGTACAGTGTATATTACTCACTCTGAAAGTATATAAACTGTAGCGTTTGAATATCTCATTCTGAGAGTTTATAAACTGTAGAGTGTGTATAACTCACTCTGAGAGCGTATAAACTGTAGAGTGTGTATAACTCAGTCTGAGAGTCTATAAACTGTATGTGTAAAACTCACACTGAGAGTGTATAAACTGTAGAGTGTGTATAACTCAGTCTGAGAGTGTATAAACTGTAGAGTGTGTATAACTCAGTCTGAGAGTGTATAAACTGTAGAGTATGTATAACTCACTCTGAGAGCGTATAAACTGTAGAGTGTGTATAACTCAGTCTGAGAGTCTATAAACTGTAGAGTGTGTAAAACTCACACTGAGAGTGTATAAACTGAAGAGTGTGTAAAACTCACACTGAGAGTGTATAAACTGTAGAGTGTGTATAACTCAGTCTGAGAGTGTATAAACTGTAGAGTGTGTATAACTCACTCTGAGAGCATATAAACTGTAGTGTGTATATTATTCATTCTATTGGACAGTGTATAAACTGTATAGTGTATATAACTCACTCTGTTGGAGAGTGTATAATCTTTACAGTGTGTATAACTCACTCTGAGAGTCTATAAATTGTAGAGTGTGTATAACTCACTCTGAGAGTGTATAAACTGTAGAGTGTATAAACTCAGATGCAGAAATGAGGTGAGTGTTTCAGGATTTGGAAGAAGAACCTTTAGAAACCTCAGTGTGAAGTCAGGACAGGTCATCAAATCTGTTCGGTGTGTAAAGCAGGTCATTAAGGTGACTCAGTGCACGGCTCATTAGTCGGGATTGGGGGGCTTCTGTAACTCGACCCTCTGTGTAGCTGCTCCATCACGACTCCAGTCGCGCGCCCCGCCGTCAGCGCTGAAGGACTTTCCAGATGTTTTTCTTTCTGTTGAGGGACGATGTTTGGGTTTGGTCTTATCTGGCCGCAGCACTCGCGCCGTGATTTCAGGACTGCTGGGCTCGTCGTTTTACTGGCCATTGTTCTCCTGAGTGGCGTTTAAAGATAGACCTCCAGTGGTCCTGATTACAGCACAAATGCCCCTCACTACCTGCCCCCGCACCTCATTCCCTCAGTCAGAGTCACCCGCCATAACCCACACACCCATTCACCCAGTCACTTCCACATCTGATCCCCCAGTCAACACTGGGAGCTCAATCAGAGCTGGAATGACGGGACCTCAACCTCCATCCAGCAGCAGAGGAACTCTGATATCTTCTGTTAATACTGATCAGAATTCATCTGCTTTATTTCTGATTCACTGGGAACAACAGGGGCAAAACACAATCAGCTCCTTATTTGGAACATTTGAAATGGTTCTTTACCAGCTGAAGGGCTTCTTCAGATTGGTGGGAAACCCTCTGTAAATAGTCTCTGATAGAACAGTTTAAAATGGTTCTAATTGAGTTCTATGTACTACTGAAAATGATGTTTGACTTATAAGTCAAACTATTTTGGTGCTTTAGAACCAAATCTCTGTGGTTAACACTTCATCCAAAGCACCATTTATCTACCCTGACATTCTTCTTTATCTGCTTAAAGTTTTCTTCACTAAGGTGGAAAACCGACATGAAGATGGTTATATGGTCTTAGCAGAAGGGATTCTGTATAGTGCTGAGAGACGTGGTCTCACTCATAGACACTAACAATCTGTTGGTGGAGAATTGCCTAGAACATTTGGTGAGTGGATCAAAGGCTTTAATCAGACATGAACAGGTTCTGATTTTCTATCTTTTATAGATAATAAAGTTGAACGTGCATGAGAGGTGATACCCATATAGAATATATTTATATAATACTTAACATAATTGTCTTAAATATTTCTTCATTCTAAAAAAGGCCACATACTTATTTACTCAATAAATACTTAAAATACTAAATGATCTGTTTTACTCTAAGATGGTAGTACATTATATATCCATTGTGTATTTATAATATTTATAATATATTAATATTAAGCTTGTGAAACTGCCTGTCTGCCAGGTGAGGCTGGTGCTGAAGGTCTGTAGGTATCAGTGAAGCTCTGATTGGTCTGATCTGAGTGTGGTGGTGGTGTTTAATCTCAGAATGGGAAAAGAGTAACAAATCTGCGCTCGTGACTCCTTTCTGACGTCACGATGTCATTGAATGGACTGAGGATGGAGGGGGGGTGTGTGGTGGTGGTGGTGGTGGTGGTCACTAGTCACGAAGCAGTGCGAGCGCATTCCGTGGGCCACGCCCCCTCTCTTTATAACGGACAGGGGGGACCGTTACTCCAACCAAACGCTCTCCAAGCGCAGAAGATTGCTGAAGGTAGGTTCTCTCCATTAAGCTCAAGCAGAAGCTCTGCTTAAGATGCTGCCTCTTCTTCATGGCTGAAACTTTTCTAAACTTGTTTAAATTTGGGTTTAAAGGTTGAACAAATAATTCTAATAATTCAAATTATATATATATATTATTTGGTTGTCAGTGGATTGCTGTCTGTTTGTATGGGACAATAGAGTGTAAAACCAATTGCTCCTGTTCTGTAGATGGAGATGTATCAGGCTGGATATTACACTGAGGACTTCAGAACTCAGGAGGTTCCTGGAGGCTTTGACTTCAGTTCATATGGTAAATAAATTTCTCTCTAAAAAAGTATATTTATTTTCACTGTTAGGTTCCCTCATGTTGATATGGGGCTCATTAGCACAGCTTGGCTTGGGTTGGGTACGTTCACATAATGTGGACGTCAGACACACTTGGAGGTATCCACACATATCAAGTTATGGACCAAAAAGTGGAGTGTTACTCTTCAATATCAGATGACAGCAACTTATAGTTTGACCTGATATTTAACAAATGGAAATGTGGTTCATTTGGAGATGGAATTCCAACACACTGGGAAGATTCATTATGGACCATGAAACAATTCTTCTAACTTTAAGGAGAGTAGATTTTCCAAAGAAAGGATGTAGTAGCTCACTGCCTTGTTCAGAATATCAACCTTATTGGAAGCTCTTTAAACTTGGACATTCTCATAGAAATCTCACATCCAGTAGCAGTTCTTTCAAGTGATGGCTTATCATTGGTTATGGAAGAACAATCCATTTTGTGGTCTTTCAATACTTAAAACTGTAAGCCTCTCTATCAGCTTTACTGCTGAGGGACAAAATGTTTGGGAGGTTTGAGGTGATTTTGGGAGACTTCAGTGTTCCTGTCACATTTCCTGAGTCTGTGTGCAAAACATTTCCTCTGTCCTTCATTCATCGAGCCACAATCGCAGCAGGACCTGTCAGAGAGCCCAAACCTGGACCTTGACATCTTGTTTGCTTGCTGTGATTCCTCGGTGGTCAGGAAAGCAGGGCTGTGGGGACACATGTGTGCAGACAGTGTGGAATGTGTGGAGTAGGGCTGTGGCGGTGTGGAGGTGCTCAGGTTAAAGATACAGCTGCTTTTTTCCCTTCTCCCGGATCCCTCCCTCTTTTCCTAATCCTTTCCTCCAGACTTCCTCCTCAAACAGATTTAGCACCCCTCTCCCCCCCTTTTCATCATCTCTCTGTCCCAGTGCCTCACTCAGCTTCCTCCCTCTCTCCAGCCCAGTTTGGACTGGAGTTGGGGGGGGGGTGGACTGGGTGGGGCTCTGAAATCACCGCAGCTGCATTTTGTTGTTGAAAATTGGGCAGATATGGGCTTTTATGGATTAGGATGATGGAAGTATGTTTGAAAGGACAAAGAACCTTTCTAATGCTTTGCCTGGTTAAAGAACCACTTAACCATCTAAAATCAATTTAGTTGGGCAGATACTGGTTTTGATGGTTTATGAAGATGACCTGTTTTAAATACAAAACAGTAAGGCTTGGCATGTTTGTAAAAAGGGCTCTAATGGCTCTTTAGAAAAGTTAGTGCACATCAATTCAAAGAACCATTTGGAGACTTTCTCTACCTCATGATGTTGGAAGTGTGTTTGACAACTAAAAGAACCATTTGGAGACGTAAATGGTCATTTGCCTGGTTAAAAGGTTCTTCAGTGTAGCACTGATGGTTCCCATTATCATTACAGGTCCACAAACCTTTTTTGGTTACGATTTGGTCTACTTTGGTCAAATGACCAATGTTATTGATGTTCTAAGTATTAATTACGTTTTTCTCCAGTATGTTTCATTCAGAAAAATTACAGTATTTTATTTAAGTCCAGTGAATTGAGTGCAGCACGTTCCTCCTGGTGGAGGTGATTTGCAGTGTCTTCTCTGGCTTCTGCTCAGTTCATTCATGTTGATATTTCTGATAATGTACCCGCAGACTACAATGGTGAAGACCTGTCCTTTTTGTTAGACAGCAAAGGACCTGTCCAACCGCAGTACACTGACACGTATGGGGAGCTGCAGAAGGACCATGCCAACAGCTCCAAAGGTAAGGAACTCTAAGAGAACCCTCAGTTTCTCTCTCCACAAGCTCCTCAGCCTATGGTCCAGCAAAGAGCGCCAAAGTTCTGCTTAGTGCAGTTTGCTCCTGATTTGTTGAGCTGAAAATGAAGACTTTTGTAGTGTGAAGGTCATCTTAAACATTAGAGAGAGAGTGTGAGAAACATGATGCTCACCCCATTGTTACATAATGACCTTTATGCCAGCTCATAACAATAGTGGAACCCTTTTTGGTGCCATAGAAATATTATATGAAGAAGCTACTGCAAGGTTGTTTTCTGTTTAAGCATTAAAAGTGCCATCAATTTATGAATCTATACAAAAAATTGCATTCATTAAAGAACCACTGAGGAACCTGAGAGACTGAGACTGTATCTGGAGTCATAAACAGGATTTCAGAAACTTATAACACTGAACCATGCAGTCTGATCATTTTCTATGTCCATTTTTCTGTCCCTCTAGTTCACTCCAGTGATTCTGGCTTATTTAGCCTGGAAACCTACCCAGAGTTTAACTGTTGGACATCATACACCACAGGTACGATGCACTTCTTTTCCCATTTAAAATGCACTGAAATGCTTAACATGGGCTTTATTTAGATAACATAGCTAAACTGGGCAGCTCTGGGGTTTTTCTTTGAATCAAAATCATCAGTTCAATAGAAAAGTTACCAACATAGAACTTACAGGCAAAGCGTTCACTTTTATACAAATCGATGCTGTAACTAAAAAAACCTTCACATTTTAATTTTCAAAATATTATTTTTTCAGGACATGGTAAAACCTTCTGACCTTAAAAAGTTTTATGTTAGGTCATTTTTCGGAGCACTTCTATTAGTCCAATCCTAGTTTTTATACGATTTAAAAACAGATTCACTTTATGCAAAAAAATTAAATGTGAATGTAATGGTTTTCTTCCTTTGACTACGTAAATAGTACTTCCTGTAACCCATATAAGTGGAAAAATTAGAACTGAGTGTTAGAATATTGTGAAAAATTTAATTAGTGTTCATAATTTCAATGAGGGAACCCTCCCAAAGGATCAATAAAGTTCTATCTATCTATAATGTCATTCAAATACACAAGCTGCTGTTTTTACATTTATTATATGAAAAATTAAATATTCAACCCTTTTAAGCTTTACTGTTGATCAGTGGCTTATAGCTTTTGAATTTTGAACTTGAATAAATTAATATTCAAACAGTATCAACATTGAAACATGAAAAAGGATGAAATAAATCTAATAAATATAAAATATATGATAGTTTACCATTTTGAACAAAAAGACTTTTTTGTGCTATTCTAATTTTTTGGGATGGACTTAAGATATAGTAACTAGTAGATTTTTGCTCTATTACTGCGCATAGAAGGCAGAAAATAGAAAGACAGAAAACAGCACATAGAAAGGTAGAATGTCATCGTTAATACTTTTTTTCTGATTTAATGATTTAAAGAGAACCAACAAACAACCCTCATTATCAATCTACCCTAATGTACCCTGTGAGACCCACCCTGAGAGGGGCAGAAAGTTAATCGACAGGTTGGTTGATCCCCTTAGACTATTTAATGTTTTCTAAGCCAAGAAAGAACAGGAGGTCGTTCAGACACAGGGAAGTAGAAGATTTCCAATCCAAGAACATCCTTTGCCAAGTGGAGAACAAAAGAAAGGATATTGTGAACAAGATGTTTACAGACGTTTACAAAATGTCCAGCAGGGTGTCGGGGTTTAAATTAAAACCAAACACCCCAGAACCTGTTGAAAAATGACTGATCAATAGTTTGATACCTTCTGGCAAGACATGTGGAAAAGGACATGTGAGGCAGGTTGGCAGGAATGGCGTCAAACCTAGAATTTCATTATTAAGACAAACACCTTTGTGACATTTGTTGGTTCTTGAATGTTGGGGATCCCTCAATCTGAATTCATCACACCACATCTCTCTGTTCTCAGTTCATGATGGCATGCTGACAGACAGACAGCAGGGTGGCTTTCAGGACTCTGCTTCTCAAACATACCAGAACCTGCTGCCTCCATGTCAACCAGCCCCGAGTAGCCCCTTCCGCTCTGCTGTGGACCACGGCGGCCTCTACCAGCCAACCAAAGAGCTCAACTGCAGAGGAACATCTGCAGGTGTGTAATGTAGAAGGAAGCTTCTGGCAGTGGTGGTGGAGTGGTCAGATAGAGGGTCAAACAGAACTAAGGCCTTTAGGAATGGTTTTACCAGGGTTCTTTAGTAAAGGCAAGTACCAGAAAGGGTTCAAATCATAGAACCTCTATTAGGTACATTCAACAACCTTAAATAATGTAGCTTTAGCCTGCATAGAGCTATGAACTGTCATTGGATTAGAAAACATTCCACTATTCTATTATGAATCAAATAATAATTTTCAGTAATACATGGTGGTGGCTGGTTAGAGAGTTGATGATCATATGGTTGTCGGTTCAATGCTCAGAGCTAAGCTTCCACTTTTGCGCTCTTGAGTAATTTAACCATATAAGAGACGAAACCAAACACAAAATAGTGTTTAACAATAAACCAGTGTATGATCATCATTGATGTTCAAAACTCATAATAAAGACTGTCTGTCGTGTTTGTCCTGCAGGTGACGCAGACAGGAGTTACGGTATGTACGACACAGAAGCTCAAAGCAGACCATCTCCATACTGGTCAGATTACTCCTCCTCCAGCTACTGCAGTCCACTGCTGGGCCAGCCTCCATCTGCCTCATCACCCATCCCTCAGCCCTCAGAGCCTTTCTGCCCCCGTGTGGCAAAGCGGCGCACTGCACCGTCCCAGAGACTGGAGCGTGAGGGTGAAGTGACTGGCATGTCTGCTTACCCAGGTGAGCTTCTCAAAACAAAGGCAGTGAGTGAGGCAGTGAGTTTGCATTTAAGGGTGTCAAATGTGCCAAAAATGATACGATTTCAATCCTTCTTGTTCTCAATTTACACACCTACGGTTGTTGGTTGCAAAATAATAATAAATAATAATCATTTGCTTTGCAGGATCAGGGCCAATCCAGCTGTGGCAGTTCCTGCTGGAGCTTCTGCTGGACTCTTCTTGCCACACCTTCATCAGCTGGACAGGAGATGGCTGGGAGTTCAAGATGTCTGACCCTGCAGAGGTAAAGCTATACCATATCTGGGACTCACCAAAAATCACCCAAATTCAGCCCAAATGTGTGCAGTTCTGTTCAGCAGTTCTATGTTCAGCAGTTCTAATCCCACATATAGATGCACAACAGGGTCATTAATGGGACCAGGAGGGGTTAAACAAGGGTCCCTTTTGGTTTTTACACAGCAAATAGATGGGACGCAAGTAAGATTAAGGAAGCCTAATCATTACACCACAACAACTAACTGCTCAAACCTACTCAAACCATCTGCCCACATATCAGCACAGACATGTTAATGAGTGCATTCAGATACTTTACTCCCTGTAAAGTAAAGTACTGCCAATAGAATATGACTCTCTGCATCAGACATACAAGAACTTATTGGCACCATGCCAGGTGTGGGCTATATGGGTATAAAATCCCTCAGCATTGAGCTAGGGAGGAGTGGAACTGTGTTCTCTGGAATGATGGAGCTCCACCCAATATGTCTGGGAGGAGTTTGGGAGTTGGGGGTGAAATGGGGTGGTGATCATCCAAGATCCTGACCTCAAACATGCATGTTCATTCCACTGAATGCAATGAAATCCTTGCAGCAATGCTGAAAATCTAGTAGAACATCTCCCCTCAACAGTAGAGTCAGTTACTCCAACAAAAGCAGAGGGAGAAACAGTGAATCAGCAGGTGTCCCGATACTTTTGCCCATATAGTGTAAAACTATATAACTGTCTTTTTTTCCAGAAGATTTCCACATATATTAAATCTTAATATCAATACTAATTAAAGTTCACTCTTTTGCTTGTTTAAGGTGGCCAAGAGGTGGGGTCAGTGCAAGAACAAACCCAAAATGAACTATGAGAAGTTGAGCCGAGGCCTGCGCTACTACTACCACAAGAACATCATCCACAAAACAGCCGGCAAGCGCTACGTCTACCGCTTCGTTTGTGATGTTCAGGGCATGCTGGGAAAGAGTGCACAGGAGGTCCTGGCCAGCATGAACATCTCACCATCCAACACAGGGTCACCAAGGTCAGCAGGTACCACAAAGTCAGAGGACACCACGGACATGTGGCCACATTAGTGACATCCATCTCTGAAGGAGCCTGTTTCAGGATTGAGTTCAGCCATTGTTCTCAACAGACCGAGGACAATTTGTGGATGGTGGGCTTCTGTTTGGATTGTTTTGAGGAAGTCCAGGTCCAACATGAATTAAAGCACTCCTCAGTCCTGTTCACAATGGACTGGTGGTCTCTGGTAGCTCACTGTAATGAGGTAGAAAGCACCTCCGCCTGTATGGACGTGGGAATACTCTGTGTCTAAATAATCAATGCAATTCCACAGTTTTCAACCTATATTGTGTAAATGTCTTCAGCTACCTCCTATTTTAATGATCAAACACTACGATTACCAGTGATGTACATTGAGCTAATGTGATGCTCCAGTAGCAGATGTGTATTATTGTAAATAAACCAGTTTGTGTACAGTCCAGTGTACTGTCATTCATACATCTACAAGCAATAAGCATTTGAGATAGTGCTGAAAAGAGGTCCTAGGACTTTTAGAGCTATTCACACTCTTACACTTTACTTTAATGTTTTTTTTTTTTTTGCAGAAAGCAATTATTGTATATAGAACCACAACTTAAAGAACCATTATTTAATGCTTAAACTCTTCATTGCCTGGGTAAACCTTCTTAAGGTTGTTGGAAAACATTTTGTAGATGGTTCTATAGAACACGAAAACAAGATCCATTACTGTTACCCATTTTCATTACTTTAAATAACCCTTTCTTTTCAGAATGTAGAGCCAAAGGTTCAATGATGTCCTGTCAACAGAATATTTTACACCAATCAGAGGAACTCTACACCAGGCAAAGGAAATCTCAGCATTCAAATTTTGTCTCTCAATGAGTTATCTTTTGACGCAGGCCATAGACTTTCTGGTACTATACACAGTCTTAAAAATGGCTCTTACAGGGTTCTTTAGTATAGGCAAATGGTTCTTTGCTGGGTACAAATGTCTTTGGGATTAGAATGCTTAAAGGCTTCCTTTCCTAGACAGCTTTAGCACCAAAAGGGCTGTGCAGCAGCTATGAGTCACAGCACTCTTTCAGTACTATTTACACAAACTGTTCCATAAACTACTGTCTACAGAAAATTTCCAATCAACCAGAAGAACCCTTGACCAGGCAAACATCTACCAAAAAACACTTTACTATCTTCTTATAGTCACTCTTGCTCGGTGGACATGAGCAATGTTAATGTTTTGGCAGCTGCTTAGAGGAGTTCATGGCTGCTGATTGTTGGTATGATGTTTTTAATAAAGTCTTGAAATTTGCATTATACAGATTTTTCCTGATGACTGTGAAAAAGCCATAGCTCTAAGAAGTAAATGAAGTTCGCAAAAAATATCTGAAAGATCAAAATCTAGATAGATAGATAGATCATCATTTCTTCTGAAATCAAAGGTATTAAAATGAGTTAATCCTGCTTTTATTGGAGAAACTGTCTCTTCTGTCCAGAGACTTTCTACTAGATTCTGGAACATTGCTGTGAGGATTTGATTTTATTCAGCGATCGGAGCACTAGTGAGGTTATGATGTTGGATTATCACCACCCCACTTCATCTCCAACTCCAACTTATTCCAAAAGTACTTGATGGAGCTCTATTAGCAATCAATTGCTCAAAGAATCCTTTGTACCACTACACTGTTCTTTCAGTCCTGCTTGGGCAGTTGGTAGAGCATAGTGGGTAACAGCACCACCTCTGAAGACTATGGATGTGTCCCAAATACACACTACTTAGTAATTCTCACTAGTGTTTGAGGGTTTAGTATGGAATATAGACAACAGTGTCAAAGATGAGTTTACATACTTAGAACCCACCTGTTTTTGAGTGTGGTTAAAATTAACTTATCCACAATTGAAAGAGAGGAGCTGAGCAAGTCTGGAAAAAATAGGCTGTGTCACAAATGCATACTACAAACTAATGCCAAAAGAATTAGTTTATATGGTAATCTTACAAGTGCAGACTTGGCAGGTTAGGATTTGATTGCATTCAGTCAAAAGTAAATTGGTGCAGTCAGGATGTTGGATGATCACCACCCCACCTCATCCCCAACTCCCCAAACCATCCCTCCCAAAATTACTGGATGGAGCTCCATCATTCCAGAGAACACAGTTCCACTTCTCCACAGCTCAATGCTGGGGGTCTTTATACCCC
Source organism: Acestrorhynchus altus (assembly GCA_034509495.1). Taxonomy (NCBI): domain Eukaryota; kingdom Metazoa; phylum Chordata; class Actinopteri; order Characiformes; family Acestrorhynchidae; genus Acestrorhynchus; species Acestrorhynchus altus. The sequence continues at coordinate 633,947 of CM067503.1, read as the reverse complement.
TCTAGTCCACGCCTGGAATCAGACATGGAGACAATAGTGTTTGTTTATCTGCTCCAGAGAGTCCTATTCTATTGGAAGTACTTCTCTACAGGGACTGGACATGCTGTGTGTGCATTTGCACATCTGTGTCACCAATGGGTTCAGCTTAAAGGAGAAGAAAACTGAATCTGAAGGAGTGTCCACAAATATTTGGACAGATAAGGGGAGTCCAGACAGGAATAAACCAATGTTGGAAGCGTGGACAACATAACCTTCAACAAGAACCAAAAACCTCCTATAGAAGGCGCTCATGGTGTGGTTTATATGTGAGTGGTTGAACATTTCACAAACATCTGCACCACCCACTCTCAGACAGCCAGGAGGGCGAGGGAGGGAAGAAAGAAGGGCTGGAGTGGAGAAGCAGATCTAGTAGTCAGGGAAGAGATAGAGAGAGAGAGTGAGGATAGAGGAACAGTGACCAAACATGGAGAAGACCACCAAAGACCACCTGCTGGACGCTCTGGACGACCTGAGCAGCGAGAAGCTGAAGAAGTTCAAGAATAAACTGTGTGATCGGAAAGAGGAGCCTCGCGTGCGCCGGGGAGACGTGGAGAAGGTGGAGTACACCACGGATCTGGCCAGCCTCCTCATCGACACCTTCACCACGAAGCAAGCAGTGCTGGTCACTCTGGAGGTGCTGACGGCTGTCGGCTGCAACCAAGTGGCTGAGGATCTGAGACAGGCGACTGAGGGCAGTGAGTAGAACTTACTTTCAGTTTCACTCTGCAGCTCAGGTTCATTGTCTCATACTTGGCAGCAAGTGTCCTGGACTGGATAGGAATCTTTTTTCGAATTGTCTGGTCCACCTTAAAAGCAGCATCTGTTAAAGTGGACCCAACAATTCAAATGCAATGCAACACTTTTCTGCAGTATTTGATCCAAAGTGAAATAAACCTTCATATGAAGCTTAAAGACTTTCCAAACATAAATGCAATTAATTCATGAAACATAATCTGCAACAAATGAGAAACCATGACATTTCAGAACATTTTAACAAGCCAACAAAATCCCTGCTGATCAGGTTTTCACACATCTGGAGATAAGAACATCAAGAGAAGATAAGGAACTGGTTTCCAAGACAGAAATGTTAAAATTTAGTGTTCAGAGGAGCCACTTTAAAGGTTATTTCCAAAGGTTGTTCAAAGAACCTTTTGTACCACCTTTACTTTTGAGAGACAAACTTAGACAGCAATTTTGCATTTCAGCCCTGCTAGGGCAGTGGGTGTAGTAGTGTGTCACACCACCTTTACCATGGAAGACTATGGGTGTGTCCCAGTGACATACATCTAAGGTTTAGGGGTCATTAAACACATCTGGGGCTATAGGCATGAAAGCTCAGGCCACGCAATGCCCATGGTCAGTTAAAATTTATGCTCTGTAATTATGTAACCTCCTTTGCCTACACTCACTGTCTGTTTCATCAGCTCCTCTGATCACACAGCAGCTCTTTGTGGTTCTATAATTCCAGACTGTAGTTCATCTGTTTCTCTGCAGACTTTATGTTCCTCCTTTCACCCTGATCTTCAATGATCAGGACCCCACAGGACCACCACAGAGCAGATATTATGTGGGTGGTGGTTCATTCTCAGCACTGCAGTCACACTGACATGGTGGTGGTGTGTTAGTGTGTGTTGCTGGTACGAGTGGATCAGACACAGCAGTGCTGCTGGAGTGTTTAAACACTGAGTCCACTCACTGTCCACTCTATCAGACACTCCTGCAGAGAAACAAATGAACTACAATCTAGACTGTACATTATACAGTCTGTAATTATAGAACTACACAGTGCTCTACCCCTGAACTATATGCTTTTTGAAAGAGTGCAGGTGCATCCTGCAGATTGAACTACACAAGGATTATTGGGCTATAAATACATGTGGGGTGTGCAACAGGGAAGATGCAGGCTACAGTGCAGTGAATGTCTCATTGTATGTGTGGAAAATGCTTCACAAACCCTCTCTCTCCCTCCCACTCACCCTATATTTTGATGGTCTGCAGGAAAGTTCTTTCAGAAATCAGTTCTGAAGGACCTGCGTTGACTCAAAAGAAGCAATTGTTGAGCAAAACAAGTTTCCTTCATAAACTCTCGCCGGCAGTCCCTGTTCGTCAGTTTGTTCTTTGGGACACAGTTCTGAGGAGAACGTCTGTAGACTGGGATTTCTGCCACTGCTAGTAGACCTTTATGAGCAACGCTTCCATACACCTGCAGATTCAGCTCCTTCCTTCACACCGTGGCCCAAATTACATTTTAGATAATCATTAACATTTGTTTTGTGACCCATTTTCCAAACATCCAATGAGATGTTCATTGCACTACACCACCTCTTCTCAATCTGAATCCTGTCACACAGCTCACAGGTCTTTATAGTCCAATCACTATAGACAGTGTAGGATGAAAAAATAAGAACTTATTAAATATTTTAAACAGATAAAAAATAACGTAAATAGGTTTTCTTTATTGATTCTCATTGACAGTTTGAATTTTATTTTTTAAATAGTATTTTTGAGGCATTTTAATAAAAAAACGATTGATTGCTCATATAGGCCAAGGCTTTTTCTATATATTGCTTTTTCTAAACATTCTTGGAGACAACTGACGGCCCTGTGAACAGGATGTGGAGAAACTTCTCTATGATGAGCTCAGCATGAGAGTGGTCTGATTTTTTTCTGGCACAGAAAAAATAGTCCGGAAGTCAGTTTTACGGGGTATGAAACTGCAGAGAAAAATTCATTTTTTGACCTGATTCTGTGGTTGAATAGTGTGTTTTGTACGTACACCAGACCAGCATAAACCAGTTACTCCTATGACTTCTTCAGGGAGAACTAAAGTACACTGTTAAAAGTAGAACTTCTGTCCTAACTGTTGTGTCCTGTCTGCTTGTAGGCTGCCCTGCTCCCCAGGCTCAGGTGCGGGAGGACACTGTATCCACTCCACAGGCGTCAAGAGGTCCCCTGGGGCCTCCACCAGGCGGTTATGACCAACCTGACACTTCTTCAGTGCTCATTCCCAGCACCAGGCAGTTCCAACAGTCAATTATCAGAGAGAAAGGACAGGAGGTCAGAGAGCTTCTGTTTGAATAAGGGTCTGAATTGTAGTGGGAGTGTTTTCTCATTCGTTTTAGGAACAAATATCAATACGTACATAAGACCTTTCTTTGTTCCGTTTTTGTAAATCCCCAGCTTTGCTCATACACTCTTACTCTAATCCAGCATATTGCTGAGTCTACATATGTGAAGTCATGTGTCCATTAATGCACATTTTTTTTACATCCTGTGTGAACAGTTTTGTAACGGCTCTCCCTGCTCACTCATAACATGCCAGTGAGTGTTTTGTAGTCTGTTGCAAAATGTTCTATGTTCTTTTTTCTCAGACATACTGAATTATTTCTAGTACATATCATTCTGTAATCTCATGTCATTCTTTATTAACTATTAAGTACTATGCATTGCTAATGCAGAAAGAGTTATTCAGTATGTACTTTTATAATAACAACTGTGAATTTTTTAGTAACTTGTGTGAATTATATACAGTGGGGAAAATAAGTATTTAGTCAGTCACCAATTGTACAAGTTCTCCCACTTAAAAAGATGAGACAGGCCTGTAATTGACATCATAGGTAGACGTCAACTATGAGAGACAAAATGTGAAAAAAAAAATTGAGAAAATCATTTTGTCTGACTTTTAAAGAATTTATTTGCAAATAATGGTGGAAAATAAGTATTTGATCACCTACAAACAAGCGAGATTTCTGTCTGTCACAGACCTGTAACTTCTTTTTTAAGAGGCTCCTCTTTCCCCCACTCATTACCTGTATTAATGGCACCTGTTTGAAGTCGTTAACAGTATAAAAGACACCTCAAACAGTCACACTCCAAACTCCACTATGGTGAAGACGAAAGAGCTGTCGGAGGACACCAGAAACCGAATTGTAGACCTGCACCAGGCTGGGAAGACTGAATCTGCAATAGGCAAGCAGCTTGGTGTGAAGAAATCTACTGTGGGAGCAATAATTAGAAAATGGAAGACCTACAAGACCACTACTAATCTCCCTCGATCTGGGGCTCCACGCAAGATCTCAGCCCGTGGGGTCAAAATGATCACAAGAACGGTGAGGAAAAATCCCAGAACCACAAGGGGGATCTAGTGAATGACCTGCAGAAAGCTGGGACCAACGTTACAAAGGCTACCATCAGCAACACACTACGACGCCAGGGACTCAGATCTTGCAGTGCCAGACGTGTCCCCCTGCTTAAGCCAGTCCATATCCAGGCACGTCTGAAGTTTGCTAGAGAGCATTTGGATGTTCCAGAAGAGTCTTGGGAGAATGTCATATGGTCAGATGAAACCAAAGTAGAACTATTTGGTAAAAACACAACTCGTCGTGTTTGGAGGACAGTGAATGCGGAGTTGCATCCAAAGAACACCATACCAACTGTGAAGCATGGGGGTGGCAACATCATGCTTTGGGGCTGTTTCTCTGCAAAGGGACCAGGACGTCTGGTCCGTGTACATGAAAGAATGAATGGGGCCATGTATTGTGAGATTTTGGGTGCAAACCTCCTTCCATCAGCAAGGGCAATGAAGATGAAACGTGGCTGGGTCTTTCAGCATGACAATGATCCCAAGCACACTGCCAGGGCAACAAAGGAGTGGCTTCATAAGAAACATTTCAAAGTCCTGGAGTGGCCTAGCCAGTCTCCCGATCTCAACCCCATCGAAAACCTTTGGAGGGAGTTAAAAGTCCGTGTTGCCCGCCGACAGCCCCAAAACATCACTGCTCTAGAGGAGATCTGCATGGAGGAATGGGCCAACATACCAGCAACAGTGTGTGCCAACCTTGTGAAGACTTACAGAAAACGTTTGACCTCCGTCATTGCAAACAGAGGATATACAACAAAGTATTGAGATGAACTTTTGTTATTGACCAAATACTTATTTTCCACCATTATTTGCAAATAAATTCTTTAAAAGTCAGACAAAATGATTTTCTCAATTTTTTTTTCACATTTTGTCTCTCATAGTTGAGGTCTACCTATGATGTCAATTACAGGCCTCTCTCATCTTTTTAAGTGGGAGAACTTGCACAATTGGTGACTGACTAAATACTTATTTTCCCCACTGTAATATCTACAATGAATTATTCAATATCTATTGTGAATAAAATCTATATCCACTATGAAATCTTGAAAATAACATTTGTGCCACACGTGTGTCAAAGGTAACATCATGTTGTATTCCCTCAGATTTACCCTGTTCTGGATAAGAGTGAGAGGAAGCGCTTGGCTCTGCTGATCACCAACCTGGAGTTTGATTGTAAGAGTATGACAAGGAACGGAGCTCAGAAAGACGAGGAGCACATGGAGAAGCTTCTGAGGGGTCTGGGGTACAACGTCGTGAAACACAAGAACCTCTCTGGCCAGGTGACTCAACTTCCTTCACATGAGCGTGTCTTGAGAGATTATTCCAATGTTCCAGTTCTCAGATAAACTAGAACTCTCAGTACGTTTGACAGTAGTGTTCTGTAGTGTGTTATGACCACCAGTAATGACTGGGACTGGTTATGTTTACAGGAAATGGACGAGGCGATAAAGAGCTTTGCTAAACGTAGTGAGCATGCCGAATCAGACAGCACCTTTGTGGTCATCATGTCTCATGGAAAGAGAGATGCCATTTTGGGGGTCCATTATGGACCAGACAACACCACAGATTACCTTCCAGTGGATAATATCTACACCCACCTGAACACAGCGAACTGCCCAGCTTTGCATGACAAACCCAAGATTATTCTGATTCAAGCCTGCAGAGGAGGTAATCAAAATGCTTTCATTCAAACATTTAACAGATTGTATGAGCAATTAAATAAATCAACAGAAAGAATGCAAAGTAAGACGTGTTTTCATCCGTTTTACAGTTGTGTGAAGAAACTTAGTCGAGCACATTCAGGAACAGGACTGAAATAAGCGGAACGGAGAGTCTTTGCTTTAATCAGAATCATCTTTACAGTCGTTTGTAGTCTATTTTACAGTATTGTAGCCTACTGTAGCATACACTGTGACAAATCATAGCTTAAGAAGTGTAATCTTTTCAAATGTCTGACTATCTACTTTTTAAAAATTGACAGGTCATTTTGTTCAATTCACAAAATAATATATATATATATTTACATGAATCAGCCTTAATATTAAAACCTAGTATTGAGTAGGTGAATTTTTCCTGCTTCCTGACACCCTCTTCAAGAAATGACTGGTCACTTACTGATTAATATATCCACCCGTCCACAGGAGGCACTGTAGATGAAGCTATTGACCTTCACCTGTGAGAGGTCAAAGAAATGCAGCTAATAGTATACAACATTTTCTGCCAGTGGACTAAGACACTTTTAGTTTTGAAAAGGACTTAAAACAAGCAATAACTGTAAGGCGTCAGCCTCTTCTGCTGGCAACTCAAATTCCCAGAATACCACGGGGTGAAGAGTGCCAACCAGGTGCACGTGTTGTATGTAAGATTTCTCATACCTTTGTTGAAAATGAACAAAATAGAACCCAGCTCAAAGCACTTAGACAGTTGCGCCACCCTGAGCTGAGTCTTTCAGTAGGGTTTAATAGTATCATTCTGTGAAGCTTGTCTTCCTCACAACAGCAGCTCTGAACAAACACATTCATGATGAAGAATTAACTGGACATTTGTTGTTTATTTCATCATCCAATCAATCTGTTCAGGTGAGAATGGTCGCGTGTGGGTCACTGACAGTGAACCAGATGAACAGTGGAACTTGGAGAGCGATGCGTGGTTACATAAGGAGAAGGATTTCATTGCCCTGCTGTCCTGCACACCTGGTCAGTGAACTTTCCCACTCGACTTTTGGTTTAGGCCTTTATTTGCACTGACCCTCACGATTCACACTGGTACTGGTTTGTCTTTGAGATCTGTGATCTTGCTGTGCATCACTCCCTTCACTACCACAGAGCACTTTGCTCCAATCCAAACAAATATGGATAAAGGGATGAACAAGTGGACCTCTGAGGGTCTCTGAGGACTGATTAGGTTCCATGTTTTATAAATGTGTGAGTAACAAGAAACTCAAGGTTCAAGGAACTTTCACACAATGTAAAGATTGAGGAACAGTAGAAGGTTTCTTCTTGGGAAAAGAAGATATACATCTTTCATTTCATTAATAGAATGTTAAACGTTAAACCAGAAGTGGTTATTTTACACTTCTCATTTTCACCCTTATATTTAATACTGTACATCAACTTAGTCGACCAAGAAATAGTTCATAGCAGGTCTTCAACCCTGCTCCTGGAGAACGGCTTCATATACCTTTTCCATGTCATAAAATCTTTTTCTGATGAATGGGTTTAGCAATATTCTGGTTTTGGTTCTGAATATTCTTACTTTTCCAGTTTGTCCTTTTATACATTTTTTATGATATTTGGTTGGTTTTGGTTGTTCCTAAATGGTTCAGCAGTTGTAGAAAAATATTTAAAGGTTATAAAACCTCGACTTCATTCTGAGCTTCTTTAATAAATAAATACTTTCTCATAAAATATGTTCCTAGTGTGAGATGTTAGGACTGATAAGGTTAAACCCACCTCACACAAACCTCATCCAAGTTCATCCCGTTGTGTTAGAACACGGTGCTTGTGTATCCAGTTGTTGAACTTTAACCAGCTGTGGCGGTTGGGTAAATTCCTTTCCTCTGGTCAGGTGACTTTCTTTGTGGCTGGGTCATATTTTATGACATACCATAAATCGTACACTGTTTTCCTTTTTTCCACACAGACACCGTATCCTACAGACACAAATTGCAAGGATCACTGTTTATCGGATTCCTGGTGCAGGTGTTCAATGCTAAAGCTCATCAGGACCATGTTGAGGAACTGTTCCGACAGGTAAGAAGCTCAACATCTGTAAACCTATATACATAACCCATTAAGGAATATAAGCCTCTTCACATAAAATGATCAGCCATAACATTATGACCATCTCTTTTGTCTACATTCACTGTCCATCATATCAGCTCCTCTGATCACACAGGTTCTCTTTGTGGTTCTATAATTCCAGACTATAGTTCATCTGTTTCTCTGCAGACTTTATTCTCCTCCTTTCACCCTGATCTTCAATGATCAGGACCCCACAGGACCACCACAGAGCAGCTATTATGCATGTTAGTCACACTGACATGGTGGTGGTGTGTTAGTGTGTTAGGCTCGTATGAGTGGATCAGACAGAGCAGTGCTGCTGGAGTGTTTAAACACTGTGTTCACTCACTGTCCACTCTATCAGACACTCCTACCGAGTGTCTCCACCTTGTAGAGACAGAAGTCAGAGAAAGAAGGTCATCTGTTTCTGCAGAGTTTGTGTTGGTCATCCTCTAGTCCTTCATCAGTGCTCACAGGACGCTGCCCACAGGACATTGGTGGACTATTCTCAGTACCCACATAATAGCTGCTCTGTGGTGGTCCTGTGGGGTCCTGATCATTGAACATCATGTTGAAAGGAGGTCATCAAATACACAGAGAAACAAATGGACTACTATATTCAATTGCATGTTACCACCTTGGGTCTCCTAGTAAGCATTTTGAACAGGTTCCTCCAACCATGCTGAGTTGTTTTTTATTATTATTATAGGGATTAAGAGTCTCCAGCTGTTTATAGCAGTCTGATGTGTTTCCTGATGTGTTGTCCTCTACAGGTTATGAGGTGTTTTGAGAACTTCGGACAGCTGAGGCAGATGGTGTGTAAGGAGAGAGGCACTCTGTCGAGGAATTTCTACCTCTTCCCTGGACTCTGATGCTCCGAGAACGTGACTAAATGGTCTTTTAATGGTGGTTTAAGATTTCCTGACTAAATTACTCCGTAGTTAAAGCTCCTTTTACTCAAGAATTTGTTCCACCTAAACTGGTGGCAGAAATCCTGTCTTTTGAAGCAACTAAGTAATGAGCCAGTAATATACCACTAATATCAGTATAGAGTAGAAAAAAATATTGTTTGTATATCTTCTGATTATATGTTTTATCTCAGGTGTCATACAATTATTCATTCTTCTATCAGAATCCAGTGGAAGAGCTGGAGAGAAAGGGTGCTAAAGGCCAAAGTGCTGAGTGGGACATAATCAATTGGGGTAAAACGTAACATATTTTAGGTAGAACTGGGTACAAGTGATTTCTTTATTCATCCTTTCATGTTCCCGTAGCAATATCATCTACCACATTTCCCACCAATCAGATAGATATATCTCTAGATTCCCCCGAGGGATGGGTCAGTGGGTGCAGTGAATGACCACTTGTATCTGTGCAACCATATAAAATGTGAACAAATTGGAAAGCATAATTTTTCATAAAACAAGTATTTTTTGGGCAGCGCAGGTATGATCAGTCTCATTTCAACATTAATTGAACCTTAGTTTCCCTGAAGGAACCCTCCCAAGGGATCAATAAAGTTCTATTCTATTCTATTCTATTCTATTCTATTCTATTCTATTCTATTCTATTCGATCTTCTATCAATTATAGTACCAGTCAAAGGTGTGGACAAACTTGACTCAATGCCATGGAGATGATGATAATTTATATTTTATATTAATATCTTGAATATCAACTAATAACATTTTAAACTATATGCTCAAAAGTATTGGGACACCTGCAAGGTTAAAAAGGGCTGTCCAGGAAGGGCTGGAGCTCTACACTAAGGATCTGAGCTGAAGAGTTGGGCTGCGTTTAGCCCTGAGGCTGGGAAACCTCAGTATAGTGTTTATATGCAGTACGGTTAACATTTACTGTATAAACCAAAATACTTTATCTGCAGTAGTTTTATTCCTGTCTCAAATTCTCTCAGTTAGACTTAATTAAAGAACTGGCTCATATTACAGCACTCTCTCCTTTTTGTTTTCATGTCAAGTGAGTTTGATGACTGTAGTGTAGAAACCACTTAATTCACTCCTATACTGTTTGACTCTCCTCCTGGCAGCTGTGAAACATTCAACTTTGGGGAGAATTTGCAGTAATTCTGTAAATCTGCTGTAGCCCTGGGTTGATGTCCTAAAGTCCACTTTTGACATCTGTGTGGGTTTATGAACTAAAATGGTCATAATTCACATTTACAGCACTGTTTTCTAACTTTTCTTTATGAAAGCTGTCCAGTCCTGAAACGCTCCTTATAACGTCAATGGAAAAGGGGTGGAGCTCATGTAAGCTGAATTAGTTGCATAACTAGCACATAATACAACCAAGAAAGAACAAATCATGTTTTTTAAAAAGGTGTCATACAGATGTATAACAGTTTTATACGTGTCACTTAAATAAAGCACTGTGACATGATTGGTTTCAGAGCCTAATGTCAGTAAAACATTAAATGTTAAAACATTTCATTTTGTACTGTGTTTCTTTTTTTTTGTTTATAGGTCAAATGTTTGTAATTTGTAAAAAAGTCCATCCATTTGCAGCATTGATCCTTCATGGTATGAATGCCACAATTATTTTGGATTCTGCCTGTCCCCTGTCCCCTGTACTTCCACATCCCAAAGGTTTCCTACTGGATTGAGGTCTGGTGACTGGGAGAACTCAACACAGAAGAACACAAGTCTCAAAGTTAGGCAGTCCTAAAGGGATGCACATGGTCAGCAGCAATACTCCAATAATTGTGGCAGTCTAATGACCCAAAGTGTGCAAAGAACACATTTACATTTACATTTATGGCATTTAGATGCCCTACTCCAGAGTGACTTACAAAAGTGCTTTACTGTTCACTCAGAATATCCTTAGCTAGAAGACAAGGTTAGAATCTAGAGGTTCCTCACACTTAGATCCTGTTGAAACAAATGTCTTTATGGAGTTAAATACTCCTGAAACAGATGAGTCTTCAGTCTGCGTTTGAAGACAGTGAGGGGCTCAGATGTTTGGACCCCCAGGGGAAGTTCGTTCCACCATTTTGGTTCCAGAACAGAAAAGAGTTTGGATGAAGGTTCTCCTTGCATTTTGAGGGATGGTGGGTCAAGCCGAGGCCAGCCAGTAGGGAGCTGCAGTTCTAGTCTTGAAATGACAAGAGACTGAAACAGCACGTGAGCTCCTCTCTAGACAGAAAAGGTCGAATTCTCCTAATGTTGTAAAAGACCGAGTCAGGTTTGCAACATGACCTGTGAACGATAACTGGTCATCCACTACTACACCAAGACTGCGTGCGTCAGTAGATGGAGTGACCAGTGAGTTCTCAAGGGAAATGGTAAGGTCAGGGTGAGGACCAGTGCTTCCAGGAATGAATAGCAGTTCGGTCTTGCTGGGGTTGAGTTTGAGGTGACGGGCTGCCATCCATGATGAGACATCAGAGAGGCAAGCTGAGATCCGGGATGAGACCTGGGTGTAGGAAGGTGGGAAAGAGAGGATGAGTTGAGTGTCGTCAGCATAGCAGTGGTCAGTAAAACCATGAGAAAATATTACTTTACCAAGAGAAGTAGTGTAGAGAGAAAAGAGAAGAGGACCAAGGACTGAGCCTTTTGGAACACCGGTGGAGAGTCTGCACGGAGCTGATGTGGCTCCCTGCCATGTGACCTTGTAAGAACGCTCTTCCAGGTATGATGCAAAGCATCGCAGTGCAGAACTGGTGATTCCAAGGCTACCAAGGATTGACAGGAGGATCTTGTGATCGACTGTCAAAGGCTGCAGAGAGGTCGAGGAGAATTACAACAGATGAGAGTTTGGCTGATCTTGCAGCATGAAGTTTCTCCCCATGACATGGTGAAATAGTGCGGATGATCATGACAATGAATTCAAGTCTAGGCTCTTCACAAAAGGCAGGTTGGGTTCATGGATTCATGCTGTTGGTGCCAAATTCTGACCCTACCATCTGTGTTCCAAGTGGATCTCCACTTCCCAGATCCTAGCCTCCTCAGGCAGGTAATTCAGTGTCCTCTGTTGAGTGTGCATTTAGACATCTGTGACAACAATGGGTGCAGGTTAAAGTAGCTGAATGTGTTCATTAGGGGAGGTGTCCACAAACTTGTGGACATAGTGCATAAATGATCATCCTTTCAGGTGGATGATGATTGGTCTACACTGATGGTTTGGTATGCATCTACACCCAGTTTTACGGTACTGTAAAGTGGAGAAAATGAAATGAAAATGGAAAATACATGAAAAAATAGTTTTAACAGTGCAATTTTAGGAATCTTTTAAATATAGTCATTTCCATTATTTGACAGTTTCTTCACTTGGTCAAAGTAAAAAGACGAGGGCGTGTGTATGTCCTTATTTATAAGTACAGTGAGTTTAATTGATTGTTTTTAATAACAGGAAAGTTCTGAGGTCTCATTTTAGACTGGACCATATACAGGTTATTTTATGTGATATATAAAGAAAAGATCTACCGCATGTGCTCAGTCACAGTTATTCAGAGAAGGCACTGAGCTCCATATAATCTATAAAGAGTGTAAAGATTAAAATGTGTCTTTCTCCATGTGTTGTGGGACGGTCCAGTAGTTCAATCTTTTTGGAAATGTGTGGTGTGTGAATTAACTGAGGAATAAAGGAAAAACTCTTTCTTTGGAACCTTTAAAGCTTTAAAGTGTTCATCTTAATACGACTTTTTCATTTCTTAAAGTTGTTTTATTACTTACATTTGCGGCATTTAGCAGATTTATCCAGAGCAACTTACATAACTGCCTTGCTGTTTTCTTAGAACATCCTTAGCTAGTAGACAAGGCTGGAATCTAGATTCCACATGGTTAGACCCTGTCGAAACTAAAGTCTTTATGGAGTTAATTCCTTCTCAAACAGATGAGTCTTCAGTCTGCATTTGAAGACAGTGAGGGACTCAGCTATTTGGAGTCTCAGGGGAAGTTTGTTCCACCATTAAGGTGCCTGAACAGAAAAGAGTCTGGATACATGTTCTCCTTGCATTCTGAGGGACGGTGGGTCAAGCCGAGCTGTACTTGAAGCTCGAAGGGCTCTTGGAGCAGCTCGAGTTTTGACCATTGCCATCATGTTTGGAGGGGCTGGTCCATTTTTGGCTTTGTAGGTCTGCATCAAGGTTCTGAATCTGATGTTCAGCTACAGGGAGCCAATGAAGGGAACGCAGCAGAGGAGTTAGGTGACTGTTTTCCTTTTCTATTCATACATGTACCGGTTCTATTTCTGCTGCTGTTGATGCACAGTCTGTAAAGAATATGTATGTTTCATTTGTGGGAATGAGAATGAAACCTCTGGGCTTTATTAAGGCTGTAAAGCAGGGCTGAGGGACACGGGGAGGAAACGGGGAGGACACAGGGAGGACGGCGGGTCCGGGAGGAGGGGCACAGGCAGATCTTCTCTTCCTGGAGAAGTGAAGTCTCGCTCTCGGCGAACAGAAGGACCGTCGCTGTCTCTGCGCGCTGCTCTGAACCATGCCCAAGACCATGTGGGACCTCCTGGGCGAGGCTCTGGATGATCTGGAGGTGGAACAGTTTAAGAAGTTCACCAACAAGCTGACCGACTCCCAGCTGGAGCCGCGCGTGCGCAAGGGCGAGGTGGAGAAGAAGGACCGCGGGGACATCGCGCGCCTCCTCATCGAGAGATACACGGAGCTGCGCGCGCTGCAGATCACCGCACAGCTGCTGAGGGACATCAAAGCCAACAAGTACGCGGCGGACCTGGAGAAGGAGGCCGCAGGTGAGGAGCAACAGGAGCAGGACACCTTTACTGCCCTGACAGACAGGCCGCGCGGGCGGGACACCGAGCTGTCCTTTCACTTTCACCTAGACCTCGCTGTAGAACACAGCTTCCAGAGCTCAGCTGAGCAGAGCCTGGACCTGCTGGGCCACAGTGAAGCGCATTTCAGAGCAGGTCATATGAGTAGCCGTGCTGTGTGTACCAGTGAAGGTACTGTTATAAACCACAAGTCCAGTATGTTCATGAAAGGTCAGATATTTTACCTGAGTTTAGTGTGTAAGACTTAAAATCACACTCCTTTATTTTTATCCTCCTTCATCTGTCCCGAAAAAACTACCGATCCCACTTCATCAGCGCTGACAGAACTGAAATAAAGCCTAAGGTACCAAATTAATATTTATACCATGTAATCAGCACACAGAGTACTGATACGAAGCCTGAAGTACTGAATTGATATTCATCTCAATTCATCAATATTGAGAGTACTGAGAGGAAACAAAGTACAGGATTAATATTTGTTTTATTTATTTGCACTGACAGTACTGAACTAATACATACTAGACTGCTGAATCAGAAATGAGAGTCCTGAAATAATACGTACTTAAAATTTCTGCAACCCAATCCATATTGAACTAATACATCCAGTATTGAATCAGCAACAAGAGAGATAACCGTTACTGCATAATAGTTATAGAATTAATTCCTGATCAGCACTGAGATTAAAGTTGTTTTCTTTTTCTTTTTTAGCAAATGGATTCTCACAGTCTGCTGGAGAAGGTGGGTCAATACACAACACTGACTGGCCCATAAATAGACTTTATGTTGTGGAAGCCGTTTAATCAGGTCATTTGTCTTGGCTTAATTGACATGACGCTGTGTCGTCTTTTCTAGTTTCTCAAAAGATGTATTAAAACATTCTTCTCTGAAATCGATTCACAGCTTTCCAGCTGAATGTATTTATTCTTACAGGGTAGTGAGAGTTATTGTATATGATTTATTGTAAAATGCAGAAAAGTATTGTTTGTGTATATTGTGTAGTAAGTGGACAGGTATCATGTCTGACTCTCCAAACTGAAGTAAAACTACATGTTGATGTTCTGCAGGTGGATCATCTAGTGCAGCAACTCCAACTGAAGGTAAATAGACATGAGGAGTGTTTGTAGGTGTAACGGGTCTCAAGGTTCATATCATCTAGTGTGCTTTAGGTGTACAATGTCTTTAAGGATCCAAAAGTAATTGGAGATTAACACGACGTATTTCTATATGCATGTACGTCTGATCACAAGATTGAATACTGTGAAAACTGCAGCCCCTCCATGATCAGCAGTCAGACAGGAGGACAAATTATGCAAGTCCTAACCTGCAGATAGCAATTAGTAGTGAGCAGATAGAAGTTCGGTCTAAACATGTCAGACTGTACTGCAATATAGAACTACAAAGTAAAAACAAGAAGATATTAAATGTTCTTCTCTGAAATCTAGACTCCCTTATTCTCTTGTACTGGTCTCTGAATGTTATTAAATGGCAAATAAATACAATAAATACAATTAATACAATCTAAATACAATTTTTATAGTATTTGGACAGGTGTCATGCCTAACTCCTCAAACTAAACTATATCTTGATGTTCTGCAGGTGAAGCAGCCGTTTCGGTGACTTCAAATAGTGGTAAATACATGTTTGGTGTTTGTCATATTTGTTTAAATCTAAAATCATTTCATATTAAGATGAGTTTCTGATATTTATACATCTCCCAACCAAACCCTGCAGTCAGCCTCTCTGTCTGATCAAAATTTCTAGATCCTGTAAAAGCTGCGTTCATCGATGAGAAGTTTGAAGAACTGATCCAGAGAGCCACTGGGATGGAAGCTATCTTAGACAGGCTGCTGAGTAAAAAGATCATCAACACTGAGCAATACAGTGACATCCGCTCTGAGAGAACATCAGAGATGAAGATGCGAAACCTGATTTGTGGACCATTAAGAGCATGTGGTAACTTGGGCAAAGCCACTCTGTACCAAGTTTTGATGGATTTGCAGCCTTACATGATGAAGGACCTGGGGGCTTTGTGAGGTCCTCTAAACTTATGGCAGTACTTGAGCTGGATCCCACTGGTAAAAATAAAGGTGCGTAAATGGTTCGTGGTTTGGGCATTTAATGAGCTTATCAGTTTTATTTCTCAAGGCAGCTCAATTTAAAACAATATGGTTCCACATTACATTGTGTTTTTGATTTTTTAACTCAAAAGTTCTCCTAACTCGCAGGTTCAGTCCTCAGTGATGCTACAGCCATCCATCAGTGTCCAGAAGTCCCAGAGACATAATTGTCCTCTCTTTCTCTGGGTGGGCAGGATGGTCCTCCCTCTCCCCTATCACTTAGCTGAGACGAAGCTTGCCTACAGATAAAAAATAATAATGACATTGAGATGGAGGGGACATGACGAAATGTTAACAGATGCTAGGAGAACATTGGACTGAATTAGTTTGAATAAACCCTGTGTAGTCAGAAACCTTAAACTTCAACTCAATTTTTTTTACCATAAAACAAAAAAATGAGGGGTCTGAGGTTCTGAGGCCAGGGCAGAATTGTGTTCCAGCTCGGGCAGCACTCAGAGACGGGGTAAAACTGTGGGCCATCTGGTCTTTTGGTTTCTCCCCACTGAACCTTTTGTGGCACCTTTATTTTTATATTTCCATGTTTAATGGGGTGAAAGGTTCTCTAAATGGTTGAATCTCTCACAGAAAACTCACTTGTGTTTCTTATTTTTCACACCCATACTTTTTTATTCTGCTTAAACTGAACTCTGGTTCTTATTCATTTGGACACATGTGAAATCAGTAATCACACTCAGATATGGACCAAAACCGCCATACCAAGACCCTGGAGACAACTTGAATTGAACTCTCTGGAACAGTTTGTTTGTAGTGAAACTGTGATTGGAACTCTGGTATGTTGGTCAGTGAATCACGACTCTGGCCCAAAACAGCACCTTCTTACAGTAGTTACTTTCTTGCTCCATCCCAGGCAGTCAGTGGAGAGAACATTCTCAATGGTTTGATTTGATGCATTTTGGTGCAGTTGGATTTTCCCCGTGTTAAAAGAATCCAGACCAATGGGACCTGCCCTGAGTTTACAAACTGCTTTGGACCAAACTATAGATGTGAAAATGCCCTCTCAGTTTATACAGCTGTATCCACATCTGGACTTTTAATATGTCATGCATGTTTCAGGTTTAATTATACACTCTTTTAATACACTCTTCAAATCTAACGTGTTATAAACGGGTTCTTATTTCAGGAAAGATGTTTTGGTAATGCACATCCACTCGTGGCTTATTGCTTTAGTATGCATGAATTTTTTTTAGAGTTTTTTAGAATTAGAGTGTAATTCACATAGGATTCTACTTTTCTTATTGCTGAAAACCCTTTATTAGAAACGTTTGTACATGTATGTGTTGATGGTTCTTTAAAGAACCCTTTACAAATATTTCTACGTAGCAGTTTAAGGGTTACACAGTTGTTATTTCTAAAGAACCCTTGTTATGGACCGTGTGAGTTTTCTGTGAGGGATTTGATTGGCTGGAAGGATCAGCAGGATGAAGTGGAAGAGTTCCTGCACAGGCCAAACAGAGAACACTTACACTGCACTGCTCCACCTGCTGGTTCGAGTTCTGTATGTTCGGGGTTTCTGTGACATGGAGGGAAGTTAGAAATGGTCCAGCTCCAGTAGACTGAACACCAGCATTGAGTGGGAATGGAAAACTGCCAGTATTAATGAATCTGTTCGTGTTTGGGCATCTGTGTACAATAAATTTGTCAACTGTCAAACGTGTGAGAAATGCTCTTTATTTCATCTCTTAACCGAGTAGTCGGACCAGTAACTGATTAAAGAGAATTTCTGAGTTAATTTCAAAATAACATCAACAAACAAAGTATATAAAAGTGCTCTACTAAAATATGATTAAAATGATAGTAAGCTACACTTAATATATACTGGGTATACTGGTCACAGGTTATTGTCTCCCCTCTTCTAATCCAGTTTAATTATATTAGACTGAGCTCCTGATTGAAACACTGAACACATTAAAGGTTTAGAGAGTGTACTGTGACCTTCAGAACAGGACAAATAACTTTCAAAATAAATAAATGTAAAAGATTTTAGTCCAAGTTATTTTTGAAGTGTGCTGATCTGTTAAACAGCTCCATATTCACCTTTTATTAAACAGTGGAAAATGGAGATACGAGGTTTTTGGCTACGTAGCCCAGGTGTTGATTTTGTTTGGATGGTATGATGTATTGAGTGTTTCTCAGGTAAGCGGAGGGTTTCATTTACAGCAGGGGTCCCAAGCTCGCGGCCTCCGCTCGCGGATGATAGTTTGTGGCCCCGTCTTAATATGAAAGTTAAATGTTAATGCGGCCCACGAGTTTGATACGATTGGCACTTTTGTGTGCAGAGCTGAACAAACCTACCAATCATAGTGGGGAATATTGCTCTCGGGGGCGAGAGCACGAAAGCCTTTCACTGAAGGTGAATTTGTCAAAAAGTGCATATTACAGGCTTCAGGTTTTGTCTGTCCAGAAATGAAAGGTCAGTTTAGCCAACACCGTGGCAGAGCGCATTTCTGACCTTTCAAGTGACGTTTATGATCAACTGTGTGAGAAAGCAAAATGTCTCAGTGTATACTCAGTCGCTCTTGATGAGACCACAGACATCACTGACACTGCCCAGCTCGCAATCTATGTCCGTGGTGTTGATGACAACAGGATATTTCACCAGCTGTCTGATGCTATTGAGAATGCCAGTTTGCCATGGAAGAGATTTAATAACAACCGATGGAGCGCCGTCAATGACAGGGAGGAAAAAAGGTGGCAGTTTTTAAAAAAACTGGAAGAGGAGAGTGTGGAGGAGGCCATTGCTCTGCACTGCATTATCCATCAGCAGGCCCTTTGCAGCAAATGCCTGAAGTTTGACAATGTGACGTCTGTCATTGTGAAATGCATCAACCAAATCAGATCCAGGAGCTTAAAGCACAGACGGTTCCGTGTTTCATTTTTTAACGGAAATGGAGTCAGAATATGGGGATGTGCTCTACTTCCCCGAGGTACGTTGGCTCAGCAGCGGAAACACATTGAAGAGATTTTTTGAGTTGAGAGCGGAAGTGAAAGCCTAGATGGAGAAAGATGGGGTTGCTGTTCCCGTGCTAAGTGATGCCAAATGGCTCATGGACTTAGCTTTTCTTGTTGATATTACACATGAGCTTAATGTACTGAACAAGAAGTTACAAGGCCAGGGGCAACTTGTCAGTGCTGCCTATGACAAGGTGAGAGCATTCTCTGGGAAACTTATGTTTTGGAAAGCCCAGCTTTCTCAGACAAACCTTTGCCATTTCCCAGCATGCAAGGCAGTCATGGCTGCAGGCAGACCATTCAGTGGTGAGAAGTATGTGGATGTCATTTTGAAGCTAGAGGAGGAATTTGATCACAGATTTGCAGACTTTAAGACGCACAGAGCCACATTTCAAATTGTTGTGGACCCCTTCTCCTTTGATGTGCAAGATGCCCCTCCTGTGCTTCAAATGGAGCTCATTGACCTGCAGTGCAACTCTGAACTCAAAGCCATGTTCAGGGAGGTGAGAGGAAAAGCAGACAAGCTCGGGCAAGTTTTGAGAGAATTGCTCTCAGCTTCCATGAGCTTTCCCGAATGTTTACGTGGACCATGTTTCTTTTTGGGAGCACATACTTCAATAAGTCCAAGTACAGGTCCAGACTTACTGACGAGCATCTTCAAGCCCTACTGAGGGTCTCAACTGCCTCCTCCCTTAAGCCAAATGTGGCTTGGCTATGAGAGAGTGTAATGACGAGTGCAAGGCAATCCAATATATGAACTTTTCTGTTTACTTCAGCTTATCAGCATCACAGACGGTGTGTCAGGTACAGCCTCCATTGAGATACAAAAGTTCCCTCCTTCTCGGTGACGTCAGCTAAACAAACCAATAAGAATAGGAGTAAGAGTAACATACATAAAGTGAACTAACTCAGCCTAAAAATAACGTTACATGACAGAGAGGAAGCGCTGGCAGATCTCTAGCAGTAAGAAGTAGGCAGAAGAAGCCATGTTCATAACAGTTTATGTTCAATGTTCCATTCATGTTCAGAAAGTTAAAGGTTAAAGAACTGTTAATACAGACATTTGAATCTGAATAATAATAGTTTTCTCTAGTCAGCAACTATATGTGGTTTCGTCAGTCTTCTATATCTGCTGTATTATTATTATTATTATTATTATTATTATTATTATTATTATTATTATTTTCATTTTCATTTTCTTTATTTATTACTGATTGATTTTTTTTCTTGTGAATTGTTAATTTATTCATTTTTTCATCTTATTTTGTGTTAAAAAAAAAAAAAGACATTTGGTAACATTGGAATGTTTTTATAAGAGCTTTTCTTGTGAAAAACCTGATGCAGCCCAGTCTCACCCAGACTCTACCTCCAGCGGCCCCCGGGTAAATTGAGTTTGAGACCCCTGATTTAGAGTAGAGAAAGAGGAGTTTGTGTGATTGGGAAATCTAGTGTTCTGGAAGTATTCTGATGTCTTTGGGTTTGTCAGCCCTTTCAGCCACTCAGAGCATCTTTGGGAGAATGGGCAGAGCAATTTAGAGGGTTTAGAGAGTGTATGGTGACCCTGTGCGGGTTTAGAGAGAGTGTACTGTAACCCTGTCCAGGCTTAGAGAGTGTACTGTAACCCTGTCCAGGCTTAGAGAGTGTATTGTAACCCTGGCTGGGTTTAGAGAGTGTACTGTAACCCTGTCCGGGTTTAGAGAGTGTACTGTAACCCTGTCCAGGCTTAGAGAGTGTACTGTAACCCTGTGTGGGTTCAGAGATTGTACTGTAACCCTGCGTGGGTTCAGAGATTGTACTGTAACCCTGCGTGGGTTCAGAGAGTGTAAATTTGTGAACTCTGTTGCGAGTGTGGACTTGTTGGGCCTCTTGAGCTGTTTCAGATTTGTATGTTTTAAAGACCAATCTTCAATATGTGCAGTAAAAGCAGCCACACTATAAAGATAATAAAAGAGCATAAAACAGTAAAGAGCTTTAAAAGCACAGAACCTAATCTTTATTAAGAACATAATAAATAGGAGAACTAATCAATACAATAAACTAAAAACTGAAAGTACTGAGCTACAGGACAATAATGTCATTATGAGTATTAGTATATATAGTATGTAGTTGCATAAACATTATACAGGTAACAATACAGTACATAATGAAGGCTCAGTGAGTCTGTCCTGTAAGTGTGTCAGTGTGTGATAATGACTGACACAGTGAAGAGGAGATGATCGCTGTTCAAATGACCTCCTGTCATGGTTCCGTTCTACAGCAGAGCTGAATGTGTCTGCTCCGCTGCCTGACCAGTAAGTCATGGAGGGGTGAGATGTGTTGTCCAGGATAGTGGTCAGTTTGTTGAGTTCTCCTTTCCACCACATCCTCTAAGCTCAACAGTGAGAATCCAAGAAGGCTTTCTGAATCAGACTGCTGAGAAGAAGACAGCACCCTCAACAACAGACTGATGGCCAACATTTAGCTGCACACATTAACGGACCTGAGCTTCGTCAGAAAGTAGATTCTGCTCACCCTCTTCTTGTCCACAGCCTCAGTGTGTGGCCCTCCAGTCCAATTTGCTGTAAAGCAGGACACCCAGATATTTGTACATGTCAACCAGATCAACATTCTGACTCATGATGGTAACAGGCCTTATTGTGTTCTTCTTGCCTTACAGCCAAAGAAATCTTGTTCTTGAACTAGTTCTATTCAGACTTGGTGTTTTTCAGCAAATATGCTTGTGTTTACACCAGTTTTAGTAGATCCGAGGGTACATCACAGAATACATCATCAACAGGGGACACTGCACAGCATCAGTAAATAGAAGTGAGAAGATGGTGGTGTGAGTATATATTACTTTTCTCCAAAAAGCAAACAGGGATCGAACATTGATCAACTTTTGGCAATAAGAAGATGTAGAAGATGACACTGTATGAGACGAGTGGTATGTCATTGCTCCTGGACAACCAGACACGCCCACAGCGGTTCCAGCTTTTCGTGTTCTGGAACCTTTGTTCAAATGGTTCTGATTGTTCACACTGGTCATTTCATAAGGACCTACCTTGTGTGTCCACTCACTGGTCATTTCAGCGATGACATTATTTCTGGGACAGTCTAAAAAACTTGAGTGGAAGGTGATTTTAAAGTAGGGGCCGAGGTGGGCTTTAAATAGGGGAGTTCCAGTGCTCATCATCAAAACAGACAGGGATCATATCTGAAATCCAGGTCAAAAATCATAACCAATCGGTCAAAACACAGAAAGACAAACAAATAATCTCAAACTGAGGTTCTTATAAAGAGTTACAGTCAGTTGCAGCTCTTGATGAGATGATGGGTGGGCTTAGCCCAAGCCTAGTGGGGTATGTAACTTCTCTCATCACAAACAGACACTGTTTAACCTCTTCCCATCTGGGAGGACATACAGGACCATCCAGGCCAAGGCTGGCTCAGGTCCAGCCTCGTCCCATATACAATCACTCTGCTGAGCTCTACACCCCAACTCTGAAACTCCTGCTCATACTGCCCCTCCAGACTCATTATTATTCATTATTCTTTCACTCGTGGAATCCTCTTATAGATACCACACCTGTTGTTTGTACTGAACAATGACAATAACGTTGAATCTATCTAAATTTAAACACGTGCATGTGCTTTACCACCTGAGGCCAGCAGAGGGAGCCATTACAGCAATGTAAACTAAGAGGATTTAAGAGTCATTTCATAGCACATCTATTGGTCTGTTCATCCACAATCATTTAAACAGTGAACAGAGCAGCTACAGGCTTCTCATATTGGAGAAAAATAAAGAGAAATTGAGATGTTTTTCTTAAACATTTATTTATTGAGGAAAATGCTCCAGGGTTTCATATCTGTGAGGGTAAAAGTCTGTGACTGCTTTCAGTATCTGCTGTGACCCCCTTTGTGCAGCAATAACTATAACTAAACATTTCCGTAACTGTTGTTCAGTCCTGCACTAATTTGAGTCCATTCCTACACAAACCAGCTTCATCTCTGGTATGTTGGTGGGTTTTCTCCATCAACTGCAGCTTCAGCTCCTTCACAACATTTCTACTGGATTAAGATCAGAACTCTGACTGGACCAGTCCAGAACATTAACTTTATTCTTCTGTAAACACAGGGTCATGTCTTGCTGCGTGACCCTGTGTCAGAAAGCCAACACAAGCATTGATATGATGCTTCAACTTAAACTGCCCTACTGTCTCGACATGTGCTTCAAAGCTTTGACATGCAGCATAACATCACATGCACATTCCTGAACTCATTCCCAGAGGAAGCCTCTCATTTTGAGTCCACAGTCCATCAGTATTGATCAGTGGTCAGTAATAAGGAAGGAGTGATGGGGAAGAAATAATAAGGAAGTACGATTCTTAGAACCCTCTTATCAAACTTATTACAGATAGGTTTTATAACTGACACCTATAAACCAGATGTTTTCGTTTTTCAGACTTTTATAAAGCTCTGAGAGTTTCTGAGACACTTCAGTCGAGACTTTCACATCTCTGAGATCTTCTGCAGTGAAGACACTCGCATCTCTGAGACGTATAACTGTATTTGGAAATAGTAAGTATTATAAATACTCATACCTTGCTAGTCCTATTCTATTGGCAGGACTTCTCTACAGGGACTGTGTGTGCATTAGAAGAGGTGTCCAGAAACATTTGGACATACAGTGTAAATATGTGACAAAATGATGTTAATGTACTAATATTTGTGTTGATTTTCAATTTTTAGGAACATGGATCGTCATATATTTTACGTGTTTGGAATCGTTGCATTGACTGGTTTGATTGATGCCACTCCTGTGAAAAGTAAACATCACCGCTGCATATATTCACACACAATCACACTGCAGTTAATGGACAATAAAAACCGAGTTTGACATGATTTTAAAGAATACATTCAGATTTATTAAGGCCTTTTTTTGTTTTTTTGAGAATTACTTTAAATCATAATGTCAGGATCTGTATTCAAAGACTTTGTTTGTTTCAGCCAAAAACCGAGCTCTCTATGGAAGAGCCACTCAGTCAACCCTGTATGGACATGGTCACGCCTCGAATGCTGTAGATGGAAACAGAGATTCCCACTACTTCCATGGGTCTTGTACTCACACTGTAACCCAACACAACCCCTGGTGGAGGGTGGACCTGCTGGACGAGTACAAAGTGACTGCCATCACCATCACTAACAGAGGAGACTGCTGTCCAGAGAGGATCAACGGAGCTCAGATACACGTTGGAAACTCTTTATTTGACAATGGAAACAGTAATCTACGGTGAGAAAATTTGGACACTGGCACTTGCAGAGTTGTTCAGCTCAAAACTGCCTAGTACACAGTAGAGTTTGGTTGTATTGAGTTCCAGAATTTGCTTTGGACCAGACCAAGACCACCTTGTCTAAAGGGCCTCAGTGCAGTTGTTTTGGCCACTATAGAGACCATACTGTAGAAGGAAATTCTGTTGTTCAGCACTGGTTGATTCCTCTTTCCTTTGTTTTCTTCTTTTCAGGGTTGCAGTTATTTCTTCCATTTATCCTGGAAGATCTGAAACTTTCCATTTCAGCCCAGGAGTGTCAGGACGTTACGTCAATGTGATCTTACCAGGATATAACCGTGTCCTGACTCTCTGTGAGGTTGAGATTTACGGGCAATGACTCCAAAAGGTGAGGATAAAGATCTGGGGTTGGAAGGCCACAAGTGCCTTAACTCTTAGATCCACTAAATCTGTAATTTGTTGGCAGTTAAATGCTGTTTTCTAGGCTTTGAATCTCAGGATCAGAGTAACCTACAGACATGTTCATTTTGGTCTCTTCACGACATATTATATAATTACAAATGTGTGTTTTGGTTGCATATGACTCAGTGTACCACAGATACCCAAAATCTACCCAAACAGATTTTCAGGAAACCAGCAGTTGGAAATAACTTTGCTACGACCAGAACCACAACAGAACCCGCTGGTTAACCTTTAGGACCCTAGGCTTATTTGACAAGATATTTTAATATTTGGACACACTTTGATTCACTAAAAAATTAGAAACGTATATAGGAGACAGTCACACATACCAGATATGTTTATTCTCAGGAGATTCAAGGTTACTTTATCACTTTATCTTTATTTGAGGTTTAAAATTTAAGGGAATTTAAATATTTTAATGTATTTGACCATGTTTTGATCAAAAATGTACTAGTGATGACAATTTTAGGGGTTTATGTTTTGTGTTTTTAAGGACTAAGACAGTTGGATCATCCAGAGTGTTTTTGAGCTGAGAATTGAAGAATATTGATGAGTGATTTGTAATGACTAGACTGACCAAGTTATTTATAATATGTTATTCATAATACTTGACAGTAATAAAATGAAAAACAACCAATTGTCCTTTTTTTGTTGTCCATTTTTGTTATTTCTATATCTATCAGTATTGAGGTCAGGTTGAGCGTCAGCCCCGCCCCCTCTCTCTGATCAGTCAGAGTCTGTATGCAGGTTGATCATCAGCCCCGCCCCCTCTCTCTGATCAGTCAGAGTCTGTATGCAGGTTGATCATGTAAATGTGGACAGAGAAGTAAACATGCACTGGAAACTCCTTTGGTATTTAAACTGGGATTTAATTCAGATGAAAACGAGTGAAGTTTAGCTGTTTTCTGAGCTGAATTACTGACTGATAATTCTTCACACAATTCTAGAAAACAGCATTTAACTGCACACACAGATCTTTGGTTTTATGAGACTAATGTATTTAAAGAAGAGTGTTGAAACACTGTTAATGACATACTTTTTCTTCCTTCCTTTACAGATGTGAGGTGATCTTATCCACCCTGCCATGTCCTTAATAGGCCTTTTTCACCAACGTGGCTTCTGTTCTGGTTTATGAAACTCATTTTGAACAGCACGTTTTCACCAAACGCCCGCAGGTAGACTATATATCCCACCATCTTCTCACTTCCATTTACTGACGCTGTGCAACACCCTCTGTTAATGACATATTTTGTGACATATTCTTGGTTTCACTAAAACTGGTGTAAACGCGGGATGGTTTCTTTAAAAGGTTCTTCTAAGCCCAAACAGAACCAGTTCAGGTGGTGGAAAAGGCCTATAGGTGTATGGGATTAGCATTCAGGTACATTCTTATTCTATAAGGATTGATTATCTCGTTGTATAAAGTTATTATTATTTTTTTTTGTCAGCTGCTGATCATCATTGTATATCCAAATCTGATTAAACTGAAATGAAGTCAAGCAGTGCAGTTTGTTCAGTGGACTTATTCAGCAAATGTAAAAAACTATAGTCACATGGTCACTGCAGAATTTGGCATCTGTGTAATAATTGTAAGAGATGTTATATTATTGAACCTCAGGAATTGGGAGCATGTAGATGTTAAATGGAAAAGGCCGTAGAATGGACCCTTGAGGAACAAAATAGTCCCTTTCTTAAAAATATTTAGCACTCGGTCATAAAATGCAGTGTCAACGCTGTGGTGTGACCAAAATCAATGAAGCACATTAAAGAACTTTCACTTCAGTTTCAGTTACTGAATAAAAGCATTTTCAATTATCTTTCCTGAAAAATGTTGTTTTGATACGAGCCTTTAATTTAGTGAAGAACTTAGACAATAACGACTGTATTGATGGATGGATGACTCAGTTCCATTCCTCTTTGTTCTATAAACGCGAAGCCAAAATCATCCACCATGTTGTCAAATTTGTCTCTGCTGTAGAGACCAGAGGCAGTGCTAGAATTG
Source organism: Acestrorhynchus altus (assembly GCA_034509495.1). Classification (NCBI taxonomy): domain Eukaryota; kingdom Metazoa; phylum Chordata; class Actinopteri; order Characiformes; family Acestrorhynchidae; genus Acestrorhynchus; species Acestrorhynchus altus. Next base: position 607,408 of record CM067503.1, on the reverse strand, counting down.
CCTCCTCATTTGGTTAGACTACGGAAGCCTGGTCTGACCAAATGAAGCCTTTCTTATGATAATCCTGTCTTTTATGAATAAAGCTGAATAACGTTTAGAAAAAGGATTCTGGACGGAAAATGTGCCAATATTAGGACAGGGAAAACTAACTGCTGGAAAAGGAGCGAAGAGATTCCAGTAGAGTATAGATACAGTATATACAGTGTAGAGGACAAAAAAAGAATGAATATGGGCAATTTCATCATTGAAATGAGTGGAGCATCATACTGTTACCATCCAGCAGAGACTCTAGTCCTGCGGAGACTTTTGACACATGATCCATCTTTAATATGCAGTCATATGTTAGACAACTATTGACTAAAATAATGTTTCACACTTCAAACTGTCAGAAAAAGGGTTCTCACCCTGGCAGATCATGTGCCTGAGGGGCCAAATGTTGATTCTTTTTATTACTCTGTTTGTTTTTATATTTTATATAGATGGTGCAGCTGTAAGAATTTGCAGTTGTCCTCTGGGATTAATAAAGTAATTCTGATTCTGATTTTCCTTATAGATAGCAAATCCTCAATGATAATAAACTTGTTCTGTCTGCTTTTCTCTCTCTCAACCTATAACTATGTACAAGATCATTGACAGAGACACTTGGGCTTTAAATGTGTACCAGAACCTGTAGGAGTCAGTTTAGATCATAATCAGATTTTGGCAGATACCTGATTACTGTTCATGGAAACAACTTACTCCAATGTCTGATTTAGAAATCTGATATAGAGAACTGTTAGTTTAGTAATCCACCTTCTCAGCACATGTATACAGCTGAGTCCAATTTCTTTCAGTTGGAATATTTGGTTTTCCATCTACTGAAATCGTCTACACCAGTTTATGGCATCGCTAATTAGAATGATGACTGGTTTATCAGATGTGCTGTTAGCAATAAAACCTTTTATACGAGTTTAATAATACAGAGTAAAAACAATAACGATAAGAAGACTATCAGAACAATAAAAGGGAAGCATAAAGTAATGTTTTTCCTGACCTTTGACCCACTGGAGGTCTTAAAGCATTCCTCTCTATTTGCTTTTCCCAGCTTCACACACTTTGAACTCCCATTCTGTGGACACTGGCCAGGTCATTAGGCCTGGTTCCTGTAGCAAACCGCATTTTCAATGAGCATCAGCAGGAACAGCACATTCTCCCAATGCAGGCATCATGTTTTATTGTCTCACTAGTCTCACTCTAGTGGGTGGGGTTTATGTAAATGTTGACAGTGTCATTTTGGGTAGAGAGTACGCTGTGTGCGATTGGCTGTAGCTTCTTGTTGGTTTGTGTTGGTTGAGTGCTGAGTGTGATTGTGTAGAGTGCTGACTGTAAAGCACCCTTGGGTGTCTAGAAACACAGTATATAATTCATGTGACCAGACTGTGATGTAACAGTTTTGGGGTTTTGGAAATGGAGGTCCTTTTAAAGGAGGAACAGCAGTGTTTGTCATTTCTGTGTGCTGAACTTCCATTATTCTACTCTGACCAGATAAACACAGTTTAATATTCTAGTCAACAAACGTTAATTTATTCATCGCTTCAACAACTAAATACTATGTGATCTCACTTCTAACTTAATGTCTCAGCCAAACTATTTGAAATTCTCAAAGTAGATGTTTAGGTGAGTTGCTAATTCTCAGAGGAAGAGATCTAACTGATTTAGGCTGATTAAAGGACAGTTCTTCGATGTGGAATAAAGATCAATCAATGCTTTGGATTCAGTCAGATGTTGTTGATTGGCCAAGACATCTGGAGTTATAGCCGTGAATGTTTTTTTTTAACAAACCCCAACATTATAATGAGATTATTGTGTTCATATTGTGGCTCAATTGGTTAAAATACGTTTGGGTTCATTAGCTGGCTTTAAAGCAAAAAAAAAAAAAGACATTTAGTGTGAGACCCATGTAGACCTGAAGTTGTTCATTATGTGATTCCTAAATTAGATGTATACATGTTGATCAGATTACTGATGAAGTCTGATTCTATGCAGTTATTGGAATATTGAGTAAACAGAGTCGTACACATCAGATCCTTATTATTGGAATATATAATATATAGAGGTCAGTGAAGTGTGTTTCTAATAAAGTGGCCAGTGAGTGTATGTACTGATACAGTTTTTAGCAACAACTATTATTGTAGTGTGAACAGTCACCTCTCACAATAAAAAGCAATCAACAAAATCTTTTTCCTGCATTTTAATTTATTAATGGAAAGAATCCTTTGACAGCAGCAGACAGAAACAGAAGCCACAGCCATTTCTAACACTTTACAGTGGAGACAACAATCACTGCTGCACTACAAGACATAACCTGATTTAACTTTCATCTGAATTCAGTTTAAGAGAAATGAAGAGGAACTTAATTTGAAGAACTTCCCAGAAAGGCGATCCTTCGTTTCCTTCGACCACTACACAGCTGATGAGACAAGTGAAAAGAAGTGATTACTAAAAGTGTTTCAAACTTCAAAAGCTGGAGCACATTTTACGTTTTTCTGATGTAAAAATAATATAATGTAAAATGTCTCTCTTTAAAAAGACTATTTCACTGCATATTTGAGCATTTTCCCTGTTTAACCAATCAGCTAATTTCCAGGCCCTTTCACAGCTGCCTGCAGCCCATTAAATCAGGAATCCTCTACAAAGTGCAGGGCAGGGGGAGCTCCAGGACCAGGGTTGAGGAACATTGTTAGAATGTACTCCTTATCAAACTGCAGATGGGCAGTGGGTGGGTGGGTAGAAACAACGTTAATGTATTCTGTTACATGAACATTTTTGAAAAAGTTGTACTTTTAACTGTTGTTTTAAAGAGAATATCTCTTATTCTGACTCAGATGTGGGTAGAGTAGGCAAGTGTTAGGCACGATACTTTATAGATACGTTCCTGCCCCTGTGAGCTACATACGCCATAACCTCATTATCCAAACCAGTTTTCTCCAGCTGCAGGCTGAGCTGGTCAATTTGAGCTTTTGGAATTCAACAACACATTTAAGCTGTTACCAGTTTTAATCTTAAACCTGTCTCTCTTTGACTAAAAACACCTCTTATTTCCACCTCAAATGATCTGCTAATCCTAAAGGGTCACATACTTTTGATATGGGATAATTTCCCCCCATAAAAAATGAGCTAGTCTAAAGTTGGTGTCTCATTTGTTTGATCTGGTTCTCTTGGTCTATTTTTAGGACTTTTATTTCTAGTGATTTTTATCACCTCGGTTTGTGAGCTCTGCTACAGCTACATCATCTGGATGTGAGTTTTCAGCTGGACTGTAAAAGATCAGAGCTGATATCTTGATCCTCACCGTTCGCATTACGATACCCATAGATTTCAACCTCACAGAGAGTCAGGATATGGTTGTTTCCAGGTATGATCACGCTGACATAACGTCCTAAGACTCCATGTCTGAATGAGAAGGTTTTGCTTTGTCCAGCAGGGATTGAAGAAATCACTGCAACCCTGAAAAAAAGAAAACAAGACACAGGAATTGAAATTACCATCAGGAGATTTAAAGTTGCAGATCTAAGGACGATTGTCTTACCGTGGATTGTTGTTTCCATTGTTGACTAAAGAGTTTCCAACATGTATCTGAGCTCCATTGATCCTGTCTGAGCAGCAGTCTCCTCTGTTAGTGATTCTGATGGAGGTTATGAAGCACTCGTCCAGCAGGTCAACCCTCCACCAGGGGTCTGTTTGGGTTGCGGTGTGAGTACAAGACCCATGGTAGCAGTTGGAATCGGTATTTCCATCTATAGCGTTAGAGGGATGACCAAGTCCTCTGTAAGGGTAGTCGACCAAGGCTGACTGAGTGGCTCTTCCATAGAGAGCGAGGTTTTTGGCTTGAATGGACAGATTGACATGGATTCTGTCAGTTCACCAGATCAACACATATATGCAGAACAAAAACGTGAACTGCATTGAAATGTTAGTTAATTTAATTACAATTCTACAGACAAATAACCATAACATTTGGTTAAAAAGCACTTTTTAATTAGATTGTGTACATCTAAGCATTTTAAACATAAGACATCCTCCCCAGTGTTTTAGATTTTTATTGTATTATAATTGTATTATAAATGTATAAAAGTAATATATTGAAAGTAATATAATGTCCCCAACATTTTTAACATCTTCTTTTTATTTTATAACAGTTTAGCACTAATTTTATTTAGTCAGTTATACAGTTTCTGAACTCCCTCACTGCACTGTGTGTGTATATATATATATATATATATACACATTCCATATATAATACTTCTGTAACAATTTTGTGCTTCTCCTATAAATATGTACAGTACAGCCATATACACATAATTGGCTCTTTATTGTTCTATTATTTTTAATTCATATTTATTCTATTATACTCTTTATTTTGGTGTAATTCTCTTAAATAGTCTGTGTGCTTGTTAAATGTCATACATGTGCTCTCACCAAGAAAAATTCCTTGAATGTGTCACAAAATTGGCGAAATAAAGAGACTCTAGATCAGATTCTAATTGTTATATAACAGTTTACCACTCGTTTTATTTCACTCATTAAAATTGATTTTGTATAAATCACTAATCACCATTTTGTATTAGAACAGTTTACCACTCATTTTATTATAGTCGTTAAAATTGACTTTTAATTCATTTGTATTATGACAGATTACCACAAATATTTTTATAGCCATTTAAATTGAACACTTGCATTATAACATTTTACCACTGATCTGCATTACAACACTAGTTTGATTTTAGTCGTATAAACTGATTTTTTGGATTATAATGTTACGAATAATTTGCATTATAACAGTTAGGCACTAATGTTTTTAATTACTGTTTAACTGTTTACCAACAATTTGTAAAATAATCATGATTATAATAATAAATAATAATGCATTTTTTTAATTAAGCACCTTTCTGTCCATGAATATTAAAAATGTGTTGCATTTATATTGTATATATATATGTTTACCTCTCATAGATGAAGCATCAGTGACAGCAGCCACTGTCATCACTCCCAGCAGGTAAAACAAGTGAAGATCCATTTCTCTATAAACAAATCAGACACAGTTCTGTATGTTAACTCTCTTCACTTGTGTCTAATTGCTGCTGTCTCACGTCTTACTCTACAAAACTAATAACACACATAAACTGCTGTCGGTATGTTTTAGACCTTTTAACGTGAAGATGTATAATCAGAATCAGTCTAAACACACAGCTGTCTCACAACATCTCAGATCAGCTCACCCAGATGTACAAGCTGCAGAATGAAACTTCTACCCAGTTGTAATCAAATGTGATCGGATCCACTGAAGCTCACTTTATATCAGCATAGAATAAGGCGTAATCCTAAAGTGCTGTACAAATATGGTAACTGATATTTAGACCTGCCTGTTTCATCACCTACCTACATCACCAACTGCCATAGGAACCGTTACAACTGCTACAGCCATTTAAGATGCCCCTACTGGACTGTGATTAAAATGCAAGCATGTCCATGCTTTTACCCTTAAATAACTGTTAGTAGAGTGAACACAGTGGAAATATTTCTATACAGTTTTGTGGAAGTGAATCAATTTAAGGTATGATTTGGGAGGCCAAAGACTAAGCTATAGGAGGAAGGTGGAACGGAAGCTGGAGGAGAACAACACGAGGGAGGTCTGGGAAGGTGTGAGAACCATCACAGGCCACAATAACAAGACCAGAGTAGTGGGGGGAACAGTGGAGAAGGCGAACGAAATGAATGACTTCTTCAACCGGTTCAACCAGCCAATGTACCCCACACCCTCTCCCTCGCTGCATCCATCTCTCCTTTCCTCAACACATCCCCATCCACCACTACAACACAGACCTCTTTCTTCACCGCAGACCAGGTCAGAGGTCAACTGAAGAGGCTTCACCCCAGGAAAGCAGCTGGCCCTGACAAAGTATGTCCTCGGCTGCTGAAGACCTGCGCTGCAGAACTGGGTGAGCCACTCCAGTGTCTCTTCAACCTCTGCAGGTGGGGTGAGTGCCTACCCTCTGGAAGACATTGTGCATTGTTCCAGTTCCAAAAAAGAACCGACCAAGTGACCTGAATGACTTCCAACTAGTGGCACTCACTTCCCATCTGATGAAGACACTGGAGCGGCTCTTCCTACAACTCAAATTAACACCATAACAGCAGCCACTGCCATGCAGGGAGCAGCTGATGATTATGTGGTAAAGCCTGTTGGCTGTGGCAGTTGGATTGTGTATTAAAGGTATTCTCATATTGTCTTCAGCAGTGCAGAACAAAATAGATTTTTACCAACGTTAACGGTGCACAGCAGCATTGTACTGGGGCACACGCCCCACTAAATGTGTTGTAATGATGCCCTAACCATAATGTATACGTACTTGAGATCACAAGCCAGTGAAGATCAAAACTATGGGCAGCTGCTGCCAGTGCGCCCTTCATGCACTCAAATAGCATCAGTGTCATCAGCTGATTCCTATACATCAATTCCATCACCACCACAGCAGTGCTCCCAGCTCCCCAACATGAACTGGGGAGTCTGAGACTGTAATTTGAGATGTTTGCAAAGTGAATGTTTAAAGTTATAGATATCCTTGCTACTCTCACATCATCAGTTACTGATGTTTTAATGTTTAAAAGCAATAAAAAGTCTGTAGATGAGGGAGATATTTTAAAACATTGAGGGAAGCCACACTGCCTCAGACAGGCCTCAGACTACAAACCTTCAAAAAAAGAAGCAGGTCAATAGAAGGTTAAGAATTCATTCACAGTCATTCTCCTGTGGTGAGCGATAAGAGATTATTGTGTAAGTATGGAGGACACTGGGCTGTATCAGGGAAGAGGAACTATACTGTACATTTCAGCATTTTGAGGTTAGAAGTTCACTACATGGTCCCAGACATCCCAAGTTGAAAGTCACCTTTCAGGGAGGTACCCCAAGCCCAGACCTCATCCCTGTGGGCAACGCTGAAGTCAGTAAGGCAAACGGTACAGCAGACAAGACTTTCACTTTTTTCACTTTTATCAAACATGGGTACACTTTTGAGTCCTCGGAGGTGAAATGCCATGACCCTCTCTCTCTCTCTCCCTGATCTCTCACTCACTGAACACAATACACTCTGTACTGAGTACGCTCTTGGCTGCTCTTTCTTTTATCAAAGATTTTATCAAAGATTTTAAAGGACTCTACCCAACCAAGGCACTGCCTGCTCAGAGGTAGGCCAGAGGTACAGAAGCATGAGGACCAGCACCAGCCGGTTCCCCCAGGCCACCAGACTGCTAATCTGTAGTCCAGTGTTCTAGTCCATAGCCATTGACAACTCATCTCACTTGTCTCATCACACTATCACACAGCTCAGTTACACTGCACCCACCAAAGACACTCCCATTGCACTCACTCTGCAAAGACTGTCTCCCACTTACCTCCTCACATTACAGCTCACGTGTAATTCTATACCCAGTGCACAAAGCCTCCTCAATCAGGGAGGTATTTTTGTGACGCTTTGCCAGGCCTGCAGTCGTCTTTTGTTGTTGCTTGTTTGTGATCTGCTGATTGACTCGGCCATTGCAGGATATTTCACTTCTTTGCCTTAAAAAACTCCTTGCTTTTGCAGTATTTTTTGGGTCAATGTCCATCTATGCTGTGAAGCGCCATCCAGTCAACCTTGCTGCATTTGGTGGAATCTGAGCAGAATGTTTATCCCTGTACACGTCAGAATTCATCCTCACTGTAAACACTAGTCACCCAGTGCCCCTGGAAGCTATGCACGCCCATGCCATCACACTGCCTCCTCCATGGTTAACAGAGGTTGTTGTGTGTTTGGATGAACTTCTGGATGAACTTCTACATACTTTCATTTTCCATCATTCTGGAACAGGTTGGTAGAGTCTAATCAGTCTTTCTGTTTTTGAGTCTGATTAATAGTTTACACCTTGTGGTCAAGCCTCTGAATTTGGTCTTATAAAGTCTTCTGTTTATGGTAGACTTAAGATAAACCTATACTTGGTTCTGGATCTTCACTTGGGTGGACATTGTGCGATGATTGAACACATCCGTGAATGTCCAGGCCTTTTTGAGATCTCAAGCTGACCAGTGTGCCCTTTTCCAAACCCTTCTCTTAACATTTCCACTCTCTGATGGATTTCTCATTTTTCAGTCTAATGATGGTCTGTTTCACTTCCATTCAGAGCTCTTTGACCACATGTTGTGGGTTCAGATCAACAGTTTCCAAATGCAAAGGCCACACCAGGAGTCAACTCCATGTTTACTTCCTTTACCTGCTTAATTGATGATGGATTAATAAGAGAATAGCACAGGCAGCCCATGAATCAGCTTTTGAGACAAGTGTCCAATTAATTTTGAGCCCCTGAAATGAGTTGGCTTTTTAGGAAAATGGTATGAAATATGTCACTTTACATTTAATGAAAATAAAATTGACAAACTTTTTGTATTAAATTATGAACACAAACCTTTTCACAATATTCACATTTTTTGAGAAGCACTAGTAGCTGCTTACATTCTATCAGGTTTAAACTGGTTTATTTTAGGTCCAAATAGCTTTTGTCCTGCAGGACAGTTAGGGATGGGTTGACTGATACCTAAATATTGATACTTCCACTCATTTTATTTACTTTAAATAATCAATCCTGGATAGAACATATTGAGATCATTTATTTATTCAGGAGGAAAAGTCTCTCAATCCAATCTCTCAAAGAAAACTGAAAAGAGAAACTGAATTGCAGGCATAAATAATGATGTTCAGCTCTGTTGTGACTGAAACAGGATTAGTTCCACATAATTACATTAAAAAAATTAAATTACACAAAATAGTTTACTAGTCTATCTAAAAAAATTGTGATAATTCAAATTTAACTGTCTTATATTTTATATTCATTACATGTAAAGTGATATATTTCAAGTTTTTTGTTTTAAAGTTAATACTGTGATTAGCAATGTATTCAAAGTAAAACTGGCAAAAACAAATGTCAGATTGGAGACCTTGATACCAACAAGATTCAGTTCAATTATAATCCTTTAATGTTTTAAATGCTCTTGAAAGAGATGGTCAGCGTTTGAAGATAGCGACTGACTCCAGTGGCTGTTTGGACCCCCAGGGGACATTTGTTCCACCACTTTACTTCCAGAACAGAAAAGCATCTGTGTGCAACTGGAGGGAAGGTGGGTCAAGACAAGCTGTAGTTGATGCTTGAACGGCTCTTGGTCCAGGTCATGGTTTGACTGTTGCAATCGAGTACGGAGGGGCTGGTCCAGTTTTGGCTTAGTAGGCCAGCGTCAGAGTTCTGAATCTGATGTTCAGATACAGGAAGCCACTGAGGGGAGTTGGGAACATGAAAGACACACTGGGAGGCTGAACTTGGGAATATTAAAGACAAGTCATGCCGCTGCATTTTGGATCAGACGAAGGGTCTAATGATCCACACTGGAAGGCTGAACGGAAGGTCCATTGTATACAAACTGGGGGTCTGATTCTGCTACAGTAATATGAGACTTCTGGAAAGGGCATGATTAGAGTTAAACAAAAATAGAATACAGACACCCAAATTGCTCTTCCATTATCAGTGCTGAGTTCACACTGACAGGAATGATTTCAGACAGGAGAAATGTTTTAAAATGTCAACATAAACCACTCTAACCAAGCAGTGGTTGATTGGCTTTAGACGTTTAAAAAAATGAAGTAAACAGCTTGTTTACTGCTGTCTCATCTGAGAGTTACACAAGCATTCAACAGCTCTCTGAATCCTCATGTGTGGAGGGTGATAAGGGGTTATTGTGTAAGTATGGAAGACCCTGAGCCTTATCAGGGACTGACACTTCATGGAAAGAGGAATTATGTTGTACACGTTGAACATGTTCTCACAAAGCCAATGTAGCCGTTCAGGAGAGCAGTTTAGGCTGAGTAACTGCTGCTTGCTCAGACTCCTTGGACAGCTGGAGGTCGAGAAGGCAAAATTGCCCATGTCTTCTGTGGGCAGGTAGATGGCGCTCTCTCCACACATCACATCCAGTTCAATGCAACCCAGCACTGGCAACTGTCAGTTGTTGTATCAGAGTTGGGGTCCCAGTGCTTTCCTCCGAGTGCATTGGCTGACCAGAAATGCTGTTTGTCATGTGATATATGGGACTTTTTTACTGTTTTGCTATAAGTATGTATTATTTTCCATTTCCATTTTCCACAATGATGATTAATTTTATTATTATTATTATTATTATTATTATTATTATTATTATTATTATTATTATTATTATAACAGTCTATCGTCTCTGACATCGACTGGAAGAAAGACGTTCCCACTCCTCCATGCGGAATTCTTTCAGCTCTGTGATGTTTCAGCATCAGTCTTTGTACAGACGCTCTTACGTTCTCCTCAAACCCCCTCTGATACAATAAAGATCTCATAGTGGTTTCTATGATGGAGAGATCTCCACACCCTGCTGCAGCAGCGCAGCTCCAAACCATCACACTTCCACCACCATGCTTCACAGCTGTTATGAGGTTCTTGGTTCTGGTTTGTGTCAAAAATGTCTTCTGTTATGGTGCTCAAATAATTAAACTTTGGATTCATCTGTCCAAAGGACATTGTTCCAGAAGTCCTGCTCTTTATCTAGGTGTTGTGTTGTGGTTCTGCTCTTTGGCTGAACTTGTAATTGTGGTCTGACCTGGCCATGCTGGCAGCTGTTTTAAACATACTCCACTTTCTGGACAATGGGACGTCTGACTTCTAATTCTTTAAAGATTGTTTAAAGCCCCTTCCCAGACTGCATCTGCATCTTCAACCTTCTTTTTTCTCTCTTTGGATCTTGCCATGGTGATCCCACTCCCTCCAACAATCAGCAAACCAAAGTGATAGTTGATGTGCTCCACCCGATTCTCAAGTCATTTTAAGTAGAAATAAATGTGGGGGGATTCTACCTTTTTCCTCACAGGTTGTGTACTGCACCTTTGTCTCTCTGTTGGTTCTGACTCCGTATTTGGAGGTGTATGTCCCCCCACCCCACCTCCACCCCAAAAATGTTGGTGTCAACAACCCCAAATTCTCACAAAGTTGCTATTACATTTTTCCATTTGTCCAGCTTTAACTAGGTAGAACTGTATACTTCAAGGAAACGGGCAATAAAGTAATAGAGAAGAATTGGTGGTTTCAGACAATAAATCACTACTGAACTGCATAACTGTGTAATTTTACTGAACATCTGACAGAAATATATGATTGTTGTCATTAACAAGACATTTCTCAGATCAGAGGAACTCCATTCACCTCCACTTCACACAGTGTGAGATACTCGTTCCTTCCTGGAATCACAATGTTAATGTACCGGCCCTGCATGCCATTACACTGAAAGGTCTTAGTAGAATCTCCAGCGATGGAGGAGATCACAGCACACCTGATGAGATGAGCAGTGAGAAATTATTACAGTATTCTTGACCAAAACTGACTTAATAAAATCAATGGTAAGCTGAAGACCACATTTACCTTGTGTTTTCATTTCCATTGTTCTGCAAACTGTCTCCAATTCTAATTTCAGCTCCAATCAGCCTTTCAGGAACTCTATCCTGCATGTTGGTGATGGTCACTGAAAACACTTTGTGTTGTTTCAGCAGGTCCAGTCTCCACCAGGGACCGAAATCACTGGCGGTGTGTGAGCAGGAACCATGAGTGTAGCTACCATCTCGGTTTCCATCAATGGCGTTGGATGCATAATAATAATTATAAATGCTGGACTGTGTAGCTCTTCCTTTCAGTGCTACATTCTCTCCTACAAAGGAAACAATCTATGGTGAAATGAAACACACTGATTTAATTAAAATACTGTGTGACTAATATTGTCTTGCTTTTTTACAGTTAAGGTGGTGGTGTGGTTAATTAAACTAGTTAATTTAGCATGAAGAGCAAAGAAGTACCTGTACATAGAAATCTGAAAGCATGAGAAAATGGAGATGGTCATTTATCAGTCCTGTTTACTTCTGTCCTCCTGTCTCATCGTTGTTGTTGTTTATTTCCCATGTGCTTCTGAGCATGTGTTTTGTTTTCTTTAGGTCATGTCTCCACCCTTGCTCGCCCATTCCCTTCTGTGTCTCATTTGTAACCCCGCCCCTTCATTATCAGGTCCAGGTGTTGTATTGTATTTAAGACCCTTTGTTTCAGTCAGTCCTTTGTTTACGTGGTGATCACGGTTCATTTGTTTGTTTCTAATGGTCCTGTTTTAGTGTGTGCATTAGCGTTTGTTTGTTTACTGCCTAGAGTTTGTCAGCATGTTCTGTTTGTTTTGGATTCCTGTTGTTTTGTTATTAAATTATAAACGTGCCAGTCCTTTCACCTCCCTTGTCTGTCTTCATCTGTGCAGCGGTGCTCAAAATGTTAGAGATCTGTTATTAATGTGAAAGCAGGTGAGTTGTGAAGATGTCACCTGCTCTTTGTTACTGTGAGAGGAGATGAAACTCCTGTGAAAGAATAAATGCAGTGATCCAGAGCAGGAAGCATTTAAACAGGCAGTAGGGAGCATGAGAGAGACAGGAAAAAAGAGGGGAAAGAAAAGAAGAAACAAAATGGAGGGTCATGGCAAATGCAGGCAAATCCACGCTTGGAATCTACACTGAGATCTTTCCTCTTGACGGGTCTGAATGTAAGGTCAGGCGTCTGTGTAAACTAATGCATTAGTGAGCAGGCACTATTTTTGTGATGGTAAAAGTGTATTAAGCACAGTCCATTTCTTCTCACCATCTGGAGTGGGATAGCCATAGACCTCCACCTCACAGAGAGTCAGAAGTCTTTCATTTCCAGGGATGACCACGTTAACGTAACGACCTGAGAATCCATTCTGAAAGTTAAAAGTTATGAATTTTTCTGCAGGAATGGTAGCGATTACTCCAGCCCTGGAGAGAAAAAACAATAACATACATATGTGAGAAACTGTAGATACATGGTTCTAAAGGTAGAGATCTCTAAAGGTGGTCTCTAGAGGAAGTCAGTTGGCTGGGGTTTCCAAAGGCAAATTTCTTTCCACCTTGCAGGTCTAATTTGAGGTGACGAGAGGCACATTTTAGGGGCTAAAAGAAGTCCAATCTTGCTGGTCACATTCATGATGAATGACCACAAAATGTGTACATATCTGATGTAGGACCGCATATGAAGGTGGCTCAAATCTGATTTAAAAAGAAAGATTTTCACATGTCCACACAGCCCTGATAGAAAATGAGGCAAAAAATAAGAATTGAGTGGCTTCACCCTGGTAATGTAGCCTTAACCCCTATTGGGATGAGATTAGTTTAACTTGGGGAAATGGGGTGATTTTTTTCCCAGTCAGTCATTTTCCCAAACTGTAAAAATAAGCTCTGGTTATATTAATGAATCGAGATGTGGGTGAATATTCTCTCATATCCTCTGGAAAAGGAATGTTTAGTCGTTTCTCAGTACCGAGGAGCCTTTAAGTACCTGTGGCAAATGTTCATGCCTACTGTGGTCATGGAAGCACTTTGGCATCCAGAGCAAACTGGTCATAAATTTCACAGATGTTTTGTAGTAAAATTTCTTTACTCCACTTCTCCACTAATCCCACCCCAGGGCTTTAGTGCTGTTGGTCATATAGGCTAAAGTCCTAAGAGAAAAGCCTCTTCACTCAGTGCCTAATATGTATCAGTAGAGACCAAAATACTCAACTAAAGATTACTATTTTAAAAACATACATTTATTCACAATGAAATCTGACAAAAACCTCATGAATGGGCTCAATATTGCATGAAAAACATTGCTCTTATTCTCACTCTTGTGTGTGTAAATCTTCACATCAAGATGGGGTTTCCACACATGCACATCAACCCTTCCCACCTCCACCTTTATCCTTAAACAACCGCCATGTTGAACATTATGAACACGCCATTATTTCAACCAGTAACCTCATTTGTAATGTATCTGCAGTGGTTTTGCTTTCATTTTTTGTTTTTGTGAATTTTGCTGGTAATGTCTTTTGTTTCCGCCTTTTAGGCTCCAGTAATTTTCCTTTCAAGAAGGAAATGCTGCCCAAACAGGCTGGATAAACTGATCAGGTGGACTGGCTCTGTGGTTGGCACAAATCTGGACTCTTTGGTGTCGGTGGCAAAGAAGAGGACTCTGAAAAATCTACTGGACATTATGGACAATGCCAGTCATCCTCTGCACACTGTCATCAGCCACCAGAGCAGCCTGTTCAGTGACAGACTGTCGTTCCCATGTGCAGGACCAATAGACTTAAAAACTCTTTTGTCCCGCACGCCATCAGACTGTACACCTCCTCTCTAGGGAGCAGGAGTGCTAACTGGAGGACAGAATATGGGAACGAGTAGGAACGACCAGTAACTCACTCACAACCCACAACCACAACACATCTGGAATGTGAAATACACAGTTCAAGTGCAATAATAATAGTAATAATGTGCAACACCGCCTCCTACTGGACTCTTTTTCTACTTTTCTCAAGCACTATTTGTATATATTTTATATTGTAATATAGTCTATATATTATATATTCTTTATATTTATATAATGTTTTCTTACTAAATTATGTCTTTTTCTACTTCTTCTGTACTTATGCTGTAGCTGGAACCTTAATTTCCCTGAGGGAACCCTCCCAAGGGATCAATAAAGTTCTATCCTATCCAGTCAGCCCTGCATCTTGTATTGGTTAGTGTATTCAGTTTGTCTTGAGCTTCCTGTTTTTTTATTAAACCTTCAACCCCTGCGTTTGCCTCCACACCTTAGCTGTCTGTTCCGTCCGCCTGTTCCTGACACAGATGCTGTTGCTGCACCTAAACTTTGGAATAGCCTTCCATTCTTTGTTAAGACTTCTTCCACTTTAGATTTTTTTTTAAACAATCATAAAGACACATTTATTTGCCATGGATTGTGAACCCTCTTAGGCATTATGTACTGTGTTGTCATCTCTTTTTTTATTGGCTGGGACTCTGCAGCAGGATGACACCTGATGTCTTTTAAATGTTATAAAAATAAAGCTGTCTTGTCTTGTTTAAAATATCAGTACATTTCTTCATTTATACTCTGTTTCTACTCTCACTGTCCATTCTAGCAGCTCCTCTGACCATACAGGAGCACTTTGTAGTTTATTATCCTGGATTTAAAAATGCTCACCATAAACCATAAACTGACCATCAGGCAATACAACCACTCAATACCATTTTACATTGATCTTACAAAAGTCCTCTCACCTTGGATTATCATTTCCATTGTTGAGTAAAGAGTTTCCGATGCGTATCTCAGCTTCGTTGATTCGCTCTGGACAGCAGCCTCCAGTAGTAATGGTGATGGAGGTCACTGTGTACTCATCCAGCAGGTCCAGCCTCCACCAGGGGTTTTGTTGCCATTCAGTTGATGTACAAGACCCATGAGGAAAGTATGGATTAGCATTTCCATCAATAGCATTATAGGCGTGGCCGAATGCACTCCAGGGTTCTTTAGCCAAAGATGACTGAGTGGCTTTTCCATAGAGAGCGAGATTTTTGGCTGGGATGGATAGATGGACACGGATTCAGGCCGTTCATAAACACAAAAGCCTCATTCTGTAATTTAGGTTCAGTGAAGTGTCAAATGTCAGGTGACCAGCTGTAAACCAGACCTGACTCATATTTAATATTAAATATAACAACAAAAGTATATTTAAAGATTGTAAAAAATAAAGTTAATTGTGTGTCTGTTAGCTCTATTGAAGTGGTCTCAGTCTGGTCCTGTCCCAAACAAACTAGTTGGTGTACTGTTCTCAGTCCAGCAGTGACACTAAGGGGTTTAAAAACTTCAGCAGCACTGCTGCATCTGAGCCACAACACACACTAACACACCACCGCCATGTCCGTGTGACTGCAGTGCTGAGAATGACCCACCACCCACATCATAGCTGCTCTGTGGTGGTCCTGTGGGGTCCTGATCATTGAAGATCAGGGTGAAAGGAGGAGAATAAAGTCTGCAGAGAAACAGATGAACTACAGTCTGAATTATAGAACCACAAAGAGCTCCTGTGTGATCAGAGGAGCTGATAGAGTGGACAGTAAGTGTAGAAGCAAGGAGGTGGTCATAATGTTGTGGTTGATTGTAAACCAGTAAAGCAAATCAGTTTCAAAACATCAATACGCTGTGATGTGATCACCTGAGTAACAACAAGCCGCTGCCTTTTATAAATGTATATATCTCTGGAGATCACATCAGAGCATGATGACATCATATATATATATATATATATATATATATATATATGTTTACCTCTCATAGATGAAGCATCAGTGACAGCAGCCACTGTCATCACTCCCAGCAGGTAAAACAAGTGAAGATCCATTTCTCTATAAACAAATCAGACACAGTTCTGTATGTTAACTCTCTTCACTTGTGTCTAATTGCTGCTGTCTCACGTCTTACTCTACAAAACTAATAACACACTGCTGTTTGCATGTTTAAGACCTCAAATCAACTCACCCAGGAGTACCAGCTGTGGAATGAGACTGCCTGTGATCTGACCCACTGAACCTCATTCGCTCATATATCAGCTGTGGTATTATGTAAGGCTTCAGAGAGGAATTTCACAACATTAATGACCAAGTCTGCATTTTCTTTATGATATTAATACATATTAATAATAATAAAGTTAATTCATTAAAATAATAAAGTCATTTTATTTACTCTCCAATCTCCTGGAGTTGGTTATTTTATAATAGAATGATTTATGGAATGATGATGATGATGATGATGATGATGATGATAGATGTTTTCTTTAGGGACATTTGTTTTGCTGTAAAACACCCTGCAGCATGTATCATGTATGATGTTTTTGAGGTCTGCTTCCATTCATTTCCACTGTCTACTATTCTGACAGGGCTTCTCGAGTTTTAAACCCACCAAACTCACCCTGAATAACCTTATTCTCTGTCTTATTCAGTGGGATTTGCCAATTATACATCTGGCCTGGTCTCAGTCTTACATAACCAAGTTTTACATAACCAGCAGAAACTGTCAGATGTTTTATTTGTATACGGTCTTGTATGGGGCCTTTTTCAGTCCCAATGTTCAAGGTTCAAGGTTTTATACACAGTACAACATGCAGTGAAATGCTTTTTTACAACTGCAAGAAGGTGGGAAAAGGTAAACAGAATAAATATGTGCAATTCTGAGTAGAAAAATAAAAATAAATAAATAAATAAATAAATAAATCTGAGGTAACAGGGAAATAACTTAGTGGAGGTAGGTGTGTGAATAGGTCCCAGTTTGTGTAGGAACCTCTATAAAGTGCCAAGTTTGCTACATATTGCTGTATATGAGAGCGTTGGTGTCTTATGAGAGTCAATGTGTGAGATGTGGGATTTGGGTTAAAATTGAAGTTGGATCTGGTTCAGAGTCTGAATAGCCTGAGGGAAGAAGCTCTGTCTCATCCTTTCTGTGGTGGATCTCAGTGAGCGGAACCGCTTTCCTGATGGCAGCAAAGCAAAAAGCCCATTGTTAGGATGGCTGAGGTCCTTCATGATCTTCATGGCTTTCGACCATTTACATTTACATTTGCAGCATTTATCAGATGCCCTTATCCAGAAAGACTTACAAAAGGGCTTTGCTGTTCACTTAGAATATCCTTATCTAATAGACGAGACTGGAATCTAGAGACTCCTCACGCTTAGATCCTGCTGAACACAAATGTCTTTATGGAGTTAAATACTCCTGAAACAGATGAGTCTTCAGTCTGCGTTTGAAGACAGTGAGGGACTCAGCTGCTCGGACTCCCAGGGGAAGTTCATTCCACCATTTTGGTGCCAGAACAGAAAAGAGTCTGGATGCATGTTTTCCTTGCATTCTGAGGGATGATGGGTCAAGCTGAGCTGTACTTGAAGCTCGAAGGGCCCTTGGTACAAGACCATCACTGCTTTTTATAGATAGTCTGCAGATCTGTTGTCCTCATGATGCACACAGCAAAGCACACCACTCTCTGCAGGGTCTGTCTGTCCCATTTGGTGCTGTTTCCGAATCAGTTTGGCCCACAGAGAATCAGAATGCTTTCACATTTTATTTCTTAAGTTCTGACACTGAAACCATGAGAATTAGTGCCTGAACAGTAGTTTAAAAAACAGCTTCTTGTCTTAAATGTATGTCACAAACACGAGCAGTAAAAATGCGATTCTCTATATGCCAGTGCGCATGTTGACAATATGCCTATTTCTGCTATCACATCATATCTGATGTTGTCTGCGTTGTATTTGCAGATGATTTTAGACTTTCATCATTTAAAGTGCTGTCACTAGCCCACTGTGGACTAGTGTCTGCCCCTGATGATGGGCTGGCAGACCACTGGAGAGCGCTTCACGGACCACTGGTGGTCCCTGGCCCACAGGTTGGGAAACCCTGGTGTAGGGGACAGTGAGTAAACAGCTGAGGACCTAAGGATACAGGGAGGATGGTAAGGGTGTAGAAGATATGCAGGGTAAAGCAATGAAAGGCTGTAAAGGTAGTAAACAGGATCTTACAGTAGAATGTTACTGATAGCCAGTGCAGCTCCTCAACAATGGAACTGAAGTGTACAGATGTGTTTACTGCAGAGATGGACACTCAAGTTAGATCAGCTCCTCCATACATGATGGCAATGGTCAAAACTCAAGCTGTACCAAGAGCCCTTCGAGATTCAAGTACAGCTCAGCTTGACCCACCGTCCCTCAGAATGCAAGGAAAACATGCACCCAGACTCTTTTCTGTTCTGGCACCAAAATGGTGGAATGAACTTCCCCTGGGAGTCCGAAGAGCTGAGTCCCTCACTGTCTTCAAACGCAGACTGAAGACTCATCTGTTTCAGGAGGATTTAACTCCATAAACACATTTGTGTTCAGCAGGATCTAATCGTGAGGAATCTCTAGATTCAAGCCTCGTCTACTAGCTAAGGATATTCTGAGTGAAGCACTTTTGTAAGTCGCTCTGGAGAAGGACGTCTGATAAATGCTGTAAATGTAAATGTAAATTATTTGTAACGGTATGTAAATTATGTTATTCACATTGACATACACAATGGAGGGTTGTCCTTGCTTTTCTGGTGCTTTATAGAACAGGGTTAACAGCAGAATGAGTAAAACAGAAGTATTTAAAATGGTGGGTGCAGAGAGCAGCCTCTCCCAGAACTGGTGCCAGTTTCCAATTAAACCAGTATATACAAGTGTGTCCCTGAAAATTGAATACTGTGAAAAAGCTCATTTATGTTATTTGTGGAATTTCATAGAAAGATTAAAGGATTCAAGGAGATTTATGCTGTTCCAACTGATTATGCAAATTATATTTTTCTCTGATTTCCAGAATGGTCAGTGCAAATGACAGACAGTATAGTTTTCAGTTAGTCAACCTTTAGAGTATAAATCAAATTTTATTGAACAAACCTACCAAGAATTACAGTAAAAGAAACTCAAAATGCACTGTTCCATATTATTATGCACAGTGGAGTTTCAAAACCTTTCATAGGTTGAAAAGGATGATTTATTGATTTTGCAGCATTAAGAGGTCACATTTACTGAAACTAAAAGCTATTAAAACATCTTAACAAGGGACCCTTTCTTTGAAATCTCCTTCTCCTTTCTTGCATCCATTGAATTTGTGAGTTTTTCAATAGTTTCTGCTTGGATGCAGGATGTCAGAATAGCCCATCAGAGCTGCTGTTTTGATGTGATCTGCCTCCCAATGTGGCCAATGAGTGTATGCATCAAAGACTCACAGAGTGTATTTAAGATATGCCTTGTCTGCTAAACATAAGTTTTAATTATTACAAAACATCAGTGTGCATGAAATAGTTCCCAACTTTATTTTTCACCCAAAAGATAAATAATCAAGCAATAGAGTGACATGAAATTACAAGATATAAGAAGTCTTCTATCTTTATTAGTACTGCTCCTGTTCCCCATTTATAACCTATTGTAAAGTGTGTAGTTTGAGGATCAGAAAAACCAACAGATACCAGATTATATTGATTAGAGACCACATGGAAAAGTCAGACCAAGATAAATAGGGGACATTAGATAAGACCTGGACAGTTCATTTCTGAGGAGAAACGATGATGTCCAACAACCAACTTCACATTGTTATCATTAATTCCAATATGCCTCAGATCAGAGGAACTCCATTCACCTCCACCTCACACAGAATGAGATACTCCTTCCTTCCTGGAATCAGAATGTTGATGTACCGCCCTTCCACCCCATTACACTGAAAGGTCATGGTAGGCTTCTGCTTATCAATGGAGGAGATCACGGCACACCTGATGATGAGAAGAAAAATTTTGATTCTGATGCTCAAATTCTTATATACATCACTCTATGGCTTATTATTCTGTAACGACAATGCATTCTTTATGTTGCTTTCACCAGAGGTCAGTCTACCTTGGATTGTTGTTGCCATTGTTCTCCAAACTGTCTCCAATTCTGATTTCAGCTCCAGCCAACCTTTCAGGAACTGCATCTTGACTGTTGGTAACAGTGATGGAAAACACCTTGTGTCGTTTCAGAAGGTCCAGTCTCCACCAGGGAACTAAACCATTGTTGGTGTGTGAGCAGGAACCATGGCTGTAGACACCATTTCGGTTTCCATCAATAGCACTGGATGCAAAATTATATTCATAAATGCTGGACTGTGTAGCTCTTCCCTTCAGCGCGACATTCTCTCCTACACAGAAAACAATCAGTGGTGAAGACGAAGCACTAAGATCCAATAAAAAAATCTATTCAATTAATCAGTTGGAAATATCTTCCTTCTAGTGTCACCTTGCTGGTGCAAAGTTAATATTCACAAAGTTAGAACTTACACTGTGCACTCTGCTTCAGGTCATTTACTATTTTTTGTGAAGGGTAAGGTCCTGGAGGCACCCCTGCCCCCCACACCTTCTCCCACCATACCTTATTCAACTAATCAAGCCATTATCAAGCCTTTCAGAGCTGCAGGGGGTGTGTTAAAATCTACAACCAGAGTTGAGAAACCCCCAAACTTATCTGAAAAATAAAAGTGCTTCAAATGTTTTCCCAGAATGACAACTGAAGTACATGAAGATGTTTAGGTGGTTGTCCACTTTTACCTAGCAGTGCTACTGATATCTGTAAAACTCCAATGATGAGAATGACTCACCACTCAAATAATAAATGATTAATCTGCTCATGTGGTCACAAGCCACACCGAGCAGTTTCCATTTGGCAGGTCGGAAAATCATCAGGAACCAGCTCAGTGTGTCTCAGATCAGGCGTCTGAGTACATTACTTTATTATCTTAGGAGAGTGAATAAATACTCTTAATCTGACAGTATTAGGTTTGATAAGCACAGATTGAGCCTTTTATTCCTCACCAGCTGGAGTGGGATAGCCATAGACCTCAACCTCACAGAGAGTCAGGATGCGGTCATCTCCAGGAAGGAAGACGTTAACATAACGACCCGAGAAGCTTTCCTTCAAGTTAATGGTCACAGTGTTTCCTACAGGGATGGTAGAGATCACCGCAGCCCTGACGAGATAAGACAATACAGGACATACGTGAAAGGTTGTACTTTGTAGAGCAGGGGGTCCCAAACCCAACACAACATTTCTGTGACCCCCATGAAACTTTAATCGACCATTTAAATTCTAAACAAATATGGATGCAATATATTACTCAATACATTCATATCATTGAAATTGAATTCAACTCCAACACCATGTGCTGTGTTCATCAGATGTGTCTCTGTAAACTACGAGTGAATTTAGATCTGTATGTAATATGGATGTGTCACAGTGGCATTTTGTAAATCGAATAAACACACTTTATAGACATCCCCTTAGTGGCTTCTGCTGTTTGGTCAGTGTAGTTAGTGAAATGAAGAGATCTGGAATTTTGAACATTTATACTGATATATATTTTAGTATCTGTTTGTGGACAAGATCAACATCCTCTAAATATCCAGTAATAGCCTACGTTTGCCGAGCTCACAGAGCTCCTTCATTTAGGTTTATGCTCAGTTTTCCCACGAAGAGATACTGGATCTCTATCTATACATACTTTGAGGATGTTTGATTGGCTAAATAAATCGTTCTTTTTGTCAAACGGTTTCTTAGTAGTTCTGTGGTCCACAGATAAAAAAACAAAACAAAATCACTGTTCTAGAGGTTTCTATCAGACGTGCGGTTGCTACGGTTTTCAGAACCGGGTTCCAAAGGTGCTATCCATATGGCTGCATAAGCAGAGAGATGATTGATAACGGACCTTAATTCGTCACAGTGTGTATTTGTGAACTTTTCAATACAAAACCTCTTCTCTTAAAATGTGCAGTTCTTGTGTAATATTATAAAATTCAAAGAAAGCTTTTATCTGATATGTGATAAAAGAATTATAGAAATGATAGAAAACAAACAAACAAACAAACAAACAAACAAACAACCTAGCTAAATGAGTAACACCCAAACAGCTGAACAGTCTGTGTCTTTTGTTCAGCACATCTCTATTTTTTAGGTTTATTTGTGTGCTTCGCGTCATTGACTTATTGCAGCACCTATCATCTCCTTAGCTTGAGCTCTGCTGCTCCCACACTGTCCTATAAAATGTTTTGATGAATTGATTTTGATGCCGCTGTTTAAGTGTTGTTTTAATATTAGACACTGAATTCTAAACGTGAAAACGTGTTTGTTTCTCTGTCATTATTGGTCATTATTGGTAAAAGTGAAAAATCTGTAAAATCATTCCCATTTTGCTTTGAGATAAATGTTGTTCAAAGTGGTTTCTGTCATGCAATATGAACAATATTTTTACATTAATAATCCTGGCTGTGAGCATTTTAAACTGAAGTAGAGAAAACAGTTCTCTCACCGAGGATTGTTGTTTCCATTGTTGACTAAGGAGTTTCCGATGTGGATCTCAGCTCCGTTGATCCTCTCTGGAGAGCAGTCTCCTCGGTTAGTGATGACGATGGAGGTCACCGTGTACTCACTCAGCAGGTCCACCCTCCACCAGGGGTTTGGTTCTCTTGCAGTGTGAGAGCAAGACCCATGGTTGTAGTTTGAATCAGTATTTCCGTCTCTAGCATTGGAGGCATGACCGAGTTGTGACATCAGGGATGACTGAGCAGCGACTCCATAGAGAGCGAGATTTTTAGCTGGAAACAACAGGGTTGTTTAAATTTAAACAATGCAAGAATATGCTGTTTAACTATGCAGCCTTATTCTGAATTTTGAAGGTATCGGGACATGTATCTTTACCACTGAATGCTGTACGAGTGCTGTAAGTGTGAGTGCTGTAAGGGTGAGTGTTGTAGGGGTGAGTGTTGTAAAGGTGTACACTGTAAGGGTGAGTGCTATAAGGGTGAGTGTTGTAGGGGTGTACACTGTAAGTGTGAGTGCTGTAAGGGTGAGTGTTGTAGGGGTGAGTGTTGTAAAGGTGTACACTGTAAGGGTGAGTGCTGTAAGGGTGAGTGTTGTAGGGGTGTACACTGTAAGGGTGAGTGCTGTAAGGGTGAGTGTTGTAGGGGTGTACACTGTAAGGGTGTACACTGTAAGGGTGAGTGCTGTAAGGGTGAGTGTTGTAGGGCTGAGTGTTGTAAGGGTGTACACTGTAAGGGTGAGTGCTGTAAGGGTGAGTGCTGTAAGGGTGAGTGTTGTAGGGGCGTACACTGTAAGGGTGAGTGCTGTAAGGGTGAGTGTTGTAGGGGTGTACACTGTAAGGGTGAGTGCTGTAAGGGTGAGTGTTGTAGGGGTGTACACTGTAAGGGTGTACACTGTAAGGGTGAGTGCTGTAAGGGTGAGTGCTGTAAGGGTGAGTGTTGTAGGGGTGTACACTGTAAGGGTGAGTGCTGTAAGGGTGAGTGTTGTAGGGGTGTACACTGTAAGAGTCACAGTTAATGAGTCCATTATTTTTGAGTCCATTAACAGTTTATGTAAAATCACTGTTTACCTTTCTGAGATGAAACTTGGGTAAACGCAGATGCTGTAATCAATCCCAGCAGGTAAAACATGAGGGATCCCATTTCTAAAACATAAAACAGCAAATGCTTTTGAGGTAAATAAAACACTCTTTTCACCAGAAGACGTAACAGTTTACTGGAAATTATAGTATGATTACAGTATGATAGTATAACCACACCTGCTGATACAAACTGATTACTACCACCTCTCCAGACACCCTCATCTATCTATCTATCTATCTATCTATCTATCTATCTATCTATCTATCTATCTATCTATCTATCTATCTATCTATCTATGGTACCAATAAAGACTACACTGATCTGATTGTCATCCCAAGTGTCCATCACACAGTCCGTGTCACTGATTTAACCCTTCATCTCGGTCTTTGCTGTGAGACTGGTCCCACTCTTCCCTCTGCAGTAAAACGTTGCTGGTACTCACTCTGCTGTGTGTCCAGACAGTCTCGTCCTGAGAGGTACAGTTCACGTTCACGAGTGTGGATGTGTGTGACAGATCAGAATTTTTATACATTTTACAGCAGGATGTTTACTTTCCTACCTCAGTTACATGTATTTCAGGAAATCTTATGAAATTCCCCAAAAATTGACATTCCTTTAGATTAGTTGTGGCTTGATTTACTCTATGCAAACATTTCATGTTCTCAAACATTTACTCAACTGGGTCTTGACTGTCACTCCTGCCTGAAGCTACTGGTGAACGTGACACCTGGGCTGAACCCAGAAGTGAAGATTTGAAGATCCATTTAATCCATTCTTACCATCTCATGGACAGTTTTACTGAGAATCTCATTGTGCACCTAGAAATAGACACATAGTATTTCCCATAATCAGTAGCACAAGTTGTTGGTGAGCATAGAAATGGAACTCCATTGTTCCTAAATGCATAAATACTGCGTTCTCAGGACGCAGACCTATTGACCGTCCCTAGAATCAAAAAGAACACTGTTGGGGGACGAGCCTTCTCTTTTAAAGCCCCCCAGCTCTGGAACAGCCTTCCTCCTACTGTTCGGGACTCAGACACTCTCTCCATCTTTAAATCACGCCTGAAAACATTTCTCTTTACGCAGGCTTTTCATTAACACTTCTAAGGGGGCACTAATATTTCTCCCTCTCTCCCCCCCATGTCCTGAGCTGCCCGAGACACCTGCGGATACCGGTCCACTCATCCACTTCCTACTACCAACTTCCAGACCTGGCTATCCCACCTGCATGGATCTCATTATTCACTATTCATTCATTCATTCATTCATTCATACCTGTATCATTACTATTTTAGCCAATCTTTATTTATCCTCCCTCCATTTTTATTTATTTATTTATTTATTTATCTTTTTCACTTCATTTTATTTTCATTTTCCAAAGTGCCAGTGTTATGTGCTCTCCGGTGTCGACCAGAGGAGGATGGGTTCCTCTCTTGAGCCTTGGTTCCTCTCAAGGTTTCTTCCTCCTAAACTGAGGGAGTTTTTCCTGCCACTGTCTGCCTACTGGCTGCTCATTTGAGGCTCGGACCCGATTCCTTGTAAAGCTGCTTTGTGACAACTTGCTGTTGTAAAAAGCGCTATATAAATAAAATTTGATTTGATTTGATTGATAAATATCTGCATCTACATATAGATGAATAGATTCTATTCATTTGCAAGAAAAGTGATGTAGTGAGCCCTGTATTTCTGCATTGATTTCTAATAAAATGTGGTCTGATTATTAAACATAATCGAACTAAACTAATAACACACTGTTGTATTGTTCATGCCTTTTGTTAAGCACATTGAAGGAATATCCACACTGCAGGCTAGAAAACGTAGGTGCCTTCTCCCTAACCTAATTGCCAAATTTTTCAATTATGGAGGTATGATTGGAAATTTAGTTTTCATAAGTAATTTGCCCATAAAGTCAACAAAGTCTGCCACAATTGTTCTTGCCAATAAAGACCTAAAAATTGTGTATTTAGGGACTCATGGGGCTGAAAGGGGCTCCGGAAGCATTGTTAAACACACTGGTGTAAGAAGACTCCTCCTGGAAGAGTTGTAAGAAGTATCTGGGGAAAGAAGACGTTTGTGTTCAGTAGGATCAAACGTGAGGAATCTCTAGATTCTAGTCTTGTCTACTAGCTAAGGATAGTGAACAGCAAAGCACTTTTGTAAGTCACTCTGGAGAAGAGTGTCTGCTAAATGCCATAAATTTAAATGTAAATGTAGGTCTTAGGCTGCTGTCCCTGAGACCTGAAATCCAGTGGCCATGGCAAGGCCATCGTCTGAGGCCATGTGTGTCCTCAATGAAAGACTGTCCCAAGCAGGTATTTTATTGGTGAGCTGTGAGTGTCTATTTTGTCTTTGGATTAATTGTTGAATTGTTTAAATTTAAACATTTTGTAAAGAATTTAAAGCATGTAACAGGTTTCAAACACCTAAAACATATATAAACCGTAATGATGCCTCAGAAATGGAAACCAAAGATGAGTGACAGGACAAGGAACTAGGAACAAGAAACAAGACAGCAGCTCCTCCAAACAAACATATGTAATGCTATACTGTGCAAAGCTATAACCCAGACAATGGAAACACAGATAAAGCCTGTGTCCAAGTGGGACTGTAAACAATACGCAAGTGCAATACAATAGTACTATTTTATGAGGAAGTATTTTAACAGTAAATGATCTTTCATAACAAGTGTTCATTTCGAAGAGTGTTTGTTTATGTAAAAGTGTATTTCTAACTGTACACTGTTATTCTTATTCATTAAGAGTGTTCGATCCTAAGAGAATGCTGTGCACTAGTAGTGCTCTAACATTAAAAGTGTGATTTTGTATGAACGAGTCATTTTAGCATCATATGGTTATTCCTTTCACAGTTGTGGCCTTTATCGTTATTTTAATGTATGTTCTTTAAAACCCTCAATGCACAAGTTTCAAGCTTTCTAACACAACATACGTTTTGCTGCTTTGCTATGTTACCAGTCAAGCAGGCTGTGCTGTGATTATCTACAGCAGGCTTGAAATTTCCTCTCAGACCAGAGATGCATTCATGAAAGCAAGCCACCTTGTTTGTCTCATCATTGAACCCTCCAGGTTTTCTAGGTGAGCACTGTAAAATGCACTACAATCATCCTGAAGTATTTGATATGTGCCGTTACATGACCATCAGCCGCAGGAGACACTTTTCAGGTGAGACCTTTTCTCATGTATATCTGCACAAGCCTTGTGTTTTATTCTCCTGTGCCTCCTGTGGGGCTGCTTCTACCACTTTGGTTGTCCCAGTGTATATATTTGCAGAAACAGCTGTTACAATATTGGTATTTAGTCAGTGCCATAACTGACTATATAATAAAATATCTGTGGGGCCACAATATTTACTAAACATGATCTTAGCAATGCTTAGCATCTGCTTAGGATTCGTCAGTGCCCTGTCGGCAGTTACAAGTGTGCAGTATGCTTATCCCATTTGGAGGTTGTAATGGCCCTGTCTTCAAGTTATGGTCAATGATGTTCTTTGTTCACAACTTCTGTTCCACCTGGACACATGGTCTCTCTGTCTACTTGCAACCTACTTACACTTTACGCTTTGTGCTGGACCAAGTAAATATCATGAGACAGGAAAACTTAGTGATGTACCAACTCTGTCTTCTGTTCTCCAAACTGTCTCCAATTCTGATTTCAGATCCAGTCAACCTTTCATGCATCCTGCCTGTTGATGACAATGATGGATAACACTTTGTCTCATTTCAGAAGGTCCAGTCTCCACCAGGGACTGAAATCATTGTTGGTGTGTGAGCAGGAACCATGGCTGTAGACACCATTTCGGTTTCCATCAAAAGCACAGAGCGCATAATGATATTCATAAATGCTGGACTCTGAAGCTCTTCCTTTTAGTGCTAGAAATACAATGGCACGCAAAAGTTTGGTCACCCCTTTTAAGCAAAAACTTATATTTTCATCATTTTAATTTTCAAAATAACAAATCAGGAGAAAGACCCGAAGCAAAACTTTGGGCACCCTGCTTGGCTTTCAGTTCATGTTTAAGGGATTTTCATTGTTTCTTTCTTGTTTCTTTCTTTCTGTTTCTGTTTGATCACTTTTGGTGAAGTTCACATCAGGGGACTGTGACAGACATGGTGAGGTTTTTGAGACTTTTGTGAATTTTGAGGAGTTTAGGATCATTTTCTGTTTGTATAACCATCCACTTTTCAACTCCAGCTATTTTTACAGATGCTGTTGTGTTTCCTTCCAGAATTTGAGGGAATTCCATTGAATCCATTCTTTACTCTGCTCATGAGAACATTTGTGTGACCCTCATGAAACTTTAATCAAC
Organism: Acestrorhynchus altus; assembly: GCA_034509495.1. NCBI lineage: Eukaryota > Metazoa > Chordata > Actinopteri > Characiformes > Acestrorhynchidae > Acestrorhynchus > Acestrorhynchus altus. The sequence continues at coordinate 579,148 of CM067503.1, read as the reverse complement.
CATTTAAAATCTAAACCAATATGGATGCATCACAGTTGTAATTTATCATTTAAAAATGAATTAGATTTGAAGTAATGCATCTCTGTACACCACAAGTGGACTAATGGACCGAGCAGTGAGTTCTCAGAGGAAATGGCAAGATCAGGGTGAAGACCAGTGGTTCCAGGAATGTGTAAATGTTCAGCCTTGCTGGGCTTGAGTTTAAGATGATGGGCTGCCATCCAGAATGAGATGCCAGCAAGGCAAGCTGAGATGCAAGATGAGACCTGGGTGTCAGATGGTGGGAAAGAGAGGTTGAGTGTCATCATAGCAGTGGTAAGAAATATATTACTTTGCCAAGAGAATGAGTGTAGAGATAGAAGAGGACCAAGCACTGAAACATGTGGAACGCCAGTGTTCCACAACCTATTTGCACCATTCCCTCAGTATTGATTATGACATGATTAAAAGAAATATCAAAAAATCTATATGATAAAATTCTTAATGTGTAATGTAACATATCAATAATTATCTGTAACAGCAAAAACACAGTATACTGTACATTTAAACAGTAACCTTTAATTACGATGTTCCTATGCCATCATCCCTCTGGAAAACCAAAACATCTTCACACAAATGACCCACTCACACTCTTTTTTTGAATTAAATTGTACACAGGTATTAATCTGTGCAACAGATGCGATATTACAATATGGACATCTTATACAAAATATATCTTGATATATCGATGCTGATAATTTATTGTCCAGCCTTAGTGGAAACATGTTTTGGATATTTCTGTCCAATGAGAAGTCACTTATTCTATTCACTGTAGTACAACACATTTCTCAGCTAATGCAAACTGGTTCCCACCACCTCTTAAAACCCCTTATGCCCACTGTGAGGTCTAGAGGTTCTGTAGGAACTTTGCTTATCTGATGTCACAGCAAGTGTCCATCGCACACTCAGTGTCACTAATGTAACCCTTTATCTCTGTCTTTACTGTGAGACTGGTCCCAGTTTCACTTAGAAAAAAACCTCTTCCCTCTATAGTAAAAGGTTACTGGTACTGGTACTGGTACTGGAACTGAGACATTCTCTCATGACGACTGCTGGACTTCAGCTTTGGCTCCTGAGCAGGGCGCTCTGTCGTGTCTGCACATCGGCACTGGATTGACCCGGCAGCTTGGCAGGAACTACTTGTTGAACGTTTACCCCCCCCTCCCAGTTACCTTTGCCCCTCCCTTTCCAGAATCCCATCCCAATTACTTAGTCTCTGTTGATTTATGTGTGCTTTTTTTAGTCCTCTGGTGTTTTTTTAATCAACCTAAACTGTGCTCCCCTTGAAACATGGTCTGGGTGTGTGTTTTTTTCTTCCATCGTACCTCATGTACACTGTTACTGTCATGTACACATGTACGCTTTTGTTTTTTGATATAAGCACTGGTGAGTCTGCTGCTGTCACGGCTGCTTTACATTCTGAAAGCATTTAATGATCTTAATCATTTACCTCTGTATGTTCTGGCTGTCACTCCTGTCCCCAGCTATTGGGGCCGCAACTGCCCTTGATCAAAGGAGTTCAATGATCTTATCAAGATGATCAAAAGTAATAATTAAATCACCTTTAAGAAACAGAATCCCACTTTTCAAGCAGAAGGCGAGTAGTCACCAGTAAAACACACCAAAAGCCCTTAAGATTCATCACATAAAGTTCAAAATGGAGGAAAATGTTTCTCACAACATTGTTTTTAAAACCACCTTCAACATCATCATCACCATCAATAACATCAACATTGTGCTCACCATCAACATCATCATTCCATGTAAAGCACAGTAGATGGCTGTAAGTTCACTTGTGGGTTTGGACAGTAACCAACTATGACTACATTAAACACCACCATTGAGAGGACAATGTGTTATTGATACATAAAAGAATAATACAAACACAAACTGATTAAAAACGTTTTATTTTACTTTTATTGGAAACTTTTTAAAAATAACATTCTGAATGCGTCACATTTGTTACAAGAAGTATTTGTTCATGTACTGATTCCTTTTATAGTATTTGAAGCCTGATTTATAACTTGTTTCTCAGTTTCTCAGCTCATTGCACCAGTGAAAACTAATTTTTCAAAAAAAAAAGGTAAAAAAATTCAATTTGAATTTGACGATGCTAAATTTCAAATGAAAAAAGGGTAAATTAATATTTCTGCCCTTCAAATAATACAGAGAACCTAGAGGTGAGAAAGGCCTAAATTCTATATAAAATTATATAAAACACAAGTGAAGGTTTTTCTGGCAGTTCCTTACATTATATGAGGAAACAGGCAGGTCCAAAGACCAGGTACAGTCTTTAATAAAATACATAATATATAATGCTGTGGCACATATAAAGTAAACTCTTGGGGCAGAAGAATTTAATCATGTAGTTTGACATTTGGGCATGTCATTTGACTAAACTCACCATGCCATTCTGTATACTCAGTACATTTGCCCTCTAAAACAAGTCAAGAGTTACTGAGTGTAAAAATCTGAGGTAGGAGCTTTTATTTTGACATGACTAAAATTCATGTTTATGATTTTATTGCATTAGTTTCCTCAGATCAGAGGAGCTCCATACACCTCCACCTCACACAGTGTGAGATACTCCCTCTTTCCTGGAATCACGATGTTGATGTATCGTCCTTCGATCCTGTTACACTGAAAGGTCATGGTAGGGTTGCTTTTATCAATGGAGGAGATCACGGCACACCTGATGAGGCAGGGTATGAAAGTAAATTGTTACAAACAGGACCTTCTGTTTGGAAAGGAAACCATTCTTAAAATATTGCATGAAAAAAAAAAAACAGAAAACAGGTTACCTTGGATTGTTGTTACCATTGTTCTCCAAACTGTCTCCAATTCTGATTTCAGCTCCAATCAGCCTTTGTGGAACACTATCAATCGTGTTGGCAACAGTGATGGAAAACACTTTGTGTGTCTTCAGCAGGTCCAGTCTCCACCAGGGACTGAATTCATTGTTGGTGTGTGAACAGGATCCATGAGCGTAGACACCATCTTGGTTTCCATCAATGACGCTAGATGGAAAACCATTACCATAAAGGCTGGACTGGGTAGCTCTTCCATTCAGCGCTACATTCTCTCCTACACAAGAAAAAAATCAGTGTTCAAATGGAAAACTCTGGCCCAGGGGTCACCAACACTGCTCCTAAAAGGCTACCTTACTGCAGACTTCAACCCTAATCCACCTCACCTGGTCCAGTTAATTACTGCCTTCAGAAGTTCCTGATTGGCTTAATGGGATGTTAGGTTTGGGTTGGAGTTGAAGCCTGCAGGAATGTAGGTATAATTTTGGAGACCCTAGACCTAAACTGTTTTCACTAGGAAAGCCTGTTAGTCTGCAGCTCATCATTTTGTAACCTTCTAGATCCTTCATTGATGATCCTGTGGTGCTTTGTGCTATGTCTCCTTTATGTATTAGTGGAACTTTAGCACCTGTTGAGAATACCTAAGAGCTCAGACTCCGCTCATCCAAAACTTCAACTATTTTTAGTAGATTCTTCTGTGCTTTGGGTCATTGTCTTGATGCATGACCCGACATCTCTTGAGCTTGGTACCATGGACTGCTGCCCTCATGTTCTCCTGTACTGATTTGTAATCACTAAATTATCTCAATGTGGCTTTATTTAATGGGCAAAGCACCTGTGAAACCCTTAACCCTTGGAAACATCATTCACCAAGGTTCACTTACTTTCTCTAGCCTGCAGTGTGGATACTGACTCAATGTGCTCAAAACAAGACACAAACTGTGTGTTATTAATTTAGATTGATTGTTCTTTCTGGCTTTAACATTAAACCAACATTACATCAATAACCAATGCAGAAATCCAGGTAATTATAAAGGCTTCACTTCCTTTTTGCATCTGTAACTGGCAGATGTAACTGATGGACTTTGATGCAGGATTTGAAGCTATTTTGGACAGATGAGCACCCTTTCAACAAAATATTGAGATAACTTAATTTCTCACCATGTGGAGTTGGATAGCCATAGACCTCAACCTCACAGAGAGTCAGGATCCGGTTCTCTCCAGGGATGATTATGTTAATGTAACGACCTGAGAGCCCTCTCTCAAAGGTGAAGGTGGTGGATTTTCCTGCAGGGATGGTGGAGATCACCCCAGCCCTGGATAGAAAATAATTGGCCATTATGTTAATTGTGCTGTGTACTGAAAAATGAAAAAACACACAAGTCGAGGAGAAATATTTTTGATAATGTGTTTAAAATTGTGATAAACATTATTGACCCCTAGAAACTTTACTAGTAAATGCTGGCAACAATTATGATCACAAAACATTCACTAACCAGGGATTACTGTTCCCATTGTCCAGTAAAGAGTTTCCAATGTGTATCTCGGCTCCATTGATCCTCTCTGGTACAGCATCTCCTCTGTTAGTGATGGTGATGGAGGTCACTGTGTACTCGTCCAGCAGGTCCACCCTCCACCACGGGTTTTTCTGCCACTCAGTGGCGGTGCAGGACCCATGGTTGTAGTTTGAATCAGTATTTCCATCTATAGCATTATAGGCATGACCGTACGGTGCCCAGGGGTTATTAACCAAGGTGGACTGAGTGGCTTTTCCATTTAGAGCGAGATTTTTGGCTGAAATGAACAGAACAGAGCAGATTCAGTCAGTTGTACACAAACACAGACGAATCGTTCTGTCATCTGTATGCTTTGTAAAGGCATGTTAGTCTCATTTTAAAATTATGATTTTGATTTTATTTTAATAACTCTCAAAATTATACATTTAAGTTTACTCTTCAGGAAAAAAAAACAAATCTAAAATCAGTCATACTTCACATTGTTCAGATTCATGTGTTGCATACATTGTTTTACTGTTAATGATAAAAGTCTGTTGTAAAGTTGCTTTCGCCACCCGGAAGATGAAGAATCAGGAGATATGATGAGAGGAGAAGATATTTTTTATTTGTGGAATCCAGTCTCATCCAGTCTGAGAGATGAGAGATACCTCATCTTCCTGACATCTAAGCTCTCTAGACTATCCACGGACCTTTCTGAGGAGCCAGCATGACTGCATTCCATCTGGTCAAACTCAGATCATGCTTCACTGTAACACTGAATGGTCACTTTCAAATCGGATATGATAAAACGATGATTGTTTGCAGGTGATTTGTTCAAAAGAAATTTAATACATTTATTTATAAAGCTTGTTTAAAACAACCTGCATTTGAGCAAAGTGCTGTACACTTAATCAGTATGATAAATACACAACAGAACACAATATGTGAGACAATTCAAAAGACAAACACCACAAATTGTGAAAAATAAAACACAATCCCTCACTGTTTCAGTGGAACTTTGTAGTGGTACGTTTTTAGGCCTGGTTTTTAAAATGCATTTGAAGGTGTGCTTTCACATCTACCTTGTTATGTCCAGACTTTTGGAACCAAAATAGCAGGTGTTTAAGGTGTCACAGACTACAGTCTGGAACAAATGACCAAAATGTGGTCCAAACAAAAGATGTGGTCTTGGTCTGGAACAACTGAACCCTGGTCCGGTTCGTTTGTGTGTGAAAGTGCTGTTTTGGATTGTTCGGATTTTCAGACCAGTTGAATGAGGCAATCAGCACAAATCAAACAACACAAGATAAGACAGTGTTGTGGCATTTAGGGATTGCCTGGAGGAAGAGGAGGTTTGAAGAAAATCACCTATGTAAGATGGATCAAACCCATTTAAAGACTTAAGAACTGGATTCTGTAACTTACAGCAAATGAAAACATACCAAGACATGCCACTGATTTCTGGACTAACTGTAACCAAGCCATGTAACAGCTGTTAAAGTAGTCTAGACAAGATGAAATAAGGCTGTGAATTATTTCCTCAAAGTCTTGTGGCAAAAGACTGAAGATGATTAAAGCTGTTCCTAACAATGTAGTCTAGGATCTCCTGAAAATAACAATATCTGTGACTGTCTCCTACAAATAATATTCTGTTGAATAAACGTATGTCAAACTATAAAAGACATCCCATACATTTGGCCTAGAGTTCTAAAGGTTAATCCTGTTAACAGTTGAGGACACAATTTGGTTGTCACTCTAGAGCCCCTTGTGGCAACAGTCAGAATGTAGTAAATGATGACTGTAGTCCAGATTGGGCTGGAAGTGCAGACTATATTTATTTTGTGTTTTATTATACAGGGTTTTAGGCCACTGATACACTGTCCTTTCACCTAGATTCATTGATTATGAAGAATAGTGATGTTCTTTTAATTGTGCAGCTCGTAAAATAAGATTTTATGAGGCAACATCGCTTGAAAAAGAAAACGTGTGAAAAAAGCTGTTTTGTCACCCTTGCCCGGGGCGTAAATCAAATCTTCCTCTTTGAACTTCCTCATTTACCCAGGCCTTATGGACACAGAACATCTATTTTTAGGTTTGGAATATGGAAGGTAATCAGTTGCTTAACAGTGAGCGGACTCCAAAGGGCACACCAAGTACAGAGCACATAAGGATCAGATATATCTACTTGGTACAGCTCCTGTCATTTTAAACATGCAATAGTAACTCATCTGTTTGTTTCCAGAATTTCATTAAATCACTTCTTCCCTCTACCCATGAAATGTAAGTCATGCCACTGGCTGCAACACAACCCCAAAGCATAAATTCTCCACCCACATCTTTAACAGTTGGAGCAGTGTTCTTTTCAAGATATTCTGTGCCTTTTTTCCAAATACACATTTGCTCATTGTGGCCAAAGAGTTCGATTTTAACCTCACTGGTCTACCATACTTGTTTCCAAAATTCATCAGGCTTGTTTAGATGTTCTTTTGCAAATGTCTGTTGCTGAAGTTTGTGGTGAGGACACAGGAGAGGGTTTCTTCTGATGACTCTTCCCCGTAGGCCATATTTGTCCAGGTTGTCACTAAAGGGTAGAACAATGTACCATGTATTGTAGAACCAACTATATCTTGCTTTTTCTACCTCATTGTTATATTCTTATAGATTCTCCTGCTTTGTGTGCCTCAACCATTTTCATTTTCAGAGTGCTAGGTAGCTGATTAGAAGAACCCATGGCTGCTGTTTTTTTGGGATAAGGTTAGAGGAGTCTGGGTTTTGAAAGCTTTCAAATTGGCATCGCCTGTGAACAAGCCATAAACCTTACAGGCTAATTAAAGTCTGAGACCTCAATCAAAGTTATCTGAGCTCAAAGCTCCCAGGCTTTTGCAAAGTACTCATTTCCCTTTTTGTTTGGTGTTGCTTAATATGTTGAGATATGTGTTTCATGTTTAACTTTATGATGTTTAGAGATCATCTCCAATTTGTTTAACTGTTAATTGTAACAATACTTTTTCTTGCCACAGTATATCTTTCAGGATAGCAGGTCCTAAAAAAATCAAAGCTACCTTTATACCTTTATATATATTTTTTTAATCTTTACAAATACCATAAGGATAATGGTGATGATCTTGCTTCAGGTATACTTTCATATCATCTACATATCATCTACGCCAGTGGTTCTCAAACATTTCAGACCATGATCATGCTAAAACAAAGTACCAGCTACAAGTTGAACACGTGACACACACACACACACACACACACACACACACACACACACACACACACACACACACACACACGTGTACTTATACAGAGTAGGCTAGATGTGGCCTCCAGACATTGTACAGGTCATCTCTTGCCAGTTTAATAGAACTTCTCTGCTTTTGCAATCTGTAACTAACATGAAAGGATCTTTATTGTTTCTGGTCAGAAGGCCGAATGAGATCATTCAGAAAGCATGAGAGGAAAACAAAGGAGTGTAGTGTGATGAACTATGGAGTCTACATGGCATCCTCCTTAAGCCTAGTAAATTGTTCAGCTATTAATACAAAACTGTTGTGAACTGGATGGTTTAGTAGATGTTGTGGAATTCCACAGGGTTCTAGTATAGGGCCTTTAAAACAGATGTTAATATAGTACTGTAGTTTTGAAAGTCAAGAAATGAAGCATACATGCTCTACCACCCTCTCTAACTGTCTAAAGCAGTGGTTCTCATTTTAGAGAACGTACCACCCATGATCACACAAATCCTTCTTAGCACCACATAGAAGTCATTTCCTAGGAACACATGTGGCACACATTCATTTGATGTGTATATGACCCACCACCCACACAATACCTACTATGTGGGGTCCTGACTATTGAAGATCAGGCTGAAAGGAGGAGAATGAAGTATTCAGAGAAACAGATGAACTACACTCTGTAATTATAGATCTACAAAGTGATTCTGTATGATCAGAGGAGCTGATCAATGTGGACAATGACAGTAGAATGAATGTTGAATGAATGTTTACCTTTTATGGAAGTTGCTTCAATCAAACCAATGATTGCAATGATGTAAAATGTGTGATGATCCATTTTTTCTGAAAAATGGAAATCAATACACACTATTAGTACATTCATGCGGTTTCTGCCCAGTAATGCTTGAATATCATCGCTGTCCAACAAAAATAATCTCCAAAAAAAGTCAAGTCCAATTTGGAGCATTCAAGTTGTCCTTCTATCATTAAGTTCTGATACAGTATAAAAACATCTTCCAGATTTACATCAGTCAAAAACAGCAAAAATAAAGATAAAAGATTTTTGTGCAACAATGATGATTTACATTATTATTATTATTATTATTATTATATACAATTTTATAATTTAATAATACTCACTATTTTCAGACAGCTGCATCAGAAATCACCTATAAGTGAAGCTCTCAGAAATGTGATTGTCTTTGTTGAAGTGTCTCAGAAGCTCTCTGAGATGTGGTTGTCTTCACTGAAGTGTCTCAGGAGCTCAAAGAGCTTTATACGAGTCTAAACATTGAAAACAGCTGGTTTATGGGTGTGAGTTATAAAACGCACCTGTAATAAGTTTGATAAGGGGGTTCTAAGAACTGCACTTCCTTATTGTTTCTTCCTCGTGACTCCTTCCTTATTACTGATGACCGATCAATACTGATGGGTTGTTTTTCCTGTTATTATGGATGGTGTGGCACAACAGATAACACCACCAGCAAGCCATCACTCCATGTGCGAGACTGGGGATCAATTCCCAGTCTGGGTAACTATGCTGCTCAACACCAATAAGAGACCTTGGAAAAGACTCCTAACACTACTCTGGCTCTCCTCTGTAATGTGAATAACCTTGTAAGCTGCTCTGGATAAGCGCATCAGCTAAATGCCATTAATGGAAACGTTATGTTGGAGCTTTGATGTGGGAGACGAGATGGCCGGGCACATTTATTTGAAACGTTGCATTGATTCTCGTGTAATCGTCCTGGCGTAACATCACTACTCAAAGCCCTGTTTAAGTGCTGGTTCAGGACTCAAGTCCGTGTTGGGAGCAGTTCTGCGTAAGTTTCCAGTCTTAGTCAATTTGCAATAGAAAGGTGTTATTCAACACCATGGGAATATTCTGGCACAGTGTCCCCTAGTAAGGTACGTTCATGTGAACACAGATAAAACCTAGAAAATGAGAAATAAATATAATATAAACAAATAAGACCCTCACTTTGGCTCTTCTTAGCACTGAGTAACCTCCCCCTGTCCAGTAAGAGGGTGCGGTTGATGATGAAATCATTCTCACGTTCTCTGAGCTTGTCAGATTTAGGCCATGCATGATTGCAACATTTCAGATTTTCTCCTGCACTGATCTCAGAAGTGAAATAAAATTTACGCAAGAGTGAGACCTTATATAGAAGTATAAACATGTAGAATTCCACCCATCTTTAAACTGTAAAAAAGTTACAACTAGTCCAGCTTAAACTGATACAGTAACTGATTATAGGGTATTTGTTTTGAGTGAACTCAACTTAGTTCTCCTAACTCACTGTTTAACTCAGTTTGTGGAATCGGGTGTTGCTGCTAGTTTTTAGATTGAAAATCTGCAGCCACGCAGGCCTGCTCTGTTACAGTTTGATGCACTTGGTGTGAGATTTTCAGTCTTTGGCTTCTACCCTTTATTGCTTTTTCCTTATTGCTTCCATCAACTGAGCACTGAGCTCTTGCAGCGATGATGTCCTCACAGTTGGTGAGCAGCAGTAAGACTATAGGGCCACCCTTCATAAAAACACAGTTCTAGAAAATTTAATTTTCTGCTTTTTTGGACACAAAAATTATACATTGCTTCACAGCTTATGAGTGGAACTATCTTACTGCCTGGTTGTGTCATAAGTTTAAATCCCGAACACCACAGCCCTTTGTTTAAGAGAATAGGAATGCCTGCACTCATGTGATAGAGGGAGTTCTGTTATCAGTTTCTTTATTTTTTAAATTTTCTTGTATTGACGTTTGGTGGGATATAATCGTTAAATAGCTTAAACAGAAACTTAATGTGGTGATTACAGAAATAGGTCAAAAAATGTCTAAAAAATTATTATTGAATTAATATATTAATATAATTCAGCCCACTCATTGTTTCTTTTTTAATTTTACCAACTTCAACACTCCATATAAAACTCAGAAGATGATTGAATGTTCACTGTTGGGTTTGACAGTAAATTCAAAAATGTGATCTTGTTTAACATTTTCACACAATTTGACATGAAGCCACTCTCAGTGATTAAACTGAGCACAAAGTTTGAAAAATGGGTGGAGTTCCCCTTTTTAAGCCTTCTGACACAAAGTGAGCTTCAGTAGATCTGTTCAGATCAGAGAAGCAGTTTCATTCTGCAGCTTTCAGTTCTGGGTGAGTTGATCTGAGATGTTCTGAGACAGTATGTACTTCTCCACTGGAGACTCCACTGAACTGAGTCTGATTTATCATTACAGAAATGGATCTTCACATGTTTTACCTGCTGGCAGTGATTACAATGGCTGCTGTCACCGATGCTTCATCTATGAAAGGTAAACATCATTGAATTATGTACTAGTGCACCTAAACAAATTGAATATGGTTAAAAAGCGCAATTGTGATCACAATTTAATTTAAGGTAAACTGTAACATTTTATATTCATTACGTGTTTTTTTTTTTGCTTTTTTTTTTAGATGCACTTGTATATGGTTAAAAAAATAGCTATTCACAACATTTAAAAATTGCTTTATTTCATTAAACATGATGAACATAAAAAATGACTTGATTATCAGTGACTTACTACAGGTTTTTATCATAAACAGAAAAACTATCTATGCTGCATTAAAACAGTTTGAAGTACTGAATAATCTGCTGGTACATTAACTCCTTATAAAACAAGCAATGTTTCTCCAATAAAAAAAACAAAACATTTTATGTGATTAAAGGCACATTTTTGCTCCAAACCTAGTGTTGTCATGTGATGTAGTGATGTTGTGTCTGTGTTGAAGTGACTGAATCTGCACTGCTCTGTTCATTCCAGCCAAAAATCTCGCTCTAAATGGAAAAGCCACTCAGTCCACCTTGGTTAATAACCCCTGGGCACCGTACGGTCATGCCTATAATGCTATAGATGGAAATACTGATTCAAACTTCAACCATGGGTCCTGCACCGCCACTGAGTGGCAGCAAAACCCGTGGTGGAGGGTGGACCTGCTGGACGAGTACACAGTGACCTCCATCACCATCACTAACAGAGGAGATGCTGTACCAGAGAGGATCAATGGAGCAGAGATACACATCGGAAACTCTTTACTGGACAATGGGAACAGTAATCCCTGGTGAGAGCACTTTTGGTGATTACTGCTAATATCTACTAGGAAAAGTAGAGGTCAGTAATGTGGTGCAAATTATCTGAATCATTTCTATGCAGTTTTCTCAAGATGTTTTTTTTTCCAAGGGCTGGGGTGATCTCCACCATTCCTGCAGGAAAATCTATAACCTTCAACTTTGAGAATGGCCTCTCAGGCAGTTACGTTAATGTGGTCATCCCAGGAGATAACCGTCTGCTGACTCTCTGTGAGGTTGAGGTCTACGGATATCCAACTCCACATGGTGAGAAGTGAAGTTGTCAGGCATTATTTATAATTTTAACTGTGTTGTAGAAAGAGTCTGTGCTTGTCCAGGGTAGCTTGGCATGCCTTGAAATCCATAATCCTGATTGGCATTGTGGAAACATTAGAACTTGTACCTCGAGCTGCACCAAGAGCCCTTTGAGCTTCAAGTACAGCTCGGCTTGACCCACCATCCCTCAGGATGCAAGGTAAACATGCATCCAGACTCTTTTCTGTTCTGGCACCAAAATGGTGGAACGAACTTCCCCTGGGAGTCCGAACAGCCGAGTCCCTCAATGTCTTCAAACGCAGACTGAAGACTCATCTGTTTCAGGAGTACTTAACTCCATAAAGACTTGTTTCAACACGGTCTAAATGTGTGGAATCTCTAGATTCCAGCCTTATCTACTAGCTAAGGATGTTCTAAGTAAACAGCAAAGCACTTTTGTAAGTCGCTCTGGATAAGGGCGTCTGCTAAATGCCACAAATGTAAATGTAATGTAAATGTACCTTCTACTTTGCCAAAGATACAGAATTTAGCCCAGTCTCCTGCTTAATTATTAGTTGTCCAGTTTATGGGCAAGCATCGCTGTCGCTTAGTTAGCTATATTTTCAAAAGAAAACCTGTCAACCCAAGTCACACAGTTGTACAGTCCATGCATTTTATTGATCACTTTGGGTAAATATCCACAGTGCAGCCTAGAAAAATTTAATAAATGAACAAACAGCATAAACCAGTGGGGTGAACCAGCAGGGGCTCCACCTTCCTCCTACCCATATTCACATTCTTCTGTGAGATTATTGGCTGGTTACAAAGTAGAATGTTTTGTTGTGTTGATTAGATTACAGACAAAACTGATTTTCTGAAGTTACTGAATTATTAAGTGCATGTAAATGTGCTCAATAGGTCATGCAACAAGACAATGACTTAAAACACTGAAATTAATCAACAAAAGAATGGGTAACAATATCACATTAGAATGGCCAAGTGGCCAGAAAACACCCCTTTCAGCCAATCAGGAACATCTGAAGGCAGGAATTAGTTGGAGCAGGTGGGGTGGAATAGGAGCAGGGTTGGTGACCCCTTGGCCAGAATTTTCTAGAAGGTCAATATAAGGTTATAAATTCACCCTCAATCAGTATGCTTCATTTGACATCTGATTGTATCCTGTGTAGGAGAGAATGTAGCACTGAATGGAAGAGCTACCCAGTCCAGCCTTTATGGTACTGGTTTTCCATCAAGTGTCATTGATGGAAACCGCGATGGTGTCTACACCCGTGGTTCCTGCTCACACACCAACGATGACCTCGGTCCCTGGTGGAGACTGGACCTGCTAAAACCACACAAAGTGTTTTCCATCATTGTTGCCAACACAGAGGATAATATTCCTGAAAGGCTGATTGGAGCTGAAATCAGAATTGGCGACAGTTTGAAGAACAATGGCAACAACAACCAGAGGTAAACTGTTTTCTGTTGTTTTTTCCTTTCTAAACAGAAGATCCTGTTTGTAACAATTTACTTTCATATTCTGCCTTATCAGGTGTGCAGTGATCTCCTCCATTGATAAAGGCAACCCTACCATGACCTTTCAGTGCAATGGGATTGAAGGACGATATGTCAACATCGTGATTCCAGGAAAAAAGGAGTATCTCACATTGTGTGAGGTGGAGGTTTATGGAGCTCCTCTGATCTGAGGAACCTTGTAATGCTAATCAGTTTTTTTTTCTTTGTCCACTTTTTGTCCATCGATAACCCATAACAGAAATATTTTAGGAATATATTTAAGACTCTTAAACTGTTATATTTTACAGCCATGTCAAAATAAAAGCTCTGATGTCAGACATTTGCACTCAGTGACTCTGGATGTTTTGGATAAAGCAGGACTGAACAAGAAACTGTTTCTCTTACTTCTGCTTATTTATGATGCCTAGCTCAGACTCTTGTATGAAACTGTGCGTGATCTCAGATATAACCTGTTTTGAAAGCATGCACAATTTTCAAGCTCAGCTTTTCAGTGCAACAAAACTGCCAAAAGTCTTCAGCTAATTGGAAGCTGATAACTGGTTTTGACCAATTAAAATACTTGCCTTCACTCATCTACAGTCCCCTTGGTTGGGAAACCTGGGGAGAAACTATGTCAGACTGTGGGAAAAGTTTTAATAATCAGAGGACTCTCAAAACAGATCAGCGCATTCACAAATGTGAGAAACTACACTGAGGTTGAAGTTCTCAGACAATATTATATTAATATTATAGTACCATATTTGAATTTGTTGTAGAAAGAGTGTTTGTCTCTCCTGGGTATCTTGGCATACCTTCAAATCCATATTCCTGAGTTCTTAGTCACTGGCAATGTGGAAACATTAGAAACTTGTAACTTCTACTTTATTACAGCTACAGATTTTAGTCCATATCATGCTTAACAATTTATTTATAGTCCTATTTCTGTGCAAGCACTGCTGTTGCTTAAATATCTAGCTATATCTTCAAAAAAGAACATACATGGACATAGCTTAGTTGTGCCTTGTCGGTCAATCTATACAGTCAATTATAATATACTTCTATAATACACTACTGCCCATAGCTTCCACTAGCCAAGCTGAACAGAACCTTTGTGCTCAACAGGGCTCATACATGCTGCAGTGAGGTTGAGGTAAATACATGCATATATGAGTTATATACATTGCATAAACACAAGGAGAACAAACACAAACAAGCTTTGATGCACTAAAATAAAACTAATATTTCTTATTTTCAGGTTAATTATGGGTTTTTTTCTAAAATATATGTCCCCAGCCACAGCAAAACTTTCTTTAAATCCATCAGCACCATAGTTTGTTCATTTAAACAAAAGCAGTGATTGGACAAAATTAAATTCACAAGTGTGAGCTGAACATTGAATGTTAGACAGTGAAATGATTTGAACAGTGTTTAAACATGACACTTATCAGTGTATGTACCTTAACTGACATGACAAAAATGGTATAATACCCACATATTGTAACAGCAATGATAACTCTAATGAGGTAGCTTTGGAATACCCTCTCCCATACATCAGAGCTAAGCAGGGGGTGGGGGTGCAGATGAGAGAGGTACACTGATTGATTGATTGATTGATTGATTGGTTGGTTGATTGATTGGTTGATTGATTGGTTGATTGATTAAATACCAAAATCTGTTATGTTGTGGTGGGTCACTAATACCTCTGATGACCCACCTGATCTCAATAGATCACTGCTCCCAACACTTGGTTCTACAGCAGGAGTTCCTTCTCAATAATATCTTGTGTTGCTTGAATACAAATTGGACTGGAGCGTCAACACAGGCTGTGTAGAACAAGGGGATGAGTAGAAGCTCAGGTCCTTCAATGTGTGCAGCAAAACGGTGCCGATCTTCTACCATTCTAATGTTATGGGTGATGTCTTCTTCGCAGCAGTCTGCTGGGGAGGCTGCATCAAAGGGGGAGACACCAAAATTAACAAACTGATCAAGGCAGCTAGATCTTTACTCAGATGCTCACTGGAGAGCTTTGAGGTGGTGGTGGGAAAGAGAACTCTCAGCAAACTGACCACCTTCCTGGAAAAGACATCTCACCTCATCCATGACATACTGGTCAGATAGTGGAGCACCTTCAGCAACAGGCTCATTCAGCACTGCTGTATCAAGGAGTTGAAGTCATTTGTACCAACAAAAATCACACTGTACAATTCCTCTTCACTGTGTCGGACATTATTACACACTGAGCCACTAACAGGACAGGCTCACTAATTCTGGCTGGACATTATTATTCCAAGCCAATCATTGCACTGACTCTTTATCTAACGGACAGACTCAATGAAGAGCTTAAGATCACTGCTCTTCTGTCCATTTCTCTTTGCACAGACAACATTCAGATCTATTGCACAGACACTTTACCTGTACATGTGCACAACTCATCACATGAATTACTGAGCCATCATGTGTACTGTATTGTTAATATTATCTGCATAAAGTTTATGCATTTGCATATTTAATATTCAGCATTTTTGTGCTGTAGATCAGCCATTTTAGTTTGTAATGGTTTAAATATTTTGTGGAAAAAAATAGTTCAATCAAAGAAGAGTTAAAAAAATAGGTTTTGTCACTTGGAAATAAATGCCGGACAAAACCAGTTAGACTAGATAAAATAAAGCCCCAAAACTTCCACCTCCCTTTATAATCACGTGGTTCCTGTTTGATCCTCCTGTCCAGCTGGGGGAGACACGCTGTAGCTGTGGTTCCAGTAACTCCAGTAAAGTGGAGAAGCAGAAGATCCAGCTTTGATCAGCAGTCCACACCTCGGTGCTCAGACTGCTGTGCTGGAGGAACACAATCAGCTCAGCTGCTGAAGGTATGGAGATGTTCCACTCTTCTACACCTTCTACATTTACTCTCACACACACAGAAACACATTCAAAAGGAGCAACATTTAAGCAGCACAGAAGCAGCTTCGTCCAGGAGCTGCTTGATGATCTTTTCCTAGTTATCTTTGGTCAACAGTGAGTTTCTGCTTTCGTTAAAATCTACAGGAGATTTAGGCTCTTCTTACGAACCCTGACAGTTGATTTATTTGGGGAATAATTCTCTGGTCTGGTGGGTTAAAGTGTTATTATTGTGATGTTGTTTCTAAACTCCTTCATGCTGACTGTAGGGATATGTCCTTTATCTTCATGTGTTTCTCCACGCCACAGTCTGTTTAACGTATATCTTTATGAGTCTTTATAAAACTATGCAGAATAGATCATGTGATCTTCAACATGGAGATGTGCTGAGTGTAGAAACATTCATATCTGCAGATGTTCCACAATGTGTGAATGAAAGTGCAGTTTTTTTGTGAAACACAGCAGTTCATTTTAGAGCAGAATGAAGTTATTCCTGAGTGCTGTTTAGTTTGGGTGGGGGTTGCTGCTCAATGGCTGGTAGATTAAGAGATGGTGGGGGTGGAGGACTGTTAAGAGGGGGTGTGATTATTCAGGAATTTTATAGTTTAGTTAACAATCCTGGACACTCTATACTCTGCATCTTCTGTGTTTTTCATTCCCAGAAAAGTAGGACATGTGGCATGTGAGTAAAAATACTGAGACTATATATTTAATCTTATTTTACAGATGAAGCACTTGTCAGTGGATTCTGAGCAAGAACACCTGTGTGTTCTAAAGCGTTAGAAACATTTTTGTGCAGCTTCTTGATTTATAATAGAAATATATAAATTGGGAACTGGAGAAAAGCATAACACATGGTGTCATGTTTCCTTTTGTCCAAATATGCCCTCTAAGATTGACTGTTTAAATAATTAATTGCTGGTTTTGGTCGGATTTGTAAGATTCTCTTGAATATTGTGCTTAGGTTTTGTTTTTCTTTGTTTCTTCCAGTTAAGGCCAACCTGTTGGCTTTCCTTCCTAAATTTAACTTCACAAATACACACCATCAGAAGACTTCACAAAGGTGTTAAGCTACTGAACGAGAGGAAGAACATGGCATCAAGAAAAATTTCCACTGCTCAGCAAATGCCCTCCCCTACACTTCACAAGCACATGGAGACTAGTGTAGGGAAGAAGAAACACCACTGCATAGACTGTGGGAAGAGTTTTAATCAACAGAGTCATTTAAAAAGACACCAGCGCATTCACAGGGGAGAGAAACCGTATCACTGCTCAGACTGTGGAAAGAGTTTTAATCACCATGGTGCTTTCAGAAGACACCAACGCATTCACACAGGAGAGAAACCGTATCACTGTTCAGACTGTGGGAAGAGGTTTAATGAACAGAGTCATTTCAAAAGACACCAGCGGATTCACACAGGAGAGAAACCGTATCACTGCTCAGAGTGTGGGAAGAGGTTTAATGATCAGAGTAATCTCAACACACACCAGCGTATTCACACAGGAGAGAAACCTTATCACTGCTCAGAGTGTGGGAAGAGTTTTAATGAACAAAGTAATCTCAGAACACATCAGCGCATTCACACAGGAGAGAAACCATATTACTGCACAGACTGTGGGAAGAGTTTTAATAATCAGACTATTCTCCAAACACACCAGCGCATTCACACAGGAGAGAAACCGTACTTCTGTTCAGATTGTGGAAAGAGTTTCAATCGGCAGAATAATCTCAAAACGCACCAGCGCATTCACACTGGAGAGAGGCCGTATGAATGTTCAGACTGTGGAAAGAGGTTTAGTGAACAGAGTAAGCTCAAAACACACCAGCGTATTCACACAGGAGAGAAACCGTATCACTGCTCAGACTGTGGGAAGAATTTTAATCAACTGAGAAATCTCAAAACACATCAGCGCATTCACACAGGAGAGAAACCGTATTTCTGTTCAGACTGTGGAAAGAATTTTAATAATCATGGTACTTTCAAGAGACACCAAGACATTCATGCAAGAGAGAAACCATAAGACTGGGAAGAACTTCAGGAATTCTCATAATATAGAAGATACACAAGTGGAACAAGCAGTGATTGGGATGGGCTTTAAAACACTAATGCACCTTTCTGGGTGTAAATATACCCAGCTCAAAACATGGGCTAACTGGTTGTAGAATAGAAATTAATGTTGTAATATGTAATATTTCTGGAATGTGTATATAGGGTGAAATATATGATCTCTGATAATGAACAGTTTTGTCTACACTCAATAAGGGAAGTTAGGTACTTTCTCAGTTAACTTTCCAAAGTAGTACATTCTGCATTGGTTTCTCATTAGAGTTCCATTTATAAGATCATATTACTTGCTCAAAATCAAGTGTGGCACCATTGCTATACCTTTTGAAATCAATATAATGAATGTAATATGATGATTCTTGTATCTATTGTTGAAAATTTCAGTAATGTTAGCTGCTGTGATCTGAAAGAAAGGTAATTATTGATAAATAGCCTGTAAAGTCAATGTAAGCTGGCATTAAAGATATGATATTAGATGAAGATATAAAAAATTGAAGATGGAAAGCTTTTGATATTTTAGCCTATGGTTGCTAATTGATTTGCATTTACTTTTTCTTGGTTTGTCTCATTATTCAAAACTAACAGACTAGCCTGTTAAGTCAATGTAAACTGACTTTAAAAATATTATGTTTGATATGAAGATGTTAAAAATTAAACTGAATGAAGATGGAAAGCTTTTGACATTTTTTTGTTATACAGCTTTTTTATGCCTTGTGTCCATGCTGTTTGGTGTTGACCAGCGCCTTGGTTCCTGTTAAGGTTTCTTCCACCTACTCTGACAGAGTGTTTCCTTGCAACTGTTGCCTGCTGGCTTGCTCAATTGAGGCTTAGACACAAATTTCTGTAAAGGCCCTTTGTGACAACACCATTGTTGTAAAAATAAACTTTGATTGATTGACATTTTAGCCTGTGGTTGCTAAATTATCTGCATGTACTTGTTCTTGGTTTGTCTCATCCTGTATGGATTCTTACGTAATTTTTTTTGCCTTGTACAAGTGGATCAGAACACATTCCGCACCTGTGCTTCTGGAATGTTTAAACCCCTCAGTGTCACTGCTGAACTGAGAATAGTCCACCAAGGAGAAATTATGCAGCTGTGGGCAGCATTGATAAAAGGACTAGTGGATGATCAGTATAAACTGTTTGATCAATGTATGTTTCCTGTAATAAACAATCCAGGTAAAATGAGGTACTTTTGCAAAGTAGTACGTTCTGCACCAGTCTGCAATTCAAAAAATCATTAAGGTCCTTAATTGAGGGTAAATGGGGACCCATTCCTGCTATAATCAATGGAATTAATAGTATATAATTATCACAGCTGACTAGCCAGATACATCATTGTTAGATGAACTTTAATCTGAAATAATGAGTTAACTTATGGTTGATAACTTGCCTGTGTTTATTTACTAGCTGGGCCTACTTTTGAGGCGTAACCTAATCTTTTGTAATTAAGACTGCTGGGCACTTGCAAAAAGAAATAAGCATTATTAACTGTGATGAGCAAAGTGCTTATGTAAGTTGCTCTGGATAAGGGCATCTGCCAAATGCCTTAAATGTAAATGAGCTTAGAGGCCCATCCTGCCTCACCGGTGCTGCCACTCTGCCGTAAGGGCTTGGTGGATCAAAAACTGGTCCCTGCAGTTCCTCTGTATACCCCAGAGGCCAAAGATCAACTGCTTCTAGACTCAGCACTGCCACCTGTGCTGAAGGATGCAGTAGAGCAGCTTCTGGTTCCTCTAGTGCCCCTGTGTGCCCCAGATGCCACATATCAAGCACCAGCACCACAACTTGTCCTGCATGATGCAGTGGAGCAGCTGCTGGTCCCTGCAGTGCCCCTGATTGTCCCAGAATTCTGGCCACCCATCAACTGGTTCCAAACTCACTAGCCCTTCCACTTGTCCTGGAGGATGCAGTAGAGCAGCTGCTGATCCCTGTGTGCCCCAGATACCACACATCAACCATTTCCAGACTGAACTGCTTCTAGACTCACTAATGCTGCTAGCTGGTGTGGGAATAAAAATATAACTCTAACACTGATTTAAATATATACATATAATTGATTCAACATGCTCAAAAAGGAGAACTTCAATGTTTAACTTAGCTAGAAAACACCTAGAAACACAGACCAGACTGACCAAATCCATTTACCTGATGGGGCAGACTAGATGGAAAATACCTAAAGAGAGGTGCAGAACAGCACACACATTAAGCAGGTATACACAAGGCACAAATTAAGTAAACGTACACTTAGTTTGGTATCTCTGGAGCATGGAAAAGTCCATGAGCCTTGTTTAACAAAAGACTATGGTGAGGCCTGCTAACATGATGACCTTGAATGTAATAAACATCTCCGGGGAGTACAAGCTATACCAGTCCATATCAGGAAGAGCATAATACAGGACTGTTTTTAAAAAAGCAGGGCTGCTTTGCTTGGATACAATTATCTCATATTGACAAAGTTCGTCTTATTATTTCTATCCTAGTATTTTTTTAGACCTGTAACAAGAATTGTACTTTTTTGAATGTCTCAGTTCACCAATTTATGGTCTGCTGGATTGGCCAGCAGCAAGAGCAGAGAATGCTTGTCGAACTCTCACGGGTTCTGATGGGAGATTGAGAGCTGTTAAGAGGAGGGTGTAAAGTGTGAGAATGAGTGAAGAGTGAATGGTCTACATCACAGTCTCCAAACTCTGTAGATTGTTTTGTTTTGTTAACCTTGTTATCCTTGGAGATAACCATCTCCTCACTCTCTATGGGCAAAGTTCTACAGCTCCCCAACTCCACTTGATAAAAATGTAATTTATCATATTTAACCACTTTAAAGAGTGGTTGTCTGTCCAGGGTAGCTTGGCATACCTTCAAATCCATATTCCTGATTTCTTAGTTACTGGCAATGTGGAAACATTAGAAACTTCTACCTTCTACTCTGTCAGAGTTACAGATTTTAGTCCCTGCTTATCTCCTGCTTAATTATTTATTTATTAGTTTTTTCAGTTTCTGAGCAAACATTGCTGATGCTTATTTAGCTAGCTGTATTTACAAAAGAAAACATGTGAAACCAAAGTCAAAGTTTATAAAACACAACCAAACCTAACTAATAATGCAGGCTAGAAAAATCAATTAAACAAGCAAGCAACATGAACCAATTAGGTGAACAAGCAGGCGCTTCCTGGAGGTTTCAACTTCAACCCATAGCTAACACACCCCATTCAGCCAAGGAAATTCTGAAGGCAGGAATTGGAGCAGGTGGGGTGGATTATGAGCAGGGTTGGTGCCCCCGGGGCCATAGTTTTCTAGAAGGTCTATGGTACTTTTCAGCCTTTGACCCAGTATACCACAAGATCCTCCTGTCAGTCCTCAGTAGCCTTGGAATCACCGGTTCTGCATTGCAATGGTTTAAATCATACCTGGAAGAGTGTTCTTACCTTAACATGGCAGGCTGCCACATCTGCTCAATGCAGACTCTCCACTGGTGTCCCATCAGCACCTCTGTACATGATGGCAATGGTCAATGGTTCCTTTTCTACTTTCATTCATTTTATACTTCATTATTTTTCTATGTATCATTATTATCCCTTCTCATAACTTTTATTCTAAAATTCAGAAAACACTGTTAGCAAAGACAGAGAAAACTGTGCACTGGAACATGCACTGGAAGCTCCTTTGTTATTTAAACTGGGATTTAATTCAGATTTAAGTGAATTTTAGCTGTTTTCTGCATTGAATTACTCACTGATAATTCATCACACAATGATGATCCCATGGTTAGATAGGATAAGTCTGTAGTTTGTCGTCAGCACTGCCCCCTCTCGCTGATCAGCCAGAGTCTGCATGTAGGTTGTTTATGATATATGTATCATGTCTGTATGTTACTATGATCCTGAGATATAGAGCCTAGAAAACAGCATGTAACTGCCTGCAAAATGCAGTTCTCAAGTTCAGTACTTCAAAACTTTCCTTTTTTGGTTGGTTCTATGGGCAGAAATCAGTAGTTTTAACATTTCACAACTAATCCTGTTCTATCTAGTTTGTTAAAATATGAAAACATGCAACAAAAATGGTTCTCAGTCTTATTTGCATGTTTGATTATTTGCCTTTCATTTCAGTTACAAAAGAAATGTACTAAACATTTGCCGCATATTCTGAGATGGTGGAAGATCAATATGGAATCCATTAATTAATGGATGGCTAACAATCAGAACTTTTGGACCTCTTTTAAGATAGTGAGGTTGAAAAGATGGGCAAAGAGGGCAAAGCCTCATGAATTATTATCTAAAGGAAGTGTGTAGAGTGATAAGAGATTAATGTGTCAGCAGGGAAGATGCAGA
This sequence comes from Acestrorhynchus altus, assembly GCA_034509495.1. Taxonomy (NCBI): domain Eukaryota; kingdom Metazoa; phylum Chordata; class Actinopteri; order Characiformes; family Acestrorhynchidae; genus Acestrorhynchus; species Acestrorhynchus altus. The sequence continues at coordinate 556,397 of CM067503.1, read as the reverse complement.
GCCTTATCAGAGACTGACTTCATTGAACGAGGAAATAAATTGCATGTCAGCATTTTGCTGATAGTTCAGCAGAGGGTCACTCACTATTAAGAAACACAACTGACATATTTATAGTCGATATTTATGAATCTGGATCTGGATCTGACTGACATAGCTGACAAAGACATGTGGGTGTCCGAATTGAAATGCTTGACAGAGGATCTTGAAGATCCGTCAGAAGCCACCCTTGTTCAGAATCACAAATGGAATGACACTGAAAACCTGACACCTACATAAACATGAAGAAAAATGTCCTGTCGATCTTCAGATCCACATCTGTATGTGAGCAGCTGTTCTCCACCATGAACTGCATTAAAAACAAACCCTGCTCACAGACTCAGCTTACAGGTCTGTAAAGGTCAAAGTGACTTTGTATCTGCAGATGCTGTGCACAGTTCAGGAACAGAAGTCCATTAACCAGCTCAAAGAAATATTTATGCAGATATTAACAAATATTTATTTCTCATTGTTTAGTGACAGAGTGCTTTTTCTCAGTGTATTTACTAAATTCAGGTCCAGACTCTGCTGCACACTCTGAAAGCCCAAAGGTGATATAAGGATGATGCTCATACCTTCAACTCAGTGTGTTGCTTTTTTGTTATTATTTTTTCAAGAATTCAAAATATGTTCATTACATAAATAAATGTAATTTTCTCTCTAGCACTTCATAATGATTTCATAAGCAACATGCTTCAGTTGTTTATACAAAGCGTAAAGAAAGAGCAATATATACAGTGTTATTGTCATTCTAGATGTTCTAGATGCTCCAAATGGCTCTTTTGGGGTTAAAGGTTGCCGACCCCTGGTGTAGAGCGATAAGAAATTATTGTATAAGCAGATAAGATACTGGACCTTATCAATTACTGACTCCTCATGGAAAGAGGAACTATATGTCAGCATTTTGCTGTTAGAAGTTCATCAGATGGTCCTTAACCATTGTGACCTTCTCTGAGGTTTTCATCTTCTCCTTCTGCCCGGCAGCTCCAACATTCTTTGTGCAATATATGCACTATTTCTCCTCATCACTTGTCCAAACCATCTCAACTTGGCCTCTCTGGCTTTATCTCCAAACTGCTCCACCTTCACTGTCCCTCTAATCTGATCTTGTCCATCCTCGTCAGTCCCAATGAAAATCTCAGCATCTTCATCTCTGCTACCTCCAGCTCAGCCTCCTGTCTTTCAGACAGTGCCACAGTCTCCAAACCAATCAACCAATCATAGCAGGTCTCACTACTGTCTTATAAACCTTCCCTTTCACTGTTGCTGCTCTCCTTCTGTCACACGTCAGCCCTGACACCCGTCTCCACCCACTCCATCCTGCCTGCACCCTCTTCTTCACCTCTTTTTTGCACTGTCCATTGCTCTGGATGGTTGACCCAAGATATTTGAAGTCATTCACCTTAACGGCCTCTACTACTTGCATCTTCACCTTTCCACCTAACTCCCTCTCATTCACACACTGTGTATTCCTTCTTGTCTCTACTGACCTTCATTCCTCTCCTCTCAAGTGCAAAGCTCTAACTCTCCAGATTCTCTTCCACCTGCTCTCTACTCTTACCACAGATTACAATGTCATCTGCAAACATCATGGTCCATAGAGTCTCCTGTCTGACCTCATCTGTCAACCTGTCCATCACCACTGCAAACAAGAAGGGGCTCAAAGTTGATCCCTGATGTAACCCTACCTTCACCTTGAAACCATTTGTCATTCCAAATTGACACGTCACCACTGTCTCACTTCCACTCTTGGCACCCTATCATATACCTTCTCTAGATCCACAAAGACACAATATAGTTCCTTCTGACCTTCTCTGTACTTTTCTACCAACATTCTCAATGCAAAATTCCATCTGTGATTCTCTTTCTGGACATGAAACCAAACTGCTGCTCACTGATCTGAACCTCTTGCCTTAGTCTTGCTTCAACAACTTTTTCCCATACCTTCATGGTGTGGCTCATCAACTTTATACCTTTGTAGGTACTACAGCTCTGCACATCACCCTTGTTCTTAAAAATGGGGACCAGTACACTGCTTCTCCACTCATCAGGCATCCTCTCACTCTCCAGGATTTTGTTAAGCATCCTGGTCAAAAAGTCCACTGCCTTCTCTCCTAAATATCTCCATCCCTCCACAGGTATGTCATCTGGACCAAGTACCATTCCATTCTTCATCCTTGCCCTCAGTTCCACCTTACTAGTTCTCTGCACTTTCTGATCCACTATCTCTCTCCCCATTGTCCTCCTCTCTCTCTCATTTTCCTCATTCATTAGCTCTTCAAAGTTCTCCTTCCAGCTACTCAACACTCTCTGTTCACTCACTAGTACATTTCCCTCTCTAACCTTTATCAGCCTAACCCACCGTACATCCTTTCCAGCTCTATCTCTCTGTTCAGCCAAATAATCCTTTACAGCTTCTGTAACTTCCTTTCAAGTTGCATCTCTGATGGAGAAGTTTCACAGTGATTGTGTTTAAATACAGTCATGTGAAAAAGTCCCATTAATATTCATCCTTTCATCTTTCAGTTCCTGATCACAGTGGGTCTGGTGCCTTGGGATCAAGGCAGGAATACCCCATGAGCAAAGTACCAATTAATTGCAGGTTAACACACAGTCTCATACACAATCGTATCTAGGGGACAATGTAGCACAGCAAATTCCCTCCATGTGTATTTTTTGGAGGGGGGAAGAAAGCTGTGGAGACATGGGTAGAATACACAAAACACACCTAGGCCAGTGATTGGATCGGGGATTGAACTCACTATCCCAATTATACATTTAGTTATTTATTATGAAATAGGGACTTATCAGTATTCTTTGTAAACAATCTATAGATAAATGTGATGCAAAAAACATGCAAATTGTATTATTCAAATATTCTTTTCCTGACATTTAGAAGTTTCCTATACCATCCACTGGAAGACAGATTTTCCCACTCATCCATGCAGAATTCTTTCAGGTGTGTGATATTTCTTGCATGCATGGCCCATTTCAAATCACCAAACAGCATCTCAAGATCTGGGCTTTGACTTTTGAACTCTTTGTTTCTTTCCTTTCAGTCATCCCTTGGTGGATTTACTGGAATGTGTGGACCATTGTCATGTTACATGTTGCACTTCTGCTTCAGATTCAGTTTTTGGACAGATGATCTCACATTTTCCTCAAGGCCCCTCTGATAAAGTGAAAAAATCATTGTGGTTTCTGTGATGGAGAGCTCTCCGGGCCCTGCAGCAGCAATGCAGCCCCAAACTCTGACACTTCATCCTCCATGCTTCACAGTTGGCATTGGGTTCTTGTGATCAAATGATGTGTTTGGTTTGCGCCAAATGTCTTCTGTTACTCAATAATTCAAATGTTCAAATGATTTAACTCCCAGCCACAGCAGTGCAAGCTAAGATACAGAGTGGTACGGCACAAAAGAGTGTGTGTGACCACAAAAGTCCATCTGGAAAGGTGTGGGACCCATGCCTTGGCAAAACATGGTGATGCTGCCTCCCTTCTGCCAATACCTTGCTTGCCCAGCCACTAGACATTGCCTCCAATTTAGAATACACCAAATGTGTATTCTAAAGGCAGGGAAGTGTGGCGGGGACGAAAAGCAAAGTGGACATGTTCCACCTCGTCCGTGAACAAGATAATAATAAGATGATTCTTTCCTCCTTTAATAGAAGGAAAAATAGAGTTGATTGCAGAATTGGTGTTTTGGAAATCCATGGACATTGTCTCAACAATGCTTTTGTATTTTTGTATGATTTAGTGATTGACTATTTTGTTCATTCCAGGAAAGAACCTTGCTCTCCAAGGAAAGCCATTCAGTCAAACTTGACAAACAACCCATGTTCAGGGTATGGTCATGCCGCTAATGTTATAGATGGAAATACTGATCCAGACTCGTACTATGGGTTTTGCTCAGTCACTGATTTTCATCAAAACCCCTGGTGGAGGGTGGATGTTAGATGAGTACACAATAGCCTCCATCATCATCAGTAACAGAAGAGACTGTTCAGAGGGTATAAATGGAGCTGAGATACACGTCAGGAACTTTTTAACCAATGACGGAAATAATAATGCACTGTGAGAGAAACCTTTCAGGTGATCCATGTAAAGAATTAATACTGGCTACTGTTTATACACAGCATTTGGGAACAAATCACACTGTTAGATAATGAACAGCAAAATAATTCTACTCTGAAAATTCTATGTGTTCTCTCTCTAACTCAGTCCTGCAGAAGCCTTGTATCTCCTTGTTTAAATTTTTTTTTTTCACATAATGTGAATATGGCCATGTCATGCTCCCATGTTATCATAGATTATAATTTGATGCAAGCAACAATCCATTCAACATCCTATACTGGATCTTGTTTGATAAGAGCAGTACAGGCCAGAGAACTGTACTGTATATGTTGGTTTGAAGCTCAATTGAAACAAAAAAAATCTACTAGATCAGTGCAGATGGTAACGGATGGAGACAAGATCAAAACACATGTGATAAAAAAAACCATAAACAAAACAGAGCAATGACATGAAAGGGCTGACAGGGAAGCCAAACAGAAAGGATACTTGACAACCACCAACCTCAACAGTTTGTTGTCACACATGGTGTGGGTGCAATTTTGTATGATGCAAGATCACTTTTGGTCTTCATTTCTGTCACATTACATTAATGAGGACCTGCAACCAGTGGACCATATATCAGTATATGGTTATAAAACAAGGCCTGTGTATTGAATGGGTTGAGAAAAGTGTCAGGAATATACAGTGCTGCTTGAACTTTTGTGAACTCTATAATTTTTTCTATATTTCTGTATCAATTTGACCTAAAACCTCATCAGAGTTTTACACAAGCACAACACTGAACACAACAGAACTCACTGCTACTGAACTGAACTGAGTGGATATCTCACAACCTGGCATTGCGGCAGTTGACCTTGTAGCTGGTGCTGGTGCAGATGACTGGGGAGCCAGAGAGGCACTGTGCAGACAGTAGTGCTGTAGATTCCCCTGTTGGCTCAGATTGGCAGCCTTCTGGATTAACAGATTCATCGATTATTCATACTTGTTTGGCTGGGATTTTTATAGTGTTTGCTTGTCCAGAACATCTGTTCAGCACCTTGGAGAGCAACAACAACAGGTTGAGGGTGGTTTGCTAGCTGGAGGTGCCATGTCATTGGTGGGCAGCCCTGGGGCAGTGACCCAATTTTATAAACTCTCATAAATTTGTTCAAACCTATTCTATCATTACCAAGAAACTCCAGCCTTGTTTATCTGTTAAAAATATCCAACACTGAATAAACTGATTCTGTCCTCCCCTAAATGAGCACTAGTACTCTTGGTATAGTTGTGGATGACCAGTTATCATTCTTGGCTCATGTTGCAAACATGACTTGTCATGCAGATTTCTTACAAAACATCCAGTGAATTCCATGCTCAACCTGCATACAGACTCTGACTGATCAGAAAGAAAGGGGGCGGGGATAATGATGTAACTTACCCAGATATTGGGTAACAGGGGAAATGGGAAGGGAGGGGCTACTTGGTTTAAATATCAGAATAAAAGTCCAGAGAAGGGACAATAGTCATGCATAAATAAAAAATAAAATAATAAAGCACATGTCATTTTTGTTTTTTCCTTATTTGGACTACTATATAATATTTTGCACAACTTATTCATGTAATTATCCTTTTCAATCTAATCATCTTGCATTTTCAGCACAATAACACTCCAGATGATCAATTTCTGAGACATAAAGTGTTTTTACTCCCTACAAGCCAAAAGAAAAAAATATGAACAAAAAAACATACAACTATTCAAATTCTGTTAATTTTTTCATTTCCAATGAAGTTAAATTTAAGTAGCTTAGGATCTCCTGAAACAAATACCTGGTATGTGTGACTGTCTCTTATGAATCCTTTTCTAATGTTTGGATGAATATTTTATTCATGTATGATTTAATCTTCATTTAACCAGGCAAGTCATTAAGAATCATTTCTTCTTCACAATAACGCCCTGTCATTAATAATATCACTTATTAATATAGATAGATAGATAGATTCAACTTTGCCATTGCTCAGTACAAGTACATAGCAACTAAATGCAGTTAGCATCTACAAGAAGTGCAAAATAGTGCAAACAAGAAAAACTGTGCAAGTTTGCAATTGTGCAATAAGTAGGCACAGTGCAGGAGATTACAGAATATACAGTATCAAATTATGATAAATACAGTTATAATTGTGCAAATATGTACAATATGTGCAAATATGCATACAGTGGATATGTAGGTATATACATAAGCATACTAGTGATGTAAACTGTTTTGAATAATAACTGTTATGAGTTGTCTGTATTGTAACAGTAATAGTAATAATATAGTAATATAGTAATATAATATAATGATATGGTAATGACAATAATAAATAATAATAAATAATAGCAGCTCTGATTGGTGAATGAAGCAGGTATAGTGGGAAAGGCAGTGCTGGTAGTCCATTGTGTGCTGTATGAGTGGGAGTGTTATCAGTTAAGTGTGAAGTTCAGCAGAGTGATTGTCCATTGTGTGCGGTATGAGTGAAAGCTTATCAGTGCAATATGGAGTTCAATGTGGAGTGAAAGGTTGTCAGTGCAATGTGGAGTTCAGCAGAGTGATTGTGGAGGAAAAGCTAGACCTGAGCCGACTTGTTCTGGCCCGGATGCTCCTGTATCTCCACACCAGTGTTCAGAATAATAGTGGCAGATGTGTGACTGCCCAATCTCACAGACTGGGGTCTGTTTGACAGGAAGTCCAAGACCCAGTTACACATGGGGGTGCAGATTCCCAGGTTGCTGAGCTTGTTAACCAGTCTAGTCGGGATGACTTTGTTAAAGGCAGAGCTCATGTTAATGAACAACATATGGATGTAGTTGTTCCTTTCATCTAGGTGTGTGAGGGCAGAGTGAAGGGCAGTGGAAATTGTATCCTCGGTCGACCTGTTTGCGCGGTATGCAAACTGGTGGGGGTCCAGAGATGGTGGTAGCTCTGCCTTTAGGTGACTGAGGACCAGTTTTTCAAAGCACTTCATCACTATGGGGGTGAGTGCAACTGGGTGGAAGTCGTTGAGACATGTTGCAGATGAGTGCTTTGGCACTGGTATGATGGTGGATATCTTCCATCGGGCCAGTGACAGGTTGAAGATGTCAGTGAAGACCAGGGCTAATTGTCCAACACACTCTCTGAGGACACGTCCAGAAACACCATCTGGGCCAGCAACTTTACGTGCATGTACCCTTCTCAGTACTGAGTGCACATTAACTGTATTGCACAATGCTGTCAGGGTCTCCCATGGCAAACAGGTCCAAGGTGACAGGCTTGACCCCAAGAGCGGCTTGACGGCACAACCGGGGCCCCACCCTGGAGCCAGGACTGGGGTTGGGGCTCAGGAGCGAGTGCCATGTGGGCCATTCCTCCTGTGGGCCCACCACCCACAGAGGAAGCCACAGTCATGCGGTCAGTGTATCGGTCCATTACCGGTCAATCTATGTTCCTACCCTCACCTATAGTCATGAGCTGTAGGTAATGACCGAAAGGACAGGATCGCGGATACAAGCAGCCAAAATGAGTTTCCTCTGTAGGATGGCCAGGCACTCCCTTAGAGATAAGATGAGATCCTCGGTCACCCGGGAGGAGCTCGGAGTAGAGCCACTGCTCCTCTACATTGAGAGGAACCAGTTGAGGTGGCTCGGGCATCTTTTTCGGATGCCCCCGGATGTCTCTCCGGGGAGGTGTTCTCCCACCAAGAAGAGACCGTGGGGTAGACCCAGGACACACTGGAGGGACTATGTCTCTCAGCTGGCCTGGGAACACCTCGGGGTCTCTCCCAGGGAGCTTCTGAGGTGTCGGGGGAGAGGGAGGTCTGGGCATCCTTGCTTATACTGCTGCCCCCGTGACCCAGCAACATCTGATGGTCCTCTGTGCAGACTTTACCACTCTCTGCAACATTTCCTTCTCTGCTACAGTGCAGCCAGCATACCGCAAAGTGAGGCTTGAGGTCAGGACACTTTCCACCACAAAGCTGTAAAAGGACCTGGGCATGTCCATGCCCAGCCCTGCCCTCTTCAGTTTTTTCAGGGAATACAGCTGCTGGTGGGTTTTCCTCATGACCACCGCGGTGTCGATACGCCAAGTGTCACTTAGGTGTACTCCAAGGTACCTGATGGTGGGGACCCCACAACAGTTCCATCAATGTAGGAGGTGGGTTGTACCAGACTGACACAAATCCACAACCATCTTCTTGGTCTTCTGGATGTTGAGAATGAAGTTGTTGTTTCCAAACCACCATGCCCCTACCTCTCTCCTGTACACTGATTTGCCACTGTGGTGAGAAGTGAGCTCTGCAGTCATGGATAATCAGTGTGTACAGCGGAGGGCTGAGCACACAGCCCTTGTGGGAGCCAATGTTCAGGATTATGGTGGAGGATGTGAGGGAAGCCACGAGGGCATTTGAGCTGCAGTGACAGTGCATCTTGAGAGCATATATGGACATTGCCCTCTTTAAGCCCTCTGACAGGTTCCTTCTAGTTGGTTTAAGTGCTGCTATACCACCATCCTTGAATGTGGCATCACTGCTACTCAGCAGGGAACGCATCTCTGCATTCAGCCAATGATTCTAGTTTGGCCAGATGGTGATGATCTTAGAATTGGTCACCTCCATGCACATCCTGATGTAGTCCATATCAGATGATGAGTACAAATCCTAAGTCCATGCTGCTCCCTTTTTTTGCAGCCTCCCTAAATATCTGCCAGTTTTTGGTCTCAAAGTAGTCCTGGAGCCTGCACACAGCTCCTTCAGGCCACATGCAGATGGACTTTGTTACAGTGGCCCTGCTTTTTGACACTACGCAGTATGCAGGACCTAGCAGGAGGGAGATGTGGTCAGACGCACAGAGATGTGGACAGGGCACTGCTCTTTACATGCCTCCTCATTCCAAAATGTTTCTCCTCCTAGTGGCAATGTTAAAGTGCTGGTGCAACATGGGAGGAGATTGTCCAGCAGATTCACATGGTTAAAGTCTCCTGCCATCACATGCAGTGCTTCAGGATGTTTATTTTGAAGTAAGCCAGTGCTGTTGTGTAGTTTCCTGAGAACTACATTAGCATTAGATAGGTAGATAGTAAGGATGGTATTTGACTGTTATATGTTCTTCTGCCTCAGAGCTGGAGGTAAGCCAGGTTTCCATCAAGACAAAAGACGCTGCAGCTCTGCATCTCCTGTTGGCACAGTCTTGAGTTGAAGCAGATCCATTTTGGTCTTCAGTGCCCAGACATTGGATAGGAAGAGCGATGGAATAGCAGACCTGTTTTATTAGCACACCAGCATTAGTTTTAGCTTGGTTAGCATGCCAACCCGCTTGTCCCTCTTTGTTTCCGTTCACTGCCTCCATTTGACTCAGAGCCAGCTCCATCTGCCATGACATGCAAATGTTCATAAAATCTGCAGCCTACTGAGCATTGCTTTTAACTCTGAAGGCAGATGAGCATGGTTAAATTGCATTAGCTCTTATGAGCTGTACTACAGTGCTAATGCTGAGCGCTAGAGAAGATGCTGCACCTCTGCGTGACACTGTCTTGGGAGTTTATGAGATGTAATGAGTGTAGAAACATTCATATCTGCAGATGTTCTACAATGTGTGAATTGACATGCAGTTATTTGTGGAATATAGTAGTTCATTTTAGAAAAGAATGAAGCTCTTCCTGAGAGCTGTTTAGTTTGGGTGGGGGTTGCTGCTCAATGGCCGGTAGAGATGAAGTACACAAAGGACTGAGCCTTGTGGAACACCAGTGGAGAGTCTGCGTGGAGCTGATGTGGCTCCCTGCTATGTGACCTTGTAAGAACTCTCTTCCAGGTATGATGCAAACCATTCCAATGCAGAACCGGTGATTCCAAGGCTACCAAGGATTGACAGGAGGATCTTATGGTCTACTGTGTCAAAGGCTGCAGAGAGGTTGAGGAGAATTACAACAGATGAGAGTTTGGCTGATCTTGCAATGTGGTGTTTCTCTGTGACAGCAATGAGAGTAGTCTCTGTTGAGTGTTTGAAGCCAGATTGGTTTGGGTCCTGTAAAATGTTCTGGTTGGGAAAGAGAGATAGCTGATTGTGAACAGAACATTCAAGGATTTTTGAGAGGAAGGAGAGTAGTGATACTGGTGTATAATTGCTAACTGCTAATGACAGTGTGTAGAGGATGAATGACATTGTTCATAATGTCCAATAGATTTTTCAGAATCCTCTTCTCTGCCACTGACACCACAGAGCCAGCTCACCTGATCAGTTTGTCCAGCCTGTGTGTCCTTCTTGGATATGCTGCCCCCCCAGGACACCACAGTGTAGAACAGGACCTCCCAAAATCAATGACCAGCTCCTTGGTCTTTGAGATGTTGTGCTGCAGATGATTCCTGTGGCACCAGGCTGCAAAGTCCCTCACCATGCTCAGATTCTCCTCCTCTCTATCATCCCTGATACAGCCAACTATGGCTGTATCATCAACAAACGTCTGAATGTGACACAGCTGAGTTGTAGCAGAAGTCTTCTGTGTACAGGGTGAAGAGAAGAGGGGCCAGCACCATGCCCCGGGGTGCCCCAGTGCTGCTGATCACAGTGTCTGACGTGATGTCCCTCAGCCTGACATACTGCAGCCTGTCCGTGAGGTACCTGGAGATCCAGGTGACCAGACAGGGGTCCATTCGCATCCTCTTCAGTTTGTCCTAAAGCATAAGGGGCTGGATGGTGTTGAGCAATTGTGAAGTCCAGAAACAGGATCAAATAAAAAAAAATCTAAATTTATTTTTATAGCGCTCTTCACAACTGAAGTTGTCACAGAGCAGCTTCACAGAAATAAAATAAATAAATAAATAAATAAATAAATAAGAAAGGTTAAAACAGAGACAAAGTATAAATGACAGATCCCCTAGTGAGCAAGCCACATGGCGACAGTGGCAAGGAAAAACTCCCTCAACTGGAGGAAGAAACCTTGGGAGGAACCAGGCTCATAAGGGGAGGACCCATCCTCCTCTGGTCAAACTACTTATACATAGTTCGGGGACACTGGACCCCTACATTTCTGTTCTATTACTCGGGTACTGAAGTAATGTTAATCCTCTGGTGGACATAATATTAACAGTAGAACAGTAGATCCTCACCGTGCCATTCCCCTTATCTAGGTGTGAGTGGGCTCAGTGTAGCAGGTAGATGATTGTGTCTTCCACACCAACACCTGCATGGTACATGAACTGCAGGCCACCCTGGGCATGTTGCACCTGGGGTCTGAGGAGACAGAGGAAGAGCCACTCCAACGTCTTCATCAGATGGGAAGTGAGTGGCACCGGTCAGAAGTCATTCAGCTCACTTGGCTGGTTCTTTTTCGGAACTGGAACAATGTCTGGCAATGATGTCTTCCAGAGGGTAGGCACTCTCCCCACCTGCAGGCTCAGGTTGAAGAGATGCTGGAGTGGCTCACCCAGTTCTGCAGTGCAGGTCTTCAGCATACAGGTCTTCAGGGACATATTTTGTGAGGGCCTGCTGCTTTCCTGGGGTGAAGCCTCTTCAGCTGACCTCTGACCTTGTCCGCAGTGAAGAATGTGGATGGAGGAGGAGGCTGCTGTGGTAGCTGGTGGAGGATGTGTTGAGGGAAGAGGGAGAGATGGATGCAGCAAGGGAGTGGGTGGGGGGTACATATGCATGTTGAACTGGTTGAATTTGTTCATTCATACATTTCATTCACCTTCTCCACTGTTCCCCCAACAACTCTGGTTTTGGTGTTGTGGCCTGTGATGGTTTTCAGCTCCCTCATGCTGTTCTCCAACAATTTCCGTTCCACTTTCCTCCTGTAGCTGTCTTTGTGTGTCATCCCCACAATGTCTTCATTGTGTGGGCTTAGCAGGACATCCCAATCCATGGTGTCAAAACAGTCCCCGAGAGCTTCTTCCATTTCTGGAGACCAGCTCCTGATGGATCTGGTGGTTGCAGGCTGTCTTTGGACCATGGGGTTATACTTTGGCTGAAGGTGGACCAGGTTGTGGTCTGACTTCCCCAGTGGGGGGAGGGGTGTGACGCTGTATGCCTCTTTCACATTAGCATACAGTAGATCGATTGTCCTGTTGTTTCTTCAAGAACAGTCCACACAGTGGTAAAACACAGCCAATGTAGAGTCCAAAGTAGCATGATTAAAGTCCGCAGAAATGATCATGGATGCCTCAGGGTGCTGTGTCTGCAGTTTTGCAGTAACAGAATGTATCTGCTCACACCCAGTGGCTGCATCTACTCTTGGAGCAATGTAAACACAGACGGCAATCAAATGACAGAATTTGCGAGGGACGTAGTAGGGCTGGAGACTAACTACTAAAAGCTCCAAATCCGGACAACATAAGACCTTCTTAACAGTGATAGGGCCCGGGTTACACCAGTAGGGCCCGGGTTACACCAGTGACTGTTCACATAAATGATCAGCCCCCCACCTTTGTTCTTCCCGCAGGCTTTAGTGTGTCTGTCGGCTCTCATGGCAGTGAAGCCCTGCAGATCCACCTTAGTGTCTAGTACAAGCTGTGTTAGCCATATCTCTATAAACATTAACAAGCTGCTCTCACGGTAAATCCCCAGTTGTAAAGAAGCATTACAACTCCTCATCACCCCTCCACACAGTCTTCAGCCCAAAGAGGACTGACAGACAGGGACGTCAGCTGCTTAGGCACAAAAAAACAAAACCTGACCTATGACAGTTTAATGCAAAGCATTTTGCATTCGGTCATCAACAGATGGCTCCCACAGCCATGGAACTTCAGTCCTGAAGTTGTTGGCAAATGGAGTGTGGTGAAGTATGAAGATAACCTATACCCTGGCATCATCATAGATACCAGTGAAACACATGTTGAGGTCCATTGCCTGCACAAAATGGGGGTCAACAGGTTTTTCTGGCCAGCACATTAAGACATACTTTGGTATCTTTTTGAGGATGTTTTGAGTATCATCCCACCCCTGAGGCCAGTCATAGATCGCTATATGGAGATGGAAAATGAGCTCTGGGCCACACTAGAGAAAATCTCTTAGAAAAGGCCAGACAAGTTTATTTTCACACACACACAAGCACACTGCACGTCTCTGTTACCCAGTGTTCATTCCTTTAACTTGATTTTTTCTAAAAATAAATAAATAAAGATTTTTTCCAACCATATTTGGTCCATCATTTATCCATTTTTTAATAAATGACATGATAATAAATTTGATCAATTTCAGGTTTGGGTCTGCTTGAAAAGATAAATATGGCTTTGCATATTTTAGAAAAATATAACTTGCATGCATATATAGTGATGTTTTAGTCATAAATATCAATTATTTGAACATGTCAACAATTTCTTTAAAATAAACACTTTCTTGAGAAAAAAAAAATCAAAGGAATTAGTTGACATGCTTTCAAACATGCTTTGTAAATGTCAAGTGAGTTTTGGTAAGGGGACTGAGAAAAATGTAACTTCTTCAGCTTAGAAACCTTATGAAAAATTAAATAAAGCTGACTGAGATTGGCCAACTCATGCTTTGAATAGTTAAATATATGTGTTATTAAATTCAGCATTGAAAAAAGATTCAAAATTAAGTTTAATTTAATTAAGAGTTACAACAAGCAAATGGCACCCATTCAGTGGAATGGCCGTTTTACTTTTTTCGGATCGATACCAAAATTCCGGGTATCGCCCACCCCTAGCTTGTGGCTTTTATTTTGAAATCAGTGTCGCCACACGCTCTTGCCGTAATTTGTAGTATACGCACGTGCTCAGAAACACTGGAGTATGGTTTGACCGAGCGGCGTCCAGCCCACACTAGGAGTCGTGGTGGGTGATGTATATATATAATCCAGTCTTTACTCCTCTGATCTTCCTCCAGTGCAGTCCATACCTCTGTGCTCAGACTGGTCTGCTGGAAGAACATAATCAGCTCAGCTGATGAAGGTATGGAGATGTTCCACTCTTCTACACCTTCTTCTACATTTACACTCACACACATAGAAACACATTCAAAAGGAGCAACATTTAAGCAGCACAGAAGCAGCTTCGTCCAGGAGGTGCTTGATGATGTTTTCCTAGTTAACTTTGATCAACAGTGAGTTTCTGCTTCCTTTAAGATCTTTTTACAAACCCTGACAGTTGGTTTATTTGGGGAATAATTCTCTGGTCTGGTGGTTAAAGTGTTATTTTGGTGCTGATGTTTCTAAACTCCTTCATGCTTCAGTCTTTATAAAACTCTGTGTAGAGTAGGTCATGTGATCTTCACCATGGAGATGCCACAATGGAGAAACCACAATGTTTGAATCAATGTGCATTTATTTGTGTAATACAGCAGCTCATTTTAGAGCTTCCTGAGAGCTATATAGTTTGGGTGGGGGTTGCTGCTCAATGGATGGTAGATGAAGAGATGGTGGGGAGTTAAGGGCTGTTAAGAGGGGGTGTAATGTGTGACAACCATTCAGGTGTGAATGAAGACCACGATCTTTCCACCACCAAACTTAACTGATTTCTGGGTGAATCTTGGATCTATTCGGGCTCCAGTAGGTCTCCTGCATTATTTGAGGTGGCTGTGGTGTAATTCAACTGAAGATTCATCTGAGAAATCCACCTTTTGCCACTTTTCCAGTGTCCATCCATTTAGCAGGCTGTGGGCCTTGGGAAATGCCACACATTTTTTTTAATTGCCTTTTGTTTCGTGCTGGCTTCTGGGCACTGATTCGACCATGGAGGCCATTTCGAGACAGAATCCTAAAAACAGTTCTAGTTGACACAGGGACTTCAGGTGACCAGGCCTAGCTCTGCTGCAGTGGAAAAGGGGCTGGCTTTAGATTTTCTAACCAACAAACTTTCCTCCTGACCAATTGTCATGCAGGATCTGCCAGACCTGGGCTTGTCAAAAACATCTCCACTCTCTTCAAATCTTTTTCCTTTGTACTTGATGCTGATACACATTAAATGTGCCAACCACCTCTGCAGTGGATCTGGTCTTCAGCCTCTTGATAATCAAGACTTTGGTCACAGGGTGGATTTTTGGCATGTTGTCAGAATTCAAGTTGCAGTTCAAGTGAAGGTCTGGGGTGCTGGGGTTCTTTTTATACACACCCACTAATTAACCGATCAATTAGTGAGCACA
The DNA here is from genome assembly GCA_034509495.1 of Acestrorhynchus altus. Classification (NCBI taxonomy): domain Eukaryota; kingdom Metazoa; phylum Chordata; class Actinopteri; order Characiformes; family Acestrorhynchidae; genus Acestrorhynchus; species Acestrorhynchus altus. The sequence goes on along the minus strand of CM067503.1, from coordinate 541,201 downwards.
GGTGAGGCTGTAAACTAGGATTGGGTGCATTATATGACAAGGCAACAAAACTTTTGTCTTGCCAAAATCTGACCTTTCTGTGTTCATTAAACGATCAATATTTCTGCAGTGAAGCAAATTTATTTTCGTAAATTAAACCTGATTTGGGAGGGTTTCAGCTTTCATTTGAGTCATTTCTAAAACAAATGGATGAATTTAAAGTCAGTTTATGAGCTTTTGTTTCCACAACATGGATAAGCGACAGAACTTATGTCAGGGACTGTATATGGTCTTGTTCTTTGATTTCCAAGCTTCAAGCTGTGAGACATAATTTACACTTCTCTGTGTAAGAGAGGTTGTATTAGTAAGTCACAACATGTTATAATGCACATAATTAATGCGATCAATATTTTTATTAAGAGTAACCAGAAATCTAGCTGAGAAAACAGGAAAACTCAAAACCTCCAGAAATTTAGTTTGCCAATTTGTATACATTTGGGACCCCCGCGGGATGCCAATAGAATCAATCTAGAGAACCTTTAGACAAATCAAATTGCGGTGTGTCACGCTTGTGTTGGATTGCAGTTTGGTTCACCTTAGTTCCCAATAATAGCACTGGAGCTGCCAAGCAGACCATGGCACATGTACCTACTGAGGCATTTGGCATACTAACAATCAAGACATTATACCTACAGTAATAATACAAACCAGCCCTGGCCCAGTTCCCAACTGATGATTTGGCATGATAGGTTTGATTTAGGGAAAAGTGGAGCTGGAACCGTGATCAGAGTGGATCTAGTGGCCACACATGCCACGCAGTTATCCAGACACTGATACTTAGCCTGCTGGATCAACCAGTCTAACCATAAATTTGTCTCCCTATATCCTGTAGCCAATTGAATAATGTCCTGCGGTTTAAGCTGAGTATAATCTACTGCCAAAACCTTGGGTTTGACAGGAGACACAGTTGCCGGTATTGAATTTGGGGTAAATTTGGATGCTATAAAAGTGTGACACCATTTTCTTAACAGTGGGTTTAGCAAAATTAATTTGAATTATACCCTTTGTGTCCTTTCCAGATACTTCCGTGCCTATAACAAAAAACATAGATGACCAACCAGACCTCCCACTCTTAATATATTTCGCCAATGATTCATTGAGGGACAATTAAAGCGCCAATGGGTTTATTAACGGTATCATAATTACGTTGCAATGTAATATTTGTCATGATAAGCAAATGACAACTTTGCTACGTTGTGTGCTATTCTGATTGGAGACCATTGGGCTCAGTGACAATTTCTGCTCCGGTCTCAGTAGTTTCAGAAACTTACCCGCTGATAGTTTGATTGTCACTTTGGGGTTATACTGGTTATACCATGGGCAGTGCTTTACATAATCTACCAACAGATCACGCATCTGAGGATGCCACCATTGTACCTTCAGATTCCCCATCATCTGACACACACCTACATGCCATAGTTTGTGGGCCTCATCCATCACTGGTTCCAATAATACTGAGGGAAGCACTAATTCTCCATTGGGGCCTTGCCACAGGCCATCCATTACCTTAGCTCCCTGCTCAACCAAGTTTTCTCCTCAGGTACTGCTTTTTCTTGCCAATCTCTCGCCTGCCAGCTACATGCCAACCTCTCCAGAGGATCACCCTGCTCTTCTTCTGAGGTGACCATCTCCAGCAGTGGTCTGTACCCCGCAGCCTCCTTCACTGCAGCATGTGCTGCCCTGTTACCTCTAGTTACCATGGTTTGGCTATCATCATGACCCTTGCACTTGATGATCGCTACTCTCTCTGGTAGCATCAATAGTTCTGCCAGCTCTCTCATTTCTGCTTCATGTTTGATGGGTTTTCCTGCTGCTGTGAGAAACCCTTCTCTCTGCCACTGCCCACACTCTAAATGAACTGCCTCAGCATAGGCTGAGTCAGAATAAATGTTAATCGTCTGCCCTGAGCTCATCTTCAGAGCTTCCATAACTGCTAAAATGTCAGCTCTCTGGGCTGACTGCGGTCCCTTAAGTTTTTCTGCTTTCTTTATTTGAAACTGACCCCCTTTTTCCTCCACTACTGCATACACTGCCATTAATGCCTCTGTTTCATGTCTGAAACAACATCCGTCCATGAACAGTTTAATGTTCAGCAAACCTGACTCAATCTTGCAGATTTCTCCTTTACAACATTAGGAGAATTCAACCTTTTCTGTATAGAGAGGCCACTTGTTCAGTCTCTTTTCATCTCAAGACTAGACTACTGCAACTCCCTACTGCCTGGCTTTCCTATGCGGACCATCAGACCATTGCAACTTATGCAGAATGCAGCAGTGCGGCTCATCTTCAATGTTCCTAAATTCAGTCACGTAACTCCTCTGCTGCGTTCTCTTCATTGGCTCCCTGTAACTGCCTTGCATCAGATTCAAAACCTTGATGCTGACCTACAAAGCCAAAAACTGACCAGCCCCTCCATACATGATGGCAATGGTCAAAACTCGAGCTGTACCAAGAGTCCTTCAAGCTTCAAGTACAGCTCGGCTTGACCCACCATCCCTCAGAATGCAAGGAAAACATGCATCCAGACTCTTTTTGTTCTGGCACCAAAATGGTGGAACAAACTTCCCCTGGGAGTTCGAACAGCTGAGTCCCTCACTGTCTTCAAACGCAGACTGAAGACTCATCTGTTTCAGGAGTATTTAAAGACATTTGTTTCAACAGGATCTAAGAGTGAGAAGTCTCTAGATTCTAGCTTTGTCTACAAGCGAAGGATATTCTGAGTGAACAGCAAAGCACCTTTGTAAGTCGCTCTGGATAAGGGCGTCTGCTAAATGCCGTAAATGTAAATGTACATTCCCTTTGGAATTGATTCATCAAATAAACCCATCCTAATTTTGGCCTGTAATTATACTTCCCTCTCACATTCATGATTCTCCCCACTCCCCATGTTATCTGCCATGTTAATACTGTCATGAGTATAGGTCGCATGTGGTTGAGTCAGAATTTGGCTCATTCACTGTTGTCTAAAGGGAGTCAGGATGAAACTCTGTGAATTCACATATGACGCTATGGTATGGATGGTCAAAACAGTGAGTGGATGTCCCATGAGTATGTGGGCTGTTTTTTCTAAATGTTTGTCAGTCCTGCCACATACTGTGTACATTTAGAGTGTCTTTTTTCCATTTAGTCTAAAAGAATACTTACATGCATTAACACTTGTCTATTACCCCCTTTTTTCTGAAACAGAACACCGTTCACAGTGCCATGTGTTTCAGAAACATCTAGGAAAAATGGTTTAGTGTAATCCGGAACAGCCAGATCCATGGCTTGTGCCAGGGCTTGTTTGAGCACCAGAAAAGCTTGTTTAGTGGGTTCCGTTCAATCCAGGAAGGCCGCTAATTGTCTCATACCTTGTTGTTTAATCATATTGCGAAGGGGTTCAGTTAGACCTGAGTAATTGGGTAAATAATGTCGACTATAGCCGGTAAGTCCCAAAAACGCAAGCATATTGCTTACTTTTATGGGCTAAGGATAATGCAAAATTGTGGTTCTATGTACAGGTAAGAGGCCTGCCCCCTTATTAGATAAGACCTGGCCCAGGAAAGAAACTTGTTTCCTGGCAACTTGTAGTTTAGATCTTGAGTCTTTGTAGCCTTCAGCCACCAATTTTAGTAACACCTGACGTGTTGCTTCCAAACATGTGGACGAAAAAATTGAGGCTATCAATAAATCATCCACATACTGGATCAATGTGGTATCGTCTGGCAGAATTAAATCAGATAATGATTGAGGTAATACCTGATTAAAAATACCAGGTGACAGCGCAAATCCCTGGGGGAGACAGGAGTAATGAAATTTCTGACGCTGATAAGTGAAAAAGAATATACGGCGGCATTTGGGGTGGAGCAGTAAACAAAAGAAAGCATTGGCTAGATCAATGTATATAAACCAGGTTTAGGCAGGCGACAGGTTGGTGAAATCAAAATATCATTAATTCCACGTAAATCGTGTGCCATACAATATTTTCTGATGCCTTTTTCTCCACTGGGAGAAAGGGAGTGTTCCACTCCGATCAGGATGGTTCTAACACACCAGCCTGCAGTAACCCTGAGATGGTGTTAGATATCCCCCACAGTGCTTCTGGTTTACATGGATACTGTCTGATTTGAACTGGGCTAGCTGCGTTAACTGAAAAACTAATATCTAAAACACTTAACCAAACCCACATCATTCAGTCCATCAGCCCACAATGAAACAGGATGCGATGTGAGGAGCGACTCTGTGTCAGGATGATCCATTAATTCTCTACCATGTTCATGACTTAATAAAACATGTTCCCACACCACCATATATGTGGTGTGGATGGAGATTGAGTAACATGAGGCCGAGTGCGACCAGCGAACCCGAGACAACCCTGTCTCTTGCCAATCTGTGGAATCTATAGCTCGCCTAACCATGGGCCCCAAATCTCTAGCTTGATGGTCAGGGTGTAGAGCCAGAGATACATGTGGGTACGATTCAGGATCAGGAGGAGGAGAGTAAGTCTCCAGTGAGGAGATCCAGGGCTTCCAGTCAGAGTACTCCAAGAGCAGGCCCTTGTGTGAGGGTGTTTCAGGCATGAGCAATCCCCAGTATACAGTATATCCGCAGTTTCAGAACTCACTGCAGTCATGAGATATATTACAAACCACCCATTTTCAGCATTACATGAAAATTCTAATCCATCAGGAAAGTGGACAAGTAACCCCTGCAGCCCACACAACACTGTGGCACCACATTTGATCAACAAATCTCATCCTAACAAATTAATGGGTGCAGTGTCTGAACAAATAAATCTGAGACCCCACTTCAGTCAACAATGGTAAAGTCAATGGCAGAGAAACAGTTTGCCCCAAAGAAGCCAGTTACACATGTACTGTCCACTGAAAGATGATGTTCTGGCACTGGCCCCCTCAAGGCAGACCTAGTGGCCCCCGTGTCCACCAGAAAAGGCATGTCGCGGTGATGTACAGTCATGGATAGCATAGGATCTGGCAGGTTGATGCCATCCTGACCTTCTCGTGGGTGCTGTCAGGGCTGGTTGGGGCCCCACCCTTTCCTGGACAGAAATGGGTATTGACCCATCAGATTCTGGTACGTCGGGCCAGACGGTTGTTGTGGAGGGGCAAACTGATTGGTCTGAGAGGGCTGAAGCTGCACTGTATATTGTGGAGGCCCACAATGTGACTGATTTAAGGCTTGATTTCCAGCAGGCTGAGCTTGATAGGGGGAATCCCTGGCCCAATGCCCTAATTGCCCACACAGTTAGCACACATTCCAGAATGTACCCCAATTTCAACCCCGCGACTCCTTCCTCTGGGACCATGCTTTCCTCCTTGATGTCCACCCTGCCATTGTGGATACCACCCTTGTGGTGGAACACCTGATGCTGTAATGAATCAAATAAATTGACTAACCCAAGATTGTCGTGGGAAGGGGATGGGGATTGTTTATTCTGGGAGCCACAGTCCAGGTCGAAAGTTCTGACCAATACCTGTTTCCCCTTCACACGCTTCTCACTGCCTCTAGAGTCTTGGGAATCTACTGAACAGTCAGACTGTGCATTCTCTTCACCACCCTCCATTCCCTTAATCCAAACTAACTCCACTAACTCTACCTCCACTTTCCCTTTTTTCCCTTTTAGGTGTCCCTTTTTTCATCTACCCATTCCCCTCGTAGGATCGCAGTCACACCCCAACTTTTCAGTCTTAACTGATTTTGGTTTTAGATATCCCTCATGATCTCCCAGATCCCTCTCCCTTTTCACACAACTTAAAAATGCCTGAGTGTGCTCGTCCGCTGGAGAGAGTTTGGAATCCGAATCCCAGTCTAGATTAGGGGTATGCTCCTTCCTACATGGTTTTCTAACTATTGGTTTCTCCAACTGTTCCTCAGGAACCTCAAAAAGTTGTTGAGGATCAGGTTCAGAGTGTCTGTGTTGAGAGCAGGGTGGAGTTGAAATAGAGACATTACCTGATTTAAAATGCTGGACTTGGTAGAGTCTGATGGAGGGTATGGGAGTGGCCACCAAGGGAACCATAGGTTCCTGTGTCTGTTCTTTCTTTTTGGAGGTGGGGCATACACGGGTGGACACTCCTGAGTTCCCTTTGGGTGAGGAAAATGAGATGGGACAAATGTACATTTATTCTCATGTGCTACAAATTTCCACAATAAGGCTATTTTTTTTTTTTTTTTGCCACCATACTTTCTTTTTCGTAGCTGCTATATGTCTTTGACATATTTCTCTTTAGCAAAAATCCAACTTGTTCCACTTCACAGTAAGCTTTATCAATCTCTTGTTGATGCTGCTTCCTGTGATCCCACATCAACAGACCTAGGGGCCGACACTCAGTCCCTCCATTATAAGGTTCTCAACTTTCATTCTGTTTCTATCACCAACTTATCGATATAATCAGTGCCTTTATTCATCCACAATACTCATATAACAATCTGTATTCTGTACCAAATGACTTCCATTTCTCTGTTTCTCCTTTCGAAGGCATTCACCTCACTTACCATTATTCACTCCTGTCCTTGTTCTCCTTTACTGCACTATTAATTAATATAGTCATAAATACATGTATGCATGTTATATATCTCTATACATACAGTATATATATATATATATATATATAATATAAAATGTGTGTGTATATAAAGTCAGAAACCAATGGATTGAGTAATTATTGTGTAATTACACTGTTTAATTGTAACACCCCCAATTAAATACTTCTCTAGCATTCTATGTTGAGCTTAGGTTTTCTTTTCTTTTTTTTTTCCCAAAAATGAACTGCATACCGTTTCAAGTGTTCTCCTGCTCCTAGTACTAATATTCACTCTTACATTTTATTTCAGAAGTACACACCGTCAGATCTCACAACTGCTGAAAGATGGGGACAAACATGGTATCCAGAAAAATCTCAAATACTCAGCAAACATCCTCTCCTACACCTTGCAGACAAATTACACACAAGACCTTTAATCAACAGAGTTCTCTTGGAACAGAAGTGAAAACCTACTACTGTTCAGACTGTGGGAAAAGTTTTAATCAGCAGAGTTCTCTCAAAAGACACCAACACATTCACACAGGAGTGAAGCCTTACTACAGTTCAGACTGTGGGAAAGGTTTTAATAAACAAAATGATCTCAAAACACACCAGCATGTTCACACAGGAGAGAAACCATATCACTGTTTGTACTGTGGGAAGACTTTTAGTCATCCAAGTGATCTCAAAAGACACCAGCACATCCACACAGGAGAGAAACCATTCAACTGTTCAGACTGTGGGAAGAGTTTTAATCAACAGAGTTCTCTCAAAAGACACCAGCGCATTCACACCGGAGAGAAACCATTTTACTGCTCAGACTGTGGGAAGAGTTTTAGTCAACGGAGTTCTCTCAAAACTCACCAACACATTCACACAGGAGTGAAGCCTTACTACTGTTCAGACTGTGGGAAAGGTTTTAATAAACCAATTGATCTCAAAACACACCAGCGTGTTCACACAGGAGAGAAACCATACCACTGCTCAGACTGTGGGAAAAGTTTTAGTCATCACAGTGATTTCAAACGGCACCAGCGCATTCACACAGGAGAGAAACCCTTTCACTGCCCAGACTGTGGGAAGAGTTTTAATCAGCAGGGTTCTCTCAAAACTCACCAGCGCATTCACACAGGAGTGAAGCCTTACTACTGTACAGACTGTGGGAAAAGTTTCAGTAAACAGAGTTCTCTGAACTCACATCAACGCATTCACACAGGAGAGAAACTGCATTACTGTTCAGACTGTGGGAGGAGCTTCAGGAATTCAGGTAGTTTGAAGATACACAAGTGCACTAAGGGCAGTGATGTGTCTGGGTTGTAAGCACACTTGCAGGAATAACAGACAGGTGCCCATGTCAAAAAGTAACAGTAACTGGTGTAGAATAGAAAGCTCTGTATTGTTTTATAATGCTTTTGAAGCATGTGAATAAAATAAACTGTAATTGAAATTATTATTTTTTTTATATTAAAATGAAAGGAAATGAAATGAAAATTTAAATGAAATTTTGACTGGTGTGATCTGGTTGTGAACTGCTTGGTGTTTTGTTACATTTTTGTAGCTACATTTACTGGTTGGTTCTGGTTTGATTCAAAATTGTCTCATTCTGTATGGAACATATCAACTTTTGAAATTACTACTGATTTTTAATTTACCATGGGTAATAACATGATGAGTTAGTTAATATTTTTATTACAGAATATAAAATTGTAAACATTTGACGATGTGCTTGATTTCTTGGAATAGTGCTTTGCTGAGATTTTTGTGTGTTACATAAATTGCAATGAAATTACTACTATGTAAATAACTTTTGTTTGGATGTTTATAAACTTTTTTTCTCCAACTTTTTTTATGACAATTTTAAATTGTATTAAACTCATTATTTTTTTAATTATTTTTATTAACTAATGCCTCCAGTGATATCAATGCCTCCAGTGATATCGTCTTTGACAATTGGAGTGGTTATGAATATTAGGGTTGTGACGGAGCTGAGGAAAATCTCCATCCGTCGAATTTGAATTTTTTTAGCTACAAATCCATCGAATTTGATCCGAACAACACCCGATAATCACTGATAAGCCCATTTGTGCATGTATTTTTGTATTATTTCAACATGAATACATGATGCCTAAACAGCCCACCAGCCACAGGTAGTCACAGACTCTGGATTGATCTGACTGCGAAGTCAGTTTGCTCACCTTCAGCTCAGTGCCAAGGCTGAATATTTGTGGTCTTTAGCTTTACCGTGGGGAAAAGTTGTTTTACACAATAGCTTTATTATCGTCAACAAAGTTCAGTTCAAAAAAACTCCCACAAGACACTTGTTTTTCTTACCACATTCAGCTATTTTCATTATTTATTTTTGTGAAGTGGAAGTATAAAGTAATCAACATTCACCATTAAATTCAAATGAACATTGGTGACCTCTAAAAGATGACCTGTAGGGTGGAAATCAACGTGTATGTGTCATGCACCCTCAGTCTCCCCGGACTCCAATTCCCAGAATCCTGCCTTTCGTCTCGTCCTGTATTCAGTCTATCGGTTTTTGATCTTCACCTGTTTTTCGACTTTGTCCCTGGTTTGTCCATTTTGATACTGTCTCATCTGCCTGTTATTGACCTCGACTGTTTGACCCTGTTTATTGCATTTGTCCCATTAAAGTGCTGTATTTATATCTGCATCTGCTTCCCTCTGTCTGGACCTGACAGTATGAATTGTTCTGTTTTCTATGCCAGCGGCAATTTCAAATCCGCATTTGATGAAAATTGGCCCTAAAACATCCATTGAATTTGAATTTGCTAAATGTCATCGGAATCAAATTTGAACTTCGTCACATCCCTAATGAATATGACACCTTCAAATATGGTGTTCATCAGTCTAATTGTTATATATTTCAGTTTATCTTTGTACTTATGTTGTTTTTATACATATGTAATGGTGAAACTAGATTTCAAGTAAACTTTTATCTTAAAAGATTTTTATTTTTTAAAACTTTGATTCAAGGTAATCTTCTCACATGTTTGTGATTTTAAAAACCATTCGACTGGACTGTGAGTTTTAATATAGTTTTCATATAGTCCAGGGAGCTCCCATGATCCCATTATGAACTACTGTTAAAGGTACAGCAATTTCAAATGATTCACCAGAATATCTGGGTGTATCATTTATATATGTGGGTGACATCTATAGATGGTGAACTTTCATTATGAAGTGAAACTGGTCTGTGCAATCAAGAGGATTCCTTCTATTTACAGTGTAAATATAGTGAATCAGAGTGATCAACAGAAATATGACAGTTAAAGGGCCTTTACTTTCAGTTTGACACATCACAGTGTCTTAATATATTATCTGATAATAGATTAAAAATGGTAACATTTAATAACATTGTGAATTCAAATCGAAAATATATCCGATGATGTTTTAAGTTCAAATTAAAAATTGTAATGTTTACTTTTTATTAAATCTTATGTTTAACACCTGAATGTTTCTATTAAACACAACTCGTGGAAAGAAATAGGTTTATTTCTTTATAATAATGTTGTCATTTGTTACTGGTTCGTTTATTCTTGTGTTAAATTAAAGGTCTTCCATTATTATTTTTTAAATAACTGCTGTATTTCATCATTGTGAAATTGCATTCACGTTCTGTCCGCATCTTGTGGCTTTTATTTTGAAATCAGTCCCGCCACACGCTTTTTCCGTAATGTGTAGTATACGCACGTGCTCGCAAACACTGGAGGATGGTCCAGTCCAGCCCACACTAGGAGCCATGGTGGGAGATATATGTGTATAATCCAGTCTTTACTCCTCCGATCTTCTCCCGTGCAGTCCACACCTCAGTGCTCAGACTGGTCTGCTGGAGGAACACAATCAGCTCTGCTGCTGAAGGTATGGAGATGTTCCACTCTTCTACATTTACTCTCAAACACATAGAAACACATTGAAAAGGAGCAGCATTTAAGCAGCACAGAAACAACTTTTTCCAGGAGCTGCTTGATGATCTTTTCCTAGTTATCTTTGATCAACAGTGAGTTTCTGCTTTCGTTAAGATCTACAGGAGATTTAGGCTCTTCTTACAAACCCTGACAGTTGATTTATTTGGGGAATAATTCTCTGGTCTGGTGGGTTAAAGTGATTTTGGTACTGGTGTTTCTAAACTCCTTCATGCTGACTGTAGAGATATCTCCTTTATCTTCATGTGTTTCTCCATTTCAGAGTCTTTTTGTGTCCATAAAGTATATCTTTGAGTCTTTATAAAACTATGTGCGGAGTAGATCATGTGATCTTCACCATGGAGATGTTCTGAGTGTAGAAACATTAATATCTGCAGATGTTCTGCAGTGTGTGAATGAAAGTACAGTTATTTGTGGAACACAGCAGTTCATTTTAGGGCAGAATGAAGCTCTTCCTGAGAGCTGTTTAGTTTGGGTGGGGGTTGCTGCTCAGTAGCTGGTAGATGAAGAGATGGTGGGGTTGGAGGGCTGTTAAGAGGGGTTGTAATGTGTGAGAACCATTCAGGTGTGAAGTATCTGAAAGTTCAACTGAAATTATTGGGGGAAAGTAAGGGAAAAGGTCTATGATGGGGAGATAATTGGGAGTAAAGGTGAGAATATCAGGGCGTGGGAAGAGGATTGGTGATTACTGGACTTTCAGACCTGTAGTAGAGCTATTTCAGGTTGGTCAGATGTTGGACACCTTTTAGTTGGTTATTTAAATTTATATTTACGACATTTGGCAGCAGCCCTTTTCCAGAGTGACTTAAAAAGGTTTTCACTCAGATATCTTAACTAGTTAGACAAGGCAAGAGTCCGGAGATTCCTCAAGCTTAGATGCTGTTAAAAACAAATGTCAGATTGGAGCAACACACGATTCAGTGTAAATATAAACCTGTAATTAATTAAATTTTCTTGAAAGAGATGGGTTTTAAGTTTACGTTTGAAGACAGCAAGTGACTCAGCTGTTCAGACCCCCAGTTCATTCTCCAAGTTTGGTGGCAGGACAGAAGAGCGTCTGGATGTTTGTCTTCCTTGCAGTTTGAGGGATGGTGGGTTCAGCAGAGCTGTACCTGATGCTCAAATGGCTCTTGGTAAAGATCAAGTTTTGACCATTGCCATCATGAGGTGCTTTACAATATGCAGGTTGCAGCTCAGAGTACTTTACAAAATACTAATAAACTTCTGTAAATGCCATTAAATATTTATTATTTTGTTCAGTTACTGCTGCTGATCAGTATAAGTGGCAAAAGACACTTGTATAATAATAAGAAAATAGTATTTTTCTAGAAAGCACATTAAACAGAGCACTGCAGTAATCAGTTCTGTTTATTTGACCTTGTTTCTTTAAGTACAGGGGTTGGACAATGAAACTGAAACACCTGTCACGGTATCCAGGGTAATGTCAGTACACCACCAAGAAGGACCAACCACATCCAACAGGATTAACTGTGGACGCAAGAGGGAGCTGCCTTAAAGGCATGTTCAGGTAACCCTGATTGTATCCAAAAAAGGTCTTTCCCAAGACGAATTTACACTGTAATGGCCGCAAAAGGAGGCCCTAGTACACCATACTAATAAATTATTGGGGTCTAAAACCAGGTGTTTCAGTTTCATTGTCCAACCCGTGTAACTAGAGGTTCAAAAGCTTATTTCATGTTACATTATAAAATGTTCCTTTATGAATATAATGGCTCAGAATAAACCAGTTTTGCTTTTGCTTGAAACATCTTGGAAAATATTGGAAAAACAAAGTTAGTCTTTTGATGATGTTTTTGCTGGCATTTGAGTTTGAGAGTAAAGGATAGGAAGAGGTTACTGGATTACTGGTCCACTGATGGCAAAGTTGGAGGACCATTGTTTTTTTTGCTCAGCTTTTTCTGGGCAGGTCCACCAGAAGTTAAGCAGAGTATTAAAATAATGCTTCTTATTGCTCATTTTCCACTCAGGGTCATTTATTCATTTATTCTCATTTGTTTGTTGTAAGATAATTTATTAAAATCAAATCTAGCACAGTATTAAAAATGTTTGAAATCATAATCATAATTTCAACCAGTTTCAACCATGCTAATGTGCACTTTTGTTGAGGAAATTTTTGAAAGTCTGAAACAAGAAGAAGAAGAAGAAGAATCTCATTATTTAGCCAAGTATGTTACACATACAAAGGATTTTGCTTGGTGAGAGCAACAAATGTATAACATGTAACAAGTATACAGACTACTGACAAACATTAAACTAAGAAGGAAGGTACAATAAACAATAAATCATATAAAGAATATAAGTTAAAAGACTGAAGAGCAGAGGAGCTGAATAAAAACTGTACTGTACACTTATGAATATACGGTATCCAATATACTGAAACAAATGAATTGTGTAATTATTGTGTAATTATACTGTTTAATTGTAACACCCCAAATTAAATACTTCTCCAGCATTCTTTGTGGAGCTTAGGTTTTGTTTTCTTTTTTTCCCAAAAATGAACCGCATGCTGCTTCAAGCGTTCTCCTGCTCCTAGTACTAATATTCACTCTTACATTTTATTTCAGAAGATCTCACAACAAGAACTGCTGAAAGATGGGGACGAACATGGTATCCAGAAAAATCTCAAATACTCAGCAAACATCCTCTTCTACACATTGCAGACGAATGAATAAAAGACCTTTTACACACAAGACCTTTAATCAACAGAGTTCTCTAGAAAAATGCCAGAGCATTCAGAGAGAAGTGAAAACTTACTACTGTTCAGACTGTGGAAAAAGTTTTATTAATCAAAGTGATCTCAAAAGACACTGGCGCATTCACACAGGAGAGAAACCATATTACTGCTCAGACTGTGGGAATAGTTTTAACCAACAGAGTTCTCTCAAAAGACACTGGCACATTCACACAGGAGTGAAGCCTTACTACTGTTTAGACTGTGGGAAAGGTTTTATTACACCAATTGATCTCAAAACACACCAGCGCGTTCACACAGCAGAGAAACCATATCACTGTTTGTACTGTGGGAAAAGATTTAATAATCGGAGTGATCTCAAAAGACACCAGCGCATTCACACAGAAGAGAAACCATACAACTGTTCAGACTGTGGGAAGAGTTTTAATCAACAGAGTTCTCTCAAAAGACACCAGCACATTCACACAGGAGAGAAACCATACAACTGTTCAGACTGTGGGAAGAGTTTTAATCAACAGAGTTCTCTCAAAACTCACCAAAGTATTCACACAGGAGTGAAGCCTTACTACTGTTCAGACTGTGGGAAAAGTTTTAATAAACCAATTGAGCTCAAAACACACCAGCGCGTTCACACAGGAGAGAAACCATACCACTGCTCAGACTGTGGGAAAAGTTTTAGTCATCGCAGTGATTTCAGAAGGCACCAGCGCATTCACACAGGAGAGAAACCGTACCACTGTTCAGACTGTGGGAAGAGTTTTACTCTCCATACTTCTCTCAAAAGACACCAACACATTCACACAGGAGTGAAGCCTTACTACTGTTCAGACTGTGGGAAATGTTTTAGCAAACAAAGTGATCTCAAAACACACCAACGCATTCACACAGGAGAGAAGCCTTACTACTGTACAGACTGTGGAAAAAGTTTCAGTAAACAGAGTTCTCTGAACACACATCAACGCATTCACACAGGAGAGAAACCGTATTACTGTTCAGACTGTGGGAGGAGCTTCAGGAGTTCACGTAGTTTGAAGATACACAAGTGCACTAAGAGCAGTGATGGGTCTGGGTTGTAAGCACACGAATAACAGACAGGTGCCCATTTCAAGAAGTAACTGATAGAAAGCTCTGTATTGTTTTATAATGTTTTTGAAGCATGTGAATAAAATGAAATGTAATTGAAATGTTCACATATATATATATATATATACACTACCGTTCAAAAGTTTGGGGTCACCCAAACAATTTTGTGTTTTCCATGAAAAGTCACACTTATTCACCACCATACATTGTGACATGAATAGAAAATAGAGTCAAGACATTGACAAGGTTAGAAATAATGATTTGCATTTGAAATAACATTGTTTTTACATCAAACTTTGCTTTCGTCAAAGAATCCTCCATTTGCAGCAATTACAGCATTGCACACCTTTGGCATTCTAGCTGTTAATTTGTTGAGGTAAGCTGGAGAAATTGCACCCCATGCTTCTAGAAGCAGCTCCCACAAGTTGGATTGGTTGGATGGGCACTTCTGGCGTACCATACGGTCAAGCTGCTCCCACAACAGCTCAATGGGGTTCAGATCTGAATAGCCTTCATTTCTAAGAACAAGAATAGACTGTCAAGTTTCAGATGAAAGTTCTCTTTTTCTGGCCATTTTGAGCGTTTAATTGACCCCACAAATGTGATGCTCCAGAAACTCAGTCTGCTCAAAGGAAGGTCAGTTTTGTAGCTTCTGTAATGAGCTAGACTGTTTTCAGGTGTGTGAACATGATTGCACAAGGGTTTTCTAATCATCAATTAGCCTTCTGAGCCAATGAGCAAACACATTGTACCATTAGAACACTGGAGTGATAGTTGCTGGAAATGGGCCTCTATACACCTATGTAGATATTGCACCAAAAACCAGACATTTGCAGCTACAATAGTCATTTACCACATTAGCAATGTATAGAGTGTATTTGTTTAAAGTTAGGACTAGTTTAAAGTTATCTTCATTGAAAAGTACAGTGCTTTTTCTTCAAAAATAAGGACATTTCAATGTGACCCCAAACTTTTGAATGGTAGTGTATATGTATATATATATATATATATATATATATATATATATATATATATATATATATATTAAAATGAAATTAAATTTTAAATGAATTTTTGGCTGTTGTGAACTGGTTGGTGTTTTGTTACATTTTTGTAGCTGCATTTACTGGTTGGTTCTGGTTTGATTCAAATGTGTCTCATTCTGTATGGAACATATCAACTTTTGAAATTACTACTGATTTTTAATTTACCATGGGTCATAACATGGAGTTACTTTAATATTTTTATTACAGAATATAAAACTGTAAACATTTGACCATGTGCTCAATTTCAATTTCATCCTGCTTTGCTGAGATTTTTGTGTGTTACATAAATTGCAATGAAATTACTACTATGTAAATAACTTGTTTGGATGTTTATAAACTTTTTTTCCTATGTTATGACAATTTTAAATTGTATTAAACTCCTTTTTTTAATTACTTTTATTAACTAATGCCTCCAGAGATATCAAACAGCTCGTTCTGTTTTTCATGTATTAATGAAACAAGTTCAAAGGTCTAGTATTTTCCAAGACTAAGTGGGTGTTGAAAAGGGGGTTGGGTCAAATGTATTAACATCATAACATGATCTCATTGGAGTGGTTATGAATATTAGGGATGTGACAGAGCTGAGGAAAATTTGCTTTCGTCGAATTTCAATTTTTTAGCTACAAATCCAACAAATTCAAATGTGAATGCAGTTTTGGTAAACGTGGGGCCAAGAACACCCAATAATCCCCGATACGCCCATTTGTGCATGTATTTTTGTATTTTTTCAACATGAATACATGATGCTTAAACAGCCCACCAGCCACAGGTAGTCACAGACTCTAGATTGATCTGACTGTGAATCTTCTAACTCAGTTCGCTCACCTTCGGCTCGTGATAACTGTGCACCATGCCATGAGTGTACAGTGCCAAGGCAGAATATCTGTGGAAAAAGTTGTACACAATTTACTCACCGCTTTACTATCATCAAAAAAGTTCAGTTAAAAAAACTCCCACACGACACTTGTTTTCTTACCACATTTGTCCATTTTTATTATTTATTTTTGTGAATAAATAATAATAATAATAATAATAATGATTTTATTTATTAAGTGCCTTTCTGGACACTCAACTATGCTTTACAAAATACAAAACAAATAAATAAAACAACAACACCAGGGAGCAGTGGCAGCCATATGCGCACAGCGTTCACTCGACCGGAAATAATTAGAAAAACATTAGCAGAACACATGAGGTGAGGAAGGAAGAAAAAAAAAACCCAGACTATGCTCCAGGAGTATAAAGCACACATAATTCAACACAGACATAGAGATAAGCTGCGAACGCTCCCTGCCCAGAAACCACAGCTGAAGTCCAGCAATCGCCATGGAGACAATGTTTCAGTTTTCCAGATAACACAGCTCAACATACTCCTGAAGACAGCCTTGAGCAGCCAGCCAGAGTCTATAAAGTAGCTGAATAGCTGATAACGAGAATATTTTGGCTGGGAGAGAGTAGTGTCCATTTTGCAGCTACTCTTCTCCTGGTCTAGTATGGTCTCCCAAATGATCAATACTCCTTTGCAAAGGTGAAAGTTTCTCCGTGATGTTCTCCAAGGTGTGAATTTAAAATCACAGTCTGAGTCCCAACAGCCCTGCCCACAGTTTCAATCATCTCAGGCAGCTTAAAGGGGCTTTTGACAGCTGCCCACACTTCTCTCATCAGTCAGTTCAGTGCTTAATCCAATCAGCAAAGTACTTGCAATCATGAGTCCAATTGTGAAAACATCCTCAACATCCTCGACTGACAGCACCACCAGGCACACGAACCTCCACCTTTCCCAGGAGTCCATTGCGTATCCAGCCGCAAATGTCCCATCAGGACACACAGGTTCCCCCGAACCATGACTTCTCATCGAGAAGATGGTGTCAATTGCATTGAGAGGCCAGTTGATCAATTTCATACTTTAGTTTAGAAGAACAGCATTGAGCAAGTCTCCCGAGTGTGATAGTAGCAGACAAGACTGAAGAGCAAAGCAGGAGAGGTATGGGAGGAGAGGGAGGAAAGTGCGACCACCAAGTGCCAGAGAAGAAACGGAAAGTGGAAGTATAATCAACATTTTCCATTAAATTCAAATGAACGTTGGTGGTCTCTAAAAGATGACCTGCAGGGTGGAAATCAACGTGTATGTGTCATGCACCCCTCTGTCTCCCTGGACTTCAATTCCCAGAATCCTTCAGTTTCTCACCTGACTGATTATGTGACTCACTCACTTTGATCACTGGAGTTCTGATTGTATTCACCTGGTCCAGAAAGAATTTAATCCAGCCTCAACCTTAGTTCACTACCCATGTTTATCATTACCAGTCTGTCCATGTTTGACCTGTTTCTGTTTTCTGACTCCTGCCTTTCGTCTCGTCCTATATTCAGTCTACCCGATTTTTGATCTTCACCTGTTTTTCAACTTTGTCCCTGGTTTGTCAATTTGACCCGTTAAAGTGCTGTATTTATATTGCATCTGATTCCCTCTGTCCAGACCTTACAGTATGAATTGTTCTGTTTTCAAATCTGAATTTGATGAAAATTTGCTGTAAAACATCCATTGAATTTGAATTTTCTAAAAATCGCCAAAGTTTGAATGTCATCAAATTCGAATTTGAATTTTGTCTCATCCCTAATGAATATGACACCATCAAATATGGTGTTGACTAGTCTAATTTTTATACATTTAAGTTTATCTTCATACTTATGTTGCTTTTATACATATGTAATGCTGAAACACTTTGATTCAAGGTAATCTTTTCACATGTTTAAGATTTTAAAAGCCATTCAACTGGACTGTGAGTTTTCATATAGTTTTGAGGTTTATCTTAGTCATTTTGTGGTAAATTACCAGACAGCCTTTGGTGTACCTGCCTGGCTTGGCAAAGCAGTCCAGCGAGCTCCCATGCTCCCATTATGAACTACTGTTAAAGGTACAGTAATTTCAAATGATGCACCAGACTGTCTTGAGATTATGTGGGTGACACCTATAGATGGTGAAATTTCATTATGAAGTGAAACTGGTCTGTGCAATCAAGAGGATTCCTTCTATTTACTGTGTAAATATAAATAGTGATAAACAGAAATATGACAGTTAAAGGGCCTTTACTTTCAAGTTGACACATCATAGTGTCTTAATATATTATCTGATAATGGAATTTAAATGGTAAAATTTAATAACATTGTGAATTCAAATAGAAAATATATCTGATGATGTTTTAAGTTCAAATTAAAAATTGTAAAGTAACTTGTTACAATTTAAATTGTAACTTTTTATTAAATCTTATTTTTAATATCTGAATGTTTCTATTAAACACAACTTGTGGAAAGAAATAGATTTATTTATTTATACAAATGTTGTCATTTGTTACTGGTTCATTTATTCTTGTGTTAAATTAAAGGTCTTCCGTTATTATTTTATAAATAACTGCTGTATTTCATCATTGTGAAATTGCATTCACATTCTATCCGCAGCTTGTGGCTTTTATTTTGAAATCAGTCCCGCTACAAGCTCTTTCCGTAATAAGTAGTATAAACACATGCTCACAAACGCTGGAGGATGGTTTGACCGAGCGGCGTCCAGCCCACACTAGGAGCCATGGTGGGAGATATATGTCTATAATCCAGTCTTTACTCCTCCGATCTTCTCCCGTGCAGTCCACACCTCAGTGCTCAGACTGGTCTGCTGGAGGAACACAATTATCTCAGCCGCTGAAGGTATGGAGATGTTCCACTCTTCTACATTTACTCTCACACACATAGAAACGCATTCAAAAGGAGAAACATTTAAGCAGAACAGAAGCAGCTTCATCTAGGAGCTCCTTGATGATCTTTTCCTAGTTATCTCTGATCAACAGTGAGTTTCTGTTTTCTGTAAGAGCTACAGGAGATTTAGGCTCTTCTTACAAACCCTGACAGTTGTTTATTTGGGGAATAATTCTCTGGTCTGGTGGGTTAAAGTGTTATTTTGGTGCTGATGTTTCTAAACGTCTTCATGCTGACTGTAGAGATATCTCCTTTATCTTCATGTGTTTCTCCATACCAGTCTTTTTGTGTCCATAAGGTATATATGAGTCTTTATAAAACAGAGTAGATCATGTGATCTTCACCATGGAGATGTTATGAGTGTAGAAACATTCATATCTGCAGATGTTCTGCAATGTGTGAATGAATGTACAGTTATCTGTGGAACACAGCAGTTCATTTTAGAGCAGAATGAAGCTCTTCCTGAGAGCTGTTTAGTTTGGGTGGAGGTTGCTGCTCAATGGCTGGTGCGGGATGGAGGGCTGTTAAGAGTGGGGTGTAAAGTGTGAGAACCATTCAGGTGTGAATGATATACATCACAGTCTCTGAAAGTTCAACTGAAATTATTGGGGGAAAGTAAGGGAAAAGGTCACTAATGGGGAGATAATTGGGAGTAAAGGTGAGAGAATCAGGATGTGGGAGAAGGATTGGACTTTCAGACCTGTAGTAGAGCTCTTTCAGGTCATTGGTCAGATGGTTGTTCTCCTCATCTTTTAGTTGGTTATTTAAATTTAGATTTGTGGCATTTGGCAGAAGCCCTTATCCAGAGTGACTTTAAAAAGTGTTCACTCAGATGTGCTTAACTAGATAGACAAGGCAGAATTCGGAGATTCCTCAAGCTTAGATGCTGTTAAAAACAAATATCAGATTGGAGCAACACATGATTCAGTGTAAATATAAACCTGTAATTAATTAAATTCTCTTGAAAGAGATGGGTCTTCAGTTTGCATTTGAAGACAGCGAGTGACTCAGCTGTTCGGTTTTTGGTGGCAGGACAGAAAGTCTGGATATTTGTCTTCCTTGCGACTTGAGGGACGGTGGGTTCAGCAGAGCTGTACCTGATGCTCAAAGGGCTCTTGGTAAAGATCGAGTTTTGACCATTGCCATCACGCACGGAGGGGTTGGTCAAGTTTTGGCTTTGTAGGCCAGCATCAAGGTTTTGTATCTGATGCAGGAAGCTACAGGGAAGCCAATGAAGAGAACACAGCAGAGGAGCTAAAAGAACTTGAGAATATTGAAGATTAGAGACACCGCTGCATTTTGGATGAGTTGGTAGGTCCTAATTGTCAGTGTAAGAATGCCAGCCAGAAAGGAGTTGCATTAGTCATGTCTTGTAATGACAAGACTGAATGAGCACCTGAGCTCCTTTCTAGACAGAAAAGGTTGAATTCTCCTGATGTAAAAGAGCACCGGGGGTGGATGAGATTCGCCTGGAGTTCCTTAAGGCTCTGGATGTTGTGGGGTTGTGCTGGCTTACGCGACTTGCGAATATTGTGTGGACATCAGGGGCAGTTCCCAATGGACTGGCAGACCAGGGTGGTGGTTCCCCTATTCAAATAGGGGGACTGTAGAGTGTGTTCCATCTACAGAGGGATCACACTTTTAAGCCTCCCTGATGAGAGGTCTATTCAGGGGTTCTGGAGAAGAGGGTCCATCAGATAGTTGAACCTTGGATCCAGAGGAGCAGTGTGGTTTTCTCCCTGGTCGTGGAACACTGGACCAGATCTACATTCTCAGTGGAATCCTAGAGAGAGCATGGGAATTTGCCCAAACGGTCTACATGTGCTTTGTGGATCTGGAGAAGGCTTTCAACTGTGTCCCTTGGAGAGCCCTGTGGGGGGTACTCCAGGAGTATGGGGTACCAGGCCCTTTGATACAGGCTGTTAGGTCCCTGTACGACCAGTGTCAGAGCTTGGTCCGCATTGCCGGCAGTAAGTCGAGCTTGTTTCCGGAGAGGGTTGGACTCCGCAAAGGCTGCCATTTGTCACCAATTCTGTTCATAACTTTTATGGACAGGATCTCTAGGCACAGACAAGGTGGTGAGGGGATCCATCTCGGTGACCTTAGGGTCACGCCTCTGCTGTTTGCGAATGATGTGGTCCTGTTGGCTTCATCGGGTCATGATCTACAGCTCTCACTGGAGCAGTTTGCAGCCGAGTGCGAAGCGGCCAGGATGAGAATCAGTGCCTCCAAATCTGAGGCCATGGTCTTGAGCTGGAAACAGATAGATTGCCTTGTCCAGGTCAGGGATGAGGTCGTTCCACAAGTGGAGGAGTTTAAGTATCTGGGGGTCTTGTTCGTGAATGAGGGAAAACTGGAGCAGGAGATCGGCAGGTGGATTGGTGCTGCGTCAGCAGTGATGCAGATGCTGTACCGGTCCGTAGTGGTGAAAAGAGGGCTGAGCAAAAAGGTGAAGCTCTTGATTTACCGGTCGATCTACGTGCCTACCCTCATCTATGGTCATGAGCTTTGGGTCATGACCGAAAGAATGAGATCTCAGATATAAGCGGCTGAAATGAGTTTTCTCCACAGGGTGGCTGGGCTCTCCTGAGTCATCCGAGAGGGACTCAGAGTAGAGCCGCTGCTCCTCCATGTCGAGAGGAGCCAGTTGGGGTGGCTCGGGCATCTAGTGAGGATGCCTCCTGGATGCCTCCCTGATGAGGTGTACCGGGCACGCCCCACTGGGAGAAGACCCAGAGGAAGACCTAGGACATGCTAGAGACACTGTTTCTCAGCTGGCCTGGGAATGCCTTGGGGTTCCCCTGGAAGAGCTGGACCAAGTGACTGGGGAGAGGGAAGTCTGGGTCTCTCTGCTAAGGTTGCTGCCCCGTGACCCGATCCCGGATAAAGCGACAGAAAATGGATGGATGGATTATAAAATGCTGTTTTAGGAATAAAATCGCTCAGGAAAAAACAGTTTTTCTTTTACATAAAACATTTTTCAGAAAATATTGGAAAAACAAAGTTAGTCTTTTGATGTTGTTTTTGCTGGCATTTGAGTTTGAGAGTAAAGGATAGCAAGAGGTTACTGGATTACTGGTCCACTGATGGCAAAGTTGGTCCATTGTTTTTTTGCTCAGCTTTTTCTGGGCAGGTCCACCAGCAGTTAAGCAGAGTATTAAAATAATGCTTCTTATTGCTCATTTTCCACCCAGGGTCATTTATTCATTTATTCTCATTTGTTTGTTTCAAGATAATTTATTTTAAACAAATCTAGCACAGTATTAAAAATGTTTTAAAATCATAATCATAATTTTCATAATCAGACCTGACCATTAGGTTTCAACCGTGCTAATGTGCACTTTTGTTGAGGAAATTTTTGAAAGTCTGAAACAAGAAGAGGAAGAAGAAGAAGAAGAATCTCTTTATTTCGCCAAGTATGTTACACATACAAAGAATTTTGCTTGGTGAGAACTTGTAACAAGTATACAGACTACTGACAAACATTAAACTAAGAAGGAAGGTACAATAAACAATAAATCATTTAAAGAATGTAAGTTAAGAAGCTGAAGAGCAGAGGAGCTGAATAAAAACTGTATTGTACACTTATGAATATACTGTATCCAATATACTGAAACAAACGGATTGTGTAATTATTGTGCAATTGTGTAACACCTCAATTAAATACTTCTCCAGCATTCGATCAGTAATATGGAGCTTAGGTTTTGTTTTCTTTTTTTCCCCCCGAAACCGAACTGCATGCTGTTTCAAGCGTTCTCCTGCTCCTAGTACTAATATTCACTCTTACATTTTATTTCAGAAGTACACATCATCAGAAGATCTCACAACAAGACCTGCTGAAAGATGGGGACGAACATGGTATCCAGAAAAATCTCAAATACTCAGCAAACATCCTCTCTTACAACTTGCAGACAAATGAATAAAAGACCTTTTACACACAAGACCTTTAATCAACAGAGTTCTCTCGAAAAACGCCAGAGCCTTCAGACAGAAGTGAAAACTTACTACTGTTCAGACTGTGGGAAAAGTTTTATTAATCAAAGTGATCTCAAAAGACACTGGCGCATTCACACAGGAGAGAAACCATATTACTGCTCAGACTGTGGGAATAGTTTTAATCAGCAGAGTTCTCTCAAAAGACACAGACACATTCACACAGGAGTGAAGCCTTACTACTGTTCAGACTGTGGGAAAGGTTTTAATAAACCAATTGATCTCAAAACACACCAGCGCGTTCACACAGGAGAGAAACCATATTACTGTTCGTACTGTGGGAAAAGTTTTAATAATCGGAGTGATCTCAAAAGACACCAGCGCATTCACACAGGAGAGAAACCATACAACTGTTCAGACTGTGGGAAGAGTTTTAATCAACAGAGTTCTCTCAAAAGCCACCAGCGCATCCACACAGGAGAGAAACCATATTACTGCTCAGACTGTGGGGATAGTTTTAATCAACAGAGATCTCTCAAAACTCACCAATACATTCACACAGGAGTGAAGCCTTACTACTGTTCAGACTGTGGGAAAGGTTTTAATAAACCAATTGATCTCAAAACACACCAGCGCATTCACACAGGAGAGAAACCATATTACTGTTCGTACTGTGGGAAAAGTTTTAATAATCCGAGTGATCTCAAAAGACACCAGCGCATTCACACAGGAGAGAAACCATTCAACTGTTCAGACTGTGGGAAGAGTTTTAATCAACAGAGTTCTCTCAAAAGACACCAGCGCGTTCACACAGGAGAGAAACCGTACAACTGCTCAGACTGTGGGAAAAGTTTTAGTCATCAAAGTGATTTCAAAAGGCACCAGCGCATTCACACAGGAGAGAAACCCTTTCACTGCCCAGACTGTAGGAAGAGTTTTACTCTCCAGAGTTCTCTCAAAACTCACCAACGCATTCACACAGGAGAGAAGCCTTACTACTGTTCAGACTGTGGGAAAAGTTTTAATAAACAAAGTGATCTCAAAACACACCAACACATTCACACAGGGGTGAAGCCTTACTTCTGTACAGATTGTGGGAAGAGCTTCAGGAATTCACGTAGTTTGAAGATACACAAGTGCAATAAGAGCAGTGATGTGTCTGGGTTGTAAGAACATTTGCAGGAATAACAGACAGGGGCCCATTTCAAAAAGTAACTAACTGGTGTATAATAGAAACCTCTGTATTGTTTCATAATGTTTTGAAGCATGTGAATAAAATAAAATGTAATTGAAATGATTTTTTTTTTATATTAAAATGAAACTAAATTTTAAATGAATTTTTGGCTCGTGTGATCTGGTTGTGAACTGGTTGGTGTTTTGTTCAATTTTTGTAGCTGCATTTACTAGTTGGTCCTACGTAATGCTGAAACTAATTTCAAGTAAACTTTTATCTTTAAAGATTTTTATTTTGTAAAACTTTGATTCAAGGTAATCTTCTCACATGTTTGAGATTTTAAAAGCCATTCAACTGGACTGTGAGTTTTCATATATTTTTCAGGTGTATCTTAGTCATGTTGTGGTAAATTATCAGAGAGCTTTTGGTGTACCTACCCAGCTGGGCAAAGCAGTCCAGGGAGCTCCCATGCTCCCATTATGAACTACTGTTAAAGGTACAGTAATTTCAAATTATGCACCAGAATGTCTTGAGACTATGTGGGTGACATCTATAGGTGGAGAACTTTCATTATGAAGTGAAACACCTGTGCAATCAAGAGGATTCCTTCTATTTACAAGATAAATATAGAGTGAACAACAGAAATATGATGGTTAAAGGGCCTTTATTTTCAATTTGACACATCATAATGTCTTAATATATTATCTGAGAATGGAATTTAAATGGTACAATTTAATAACATTGTAAATTCAAATAGAAAATAAGTGTTTTAATTTCAAATTAAAAAGTGTAATGTTTATTTTGTATTAAATCGTATTTTTAACACCTGAATGTTTCTGTTCAACATGGCTTGTGGAAAGAAATAGGTTTATTTCTTTATAATAATGTGTTTTGTTACTGGTTCGTTTATTCTTGTGTTAAATTAAAAGTCTTCCATTTTTATTTTATAAATAACTGCTGTATTTCATCATTGTGAAATTGCATCCACTTTCTGTCAGCAGCTTGTGGCTTTTATTTTGAAATCAGTGTCGCCACACGCTCTTACCGTAATGTGTAGTATACGTACACGTACGTGCTCGCAAACACTGGAGGATGGTTTGATTGAGGCGGCGTCCAGCCCACACTAGGAGCTATGGTGGGAGATATGTGTCTATAATCCAGTCTTTACTCCTCCGATCTTCCCCCAGTGCAGTCCACACCTCTGTGCTCAGACTGGTCTGCTGGAGGAACACAATCAGCTCTGCTGCTGAAGGTATGGAGATGTTCCACTCTTCTTCACCTTCTTCTACATTTACTCTCACAATCCTGCTCAGACAGCATAGAAACCCTATTACTGTTTAGACTTCATGGATTCACGTCGTTTGAAGATACACAAGTGCACTAAGGGCAGTGATGGGACTGGGCTGTAAGTACATTTACAGGAGTAAAAGACAGGTTCCCGTTTCAAAAAGAGGGTAACTGATGTAGAATACTAAACCCAGTGTTGTACTGTGTGTTTGGAGCGTGTACATTAAGTGAAATGTACTTTTTGTAATGAATGGCACTGTTCAAACTCCCAGTGAGAAAATTAGGTTTCATATCCGATTCCAAAGTAGCTCATTCTGCATTAGTCTCTCATTAGAGCTCTATTCGAAAGTCCATAATCAAGCAACAGCTTGCCAGCCTTGTGATCATAATTGTGAACTGGCTGGTGGTTGGTTAAATCATTGTGGCTGCATTTACTGGTTGGTCTACTATATAGGACCCACATCAACTTTTGAAATTACTACACACCAATTTTCTAATCCATCCAAATTTGGAAGTGCTATTTACCCAAACTCATTTAAGACTTTTCCGCTACCATTTATGATATGATACTCCCAATACTAGGATTCTGAAGACAAGCACATTTCACCTTTAAAGCCAGGCTGGGATTTGAATCAGCAGCCCTAGAGTGAGGTTTGCAACCGGTAACCAACCTGTAGTTTTCTGTATTAAAGACCAATCTTTGATTTAATAGTCGATTTTGATTTACGTGTGATTTATTTGAGGGTAAAACTGCTTTGTGAGGTTAGGGGACATGACATCCAACAGTGCTGAAGCTGCCTCACTTTGTGTTCCCACTCTCTTTCATTATTTTTGTACATCTGTAATGGTGAAACATTTTTTCAATTAAAATGTTCTCTTTACAATTAAAAACCTTGATTCATGGTCATCTTTTCACATGTATGAGATTTTAACTTGGACTTTTCACTAGGACTGGGAGTTTTCATATAGTTTAGAGGTTAATCATAGTGGTGATGTGGTAAATTACCCAACAAGGGAAAACAGAACAAGAACATTTTCTCCACTCAGTAGACAAAGTTTATATAATCATATATTTTCATAAAATATCAGTGTTTCCTGTGTGAATGTAAAACTGTAATACTAATATATACTAGTATTACTAGTTATTTGTGAATTGTTCTATGGTGCTGGCATTGTTTCTCCTCATTGCCCACAGACGTGAGCAACAACACCAAAACTATTATTCATTAATGATGTATGTAATTACAATGTAGCATCTCAAAATCCATAGCTTTTTTTATATTTAAATTTATTTTATATTAATTACTTTTAAAGTGATATTTCCAGCTTTTTATAATTTTGCCAAATGTATTTTAATATTGTAACAATGTGAAATTCTGGATTTCTAATTTAAACTAATATATATATATATATATATATATGTGAGCATTTAACCAATCAACTGTCTGCGTGGGTGGGTCTAATGAGAGAGAGCTAGTAGTGCTGTGTGCTCCTTTTTCTGTAGTTTTCAGCTCTTCGCTTACAGTGTGTGTGTGCTTGTGGACTCATTCCCCGATGCAGTGAGGAGCAGAGCTGGTTGTGGTGCTGAGGAGCAGCTGTGTTTATCACTGTAGAGATAGAAGAAGAGACTGTATCTCACTCAGACACTTCATTCTTCTGACTCTTCATTCTTCCACAGACACTGGAGAGGGCTTCTGCTCCGTCCTGGGCTCCTGAGGAGGACTGAGAGATGTTCCGCGGGGCTGCTTGGGACTGAAGGGGCAGCTGGTTGCCTTCCTCTCTGCAGCTTCGTTTAGGAGGAATGTACCCTGCTGTTCAAAGAGCTCTTCCAGCATCAACCCCACTGCTCCACACTGGTACCTCACTTCCATTCACTACTCCTTGTCACACACTCAGTAGTGTGCTCTTCCATCTTCTACTGGTTTGATTTGATCGACACTTCCCCCCTGATCATATCTTGATCTTTTAGAATTATCCACATGTATTCAGTACAAATGGAGAAGCAAGAGTGTGAGTTGGGGGTTTGTGTGGGAAAGGCTTAGTGTACAGTGTGGATTTAAGGTAGTTAGATGCAACAAAATAGAATAATGTAGCTATAGAAACAAACAAAGTTTAATAAATATCTAAGTAAATGTATTGCACAATATACTGCAACAGCTTAAGCTGTAAATGAGATATCAGGAGCAGTAGTGCTGAGGTAGCAGCAGACTTATCAGCAACACAAGTGACGGTGTGCACAGTCAGTATGGGTGGGGTTGTGTTCAGTGTAGTGTCAGAACTGTGGTAGGTGGAGCAATTTTGTAGTATTTCATCTGGGTAGAAACTGTTTTCACAGCCTCAGTCCAGTGTGCAGTGAGGATGCAGGTGTCTCTCTTCTTGCATCTGGTGGGGTAAATGTCACTGATGGGATGGTCCTCTGTGCAGACTTTACCACTCTCTGCAACATTTCCTTCCCCATTACAGTGCAGCCAGCATACCACACAGTGAGGCACAAGGTCCGGACACTCTCCACCACATGGTCTGTGCCCAGCCCTGCCCTCTTCAGCTTTTTCACAGCCTCTGGTGGGTTTTCCTCATGACCACTGCAGTGTGTGGGTGAGTCCAGCCACCACCGTATTGTCTGCAAACTTCACCAAACAATTGTTCTTGAAGTGAGCTCTGCAGTCATGGGTCATCAGTGTGTACAGCCGAGGGCTGAGCACATGGTCCTGGGGGGAGCCAGTATTCAGGATGATGGTGGAGGATGTGAGGGCAGCCATGAGGGGATTTGAGTTGACGTGACTCTGGATCTTGAGAGCATATGTGCTCTATTTATGCCCTCCTCAGATTCCTTCTAGCTGCTATAAGTGCTGCTGCATCACCATCCTTGAATATAGTATCACTGATTCTCAAAGTTCTGGTTTGGCCGGATGGTGTTGGCCTTAGAAGTGGTTACCTCCTCCATGCACTTCCTGATGTAGTCCATGACAGATGATGAGTACAACTCTATGCGGCTGCCTTTTGATGCAGCCTCCTTAAATATTTGTCAGTTTTTGGTCTCAAAGCTTGGAGCCTGCACACAGCTCCTTCAGGCCACATGTGGATGGACTTTGTTAGAGTGGCCCTGCTCCTTGACACTACGCAGTATGCAGGACCTAGCAGGAGTGAGATGCAGTCAGACGCACAGAGGTGTGGACAGGGCACTGCTCTGTACATGCCTCCTCTGTCCAAAGTGTTTTTCCCCCTAGTAAGCCAGGTTTCCATCAAGACAAAAGATGCTGCAGCTCTACATCTCCTGTTAACACAGTCTTGAGTCGAAGCAGGTCCATTTTGTTCTCCAGTGCTCTGATTTTGAATTGGAAGAGCGATGGAATAGCAGGTCTGTTAGTTGTTTCTGGGTACACTGCCTCCATTTCGCCCCAAGCCAGCTCCATCTGCCAGATGACATCCATATCTTCTTAGAACAGGCTAGAATTGAGGCTTCTCAGGCTTGATCAAGATCAAGATTTAAAGATCAAGATCAGGGTGAGGACTAGTGGTTCCAGGAATAAATAGCAGTTTAGTCTTGCTGGGGTTGAGTTTAATTTGATGGGCTTTCATCCACGATGAGACATCAGTGAGGCAAGCTGAGATGTGAGATGAGACCTGGGTGTCAGGAGGTGGGAAAGAGAGGATGAGTCATGTGTGGTCAGCATAGCAGTGGTAAGAAAACCCATGAAAAGATATTACATTGCTGATCTTGCAGAATGGAGTTTTTCAGTGACAGCAATGAGAGCAGTCCCTGTTGACTTTGCTGCTTTGAAGCCATATTGGTTTGGGTCCTGTAAATTAGTTGTCCATTGTTGCTAATGTCCATGCTATCTAGAGTTGACATCTTCAAGATCAGGGCCACACTGGCAGCCTTGAAGGTAGATGGAACATAACCTGATGACAATGAACTGTTTATGACAAAAGTAATTAAAGGAAGAAGATCTGAAGCAATTGTCTGAAATAGTGTGGAAGGGATGGAGTCTAACAGACAAGTGGTTTAGTTGTTAGATGTGAGATGATGAACATTGTCATGTGGAAACAGGAGAGATACAAGAAATAGATGCAGAAAGGAGATGTGTGTCTGGTGGGAACAGTAGACGTAGGTAGAAATGATTGTCGGATCTCGTTAGACTTCTCTTCAAAGAAGGTGAAAAAAAAGAAGAGCTTGTGTGGATCAGATGCTTCTACACTCTCCTTGGAAAAAGGATGATTTTGCAGCAGTTTCTTGCACTGAAAATGGAGAAAGGAGAACCTGGTAAGCACAGAGGTCTGAGTCCTGTTGTGATTTTATACACCTTATTTCAGCCAGTTTTAACTGTCTCTGTCAGCCACAAGGTCAGTGTGGACGTTCTTGCAGGCAGGAGAGAGAGAGAGAGAGAGAGAGAGAGAGAGAGAGAGAGAGAGAGAGAGAGAGAGAGAGAGAGAGAGAGAGAGAGAGAGAGAGAGAGAGAGAGAGAGAGTTAACTGAAGAACAGTGAGAAGGAGGAAGAAATTAAAAATAGGAAGGGTGGTTAGAATGGTGGAGGCATGAGAAGGCAAAGATAGCATTGAAAGAAAGGGTTAAATAAGTTGAGAGACTGTGTGTGCTGGAAAGAACAGGGAAGTGTGAAAGAGAACAAGAAGTGATGGTCACAAGAAGTCCAATAGGAACATTTATTAGATCCCAGGGGCAGGGCAGGTCAGCTGAAAGCGAGGGCAATGTGTTTGCTGCTGTCGTTGGACCTGGACTGGTAAAGGTGAGGTCAAGAAAATAGAAGTTGGAGGAAGCATAATGTTGCAGTTTCTCAGATGGAGTTAGAAATCATAGTGAGGTAAGTAGTCTTAACATGAGAGACTACTCAGGAAACTGCCCAATTCATCAATTGAAATTGCCCAATGGACAGGAGGGTCAATAGACAACAATGATGAATATTGTGCAAGGCAAAAGATGTTGTGACTTCACAGCCTTGCAGTTCAGCTCTTGAAGTCTTTCTAAACTGAAACTGCATCATTATAAGAAATGTGGTTTTCAGCCTGTCTGTTTTCCTGCTTTAATGTCTTTCTCCAGTCTGTGTTTGGCACTGTAGAAGATTCATTCACTCCCTGGATGCTTCACTCCTTTTGTATATATAATGTCTTACTGGATTTCTTCTGTTTTGCTTTTGTCACACTCTTGTCACTCCTCATATAAATAAGTGAATCATCATAATTACAAACAGGGCAAAAACATATTTAACACCTTTCACATGGATTAAAATTGAATAGACAATAGTTTATGACTGGTTGGCACATAGCTGCAACTGCGTTCAAACAAATGGAGACATGGAGACATCTTTGTTTTCTTTGTCATAAGTTTTAATGTTTTAGTTTTACTATGATTGCTTCTATGGCTTCAAGTGCTTCCATCATCAGATAAACCTACTGTATATTAGAAATTATGTATGTATGTATGTATGTATATATGTGTGTATATGTGTATATATATATATATATATATATATATATATAACTATATATATATATATATATATATATATATATAATAAGAGAGAGATAAAATGTGTGCACATTTATCTTAATATTAAAAAGATTCTAAATGATAGTGTCCATAGTTTGTAGAGCAATGCTGGTTCTGAATCAGTTCCCTTTACTCCTGTCCTCATTAATTATGAGGAACATCTGGAGTAGCAGGTTGGTAGGCCTGCACATGGGAGTCTGTGCTGGGGTGAAGAGAAATTGTCTTAGGACCATTCTTTGAGGATGGGTATGCTGTAGGCCTTTCACATGTGAACCTCAGTGCTTTACAAATGTCTAATAAGAGTTTCATAACTGCCATTAAAAAGTGATTTTTTTTCAGTGCAGTGCTGTACTGAAGGGCAGCAGTAGAAAGTCACTTGTATAACTCCCAAACTAATGTTTTCCTACAAAGTCAGTAAACCCAGCACTGCAGTAATCAGGTCTGCTACTTGAAGGCATGACCATGTGTCTTTACAAATCCCCAGA
Organism: Acestrorhynchus altus; assembly: GCA_034509495.1. Taxonomy (NCBI): domain Eukaryota; kingdom Metazoa; phylum Chordata; class Actinopteri; order Characiformes; family Acestrorhynchidae; genus Acestrorhynchus; species Acestrorhynchus altus. The sequence goes on along the minus strand of CM067503.1, from coordinate 509,714 downwards.
AAAGAAAAGAAAATGCGATATCAATATAACAATTCAAAAGCCACCATCACACCAGTTTTGCTTTGTATCAAACTTTCTAGATGTTTGGAACATAACGTCTTTGACTTTGTTTTGCTGCACACTGAAAACGGTGGTGTTAGTAAGAGATGGTCCCTAATAGCAAAGGATAGCAGAACATTGGTGGACCACTGATGTTTTGCTTGGCGTTTCTGGGCTTGTCCACCAGCAGTTAAGCAGAGTATTGTGATGAAATATTATTATTATAATGGGTGATTGCCAATGCCAAGATGAAGCACTAAAAGTAAATGTAATCATGTATGCTGTCTGACTGATCACTCCAGAGTCAGACCGGGCTCACTGACTCCACTGCAAGGGTTGAATTTTATCTCTTCTCCATGTGTTAGGGTCCCGGTCAGGTTTTGCTTATACTTTTGAAGAAAAACAGATGAAACATGCATGTAAGCCTACATGTGAACAGTGCATACCAAACCCACTGGTTCACACCGTTCCTAGGGTGTGAACTTTTTGATCTTGTCAATAAAAGCTGTATGTTTCATTGTGGTTTTTTTGCAAGTCTCTGGTTGACTTGACAGAAGTTTCGTCATTTCTAAACTCCTTTACATTTAATCTAAATAAACCTTCTCTTCTTTATTCAAGTTGTTTGCCTTCTCATTCTAGAATCTCTACAATTCCACAGCAAATTAAATGATACTTCTTATTGTTTATTTCCACTCAGTCATTAATTTTATCTCAGTCAGTCAAAATTTATCTATCCATCAATCATTTTATCTTTCTTGGTTTGTCAACTATGGTTGACTTGTGGTGGGTTTTAAGCAGACCTGAGCATTAGGTTGAATGTACTCTATCTTAACGTACAGCAAAGTTACAATTTCTAATGATGTGCACTTATGTTCCAGTCAGAATCAAATGGTTTATGGATTTGAAATTATATCCATTTAAAAATAATTAATGTTCCTGTATTCTAAGTGTTTTTATTTATTTATTTTTATTTTTCAAAAATGAATGAATCCTGTTCCAAGCCTACCTGCTCTAGTACTAACTTTCCTTACCCATAATTTTTACTTCACAAGTACACCTCTAAAGATTTCTGACAATAAACAATTAACCTTTGAGCGATGCAAAAGAGCATGGCATCCATAAAAAGAAATGTCCAGTTCTCATCACTCCTCTACTAGACAAATGGAAAAGTGCTTGTAAGAGGCACATCCAACAAGTCCTCTCTAAATAAACCAGCATTACAGAGAAAACATCTTAGGCTATGGGAAGAGTTTTAAATACAGAGTGATCTCAGAAGTCACCAGTCCATTCATACAGAAATGAAGCATAACCACTGTTCAAGTGTGAAAAGTTTTAGTGATCATAGTGATCTCAAAACACACCAGCGCATTCACAGGAGAGGAAACCGTACCACTGTCAGAATGTGGAAGGTTTTAATCAGCAGGGGTTCTCTCAAAGACACCAGCGCATTCCACCCAGGAAAAGCACATTATCACTGCTCAGAATGTGGGCAAGGAGTTTTAATAATCTCAGTTCTCTCAAAGACATAGCGTATTCACTCAGGAGAGAAACCATATCACTGTTCAGACTGTGGGAAAAGGTTTAATAATCAAAGTGATCTCAAAACACACCAGCGTACTCAGAAGCGTACCACTGTTCAGACTGTGGGAAGGATTTTAATAAACAAAGTTATCTCAAAAAACACCAGCGACATTCACGGAGAGAAAACTTTATCACTGCTCAGACTGTGAAGAGTTTGATCGTCAGAATTATCTCAAACACACCACCATATTCACAGGACGAAACCATGCTACTGTTCGGGGTGTGGCAGAACTTCAGGCATTAGCGTTGTTTGAAAGAGATACAAGTGCACACAGTGAATGGTAATAGAATGAATTTAGTTTGTTTGGTTTTTGAGTGTACGCCAAATGAAATGTAACCAAGCAAAAAAGTGGTGGCGCGATTGGTGTAATCAGTATCAGGAAATGTTGGCTGCTGCTTGATGTGGGAAATCTGTTATAAATAACTTCTGCGACAGCCTGATAGATGTATGAACTGGTTGGTAGTTTTAGCAATCATTGTGACTGCATTTACTGGTTGTGGTTCTTTTTGAGTTAAAACTGTCTGATATTTTATAGGACACATCAACATTTTCTTACCCCATTTTACCATTATATCCCATTTTTACCAAAGTACCAATTACCCAACCCCATTAGGACTCTCCTCCTATCACATATGATCTCCCACACTAGGAGGGTGAGAACCCTTTCACCTTTGAAGCCAGCCTGATTCAGGTTGCAGTCTTTGGATTATGGTGCTAGCATTTTGAACAAATGAGACACTCCCCAGCCAGGCTGGTGGGCTGGCCCAGAAAATAAATATTTATTCGACAGACAATCAGGAAGGTGAAATGGTGCTCCAAGAGAAAGGTTGCTGTGTAGTGGTAAAGTTTCCTAGACTATTGTGTGAGATTTTCCTGGACCTGAAGGGTTTCTTCTATTGAATAAAGTGGCTGTATGGATGATCATGCTTGAAACCCTATATAAGATGGCCAGTGCATTGAGTACAAGCCAGAAAACCTTTCAACCTTTCAACCAGCCATTAGATCCTGTCATTTCTTCTCTTTCCCTTTTTCAAAGACTGGAAGTAGCAAAAAAGATTCTATGACCCGGGGACTAGTTGTTTTGTCTAAGAAGGATACAGAGATAAGCAACTTGTGTTCTGAACCTTGCTGACATCTTATTGATGACCAGCATTAACGACCAACCTTTGATTTTAATACTCAGTTTTGATGTGTGTTTACATGTGATGTAAATTAGTTATGGTCAGTCATGAAACTGCTAATGCACATATCAAATAGTTACAATGTTATTAGGAAAACTCATTTGTGACTCATTTTGCCATTGATTGAGTTTAAAGTGATATATTTCAAGCTTTTGATTAGTTTAATTATTTAAATTTTGATACCAATTGGTAATTTAGTCAAATCTGAATTTAAATATGGTACATTGAAGTTCTGGATTTCTGATGAAGCATGAGACTTTAGGCAACCCTGATCAACAAAAGAAACAAATGTCCACCCCTCACTTTTCTCTCTCTCTCTCTCTCTCTCTCTCTCTCTACTCTATATATATATATATATATATATATATATATATATATATATATTATATATATATATATATATATATATATATATATATATATATAAAATGTGTGTGTGTGTGATGTAGGTGTTGACTTGTCTAATTTTGGTTTGTTTTACTTCATATTTCATACTTATATTTTTTGTGCATATGTAATACTGAAGTAAAAGTTTTATCTTTAAATTGTGTGCTCCCTAGGAATCATATCTGTTCAATGTAATAACATTGTCAATTCAAATAGAAAACATCTCTGACCGTGCTGCATATGATAGTGTCTTTATAAATGTTTATTTTTTAATAAGATTTTATTTAACATCAGTTATTCTCCTGAATACAGATGGCAGGAAGAAAATTAATTCTTGTTGGGTTTACATTTGTTTGTTTGTTTGTTTCAAATAACTGCTGTATTTCATCATTGTGAAATTTCATTCACGTTCTGTCCACAGCTTGTGGCTTTTATTTTGAAGTCAGTCCCTCCACATGCTCTTACCGTAATGTGTAGTATATGCACATGCTCTCAAACACTGGAGGATGGTTTGACCGAGCGGTGTCCAGCCCACACTAGGAGCCATGGTGGGAGATGTATGTCTATAATCCAGTCTTTACTCCTCTGATCTTCCCCCAGTGCAGTCCACACCTCTGTGCTCAGACTGCTCTGCTGGAGGAACACAATCAGTTCAGCTGCTGAAGGTATGGAGATGTTCCACTCTTCTGCACGTTCTACATATACTCTCACACTCATAGAAACACATTCAAAAGGAGCAACCCAGAAGCAGCTTCATCCAGGAACTCCTTGATGATCTTTTCCTAGTTATCTCTGAACAACAGTGAGTTTCTGCTTTCTTTAATATCTACAGGAGATTTAGGCTCTTCTTACAAACACTGACAGTTGATTTATTTGGGGAATAATTCTCTGGTCTGGTGGGTTATTGTGGTGCTGTGGTTTTTAAACTCCTTGATGCTGACTGTAGAGATATCTCCTTTATCTTCATGTGTTTCTCCATTTCAGAGTATTTTTGTGTCCATAAAGTATATCTTTGAGTCTTTATAAAACTATGTGTGGAGTAGATCATGTGATCTTCACCATGGAGATGTTCTGAGTGTAGAAACATTAATATCTGCAGATGTTCTACAATATGTGATGTAAAGGTGAAAGAATCAGGGTGTGGGTGGAAGATTGGAGACTGCTGCACTTTAAAGCCTGTAGTAGAGCTCTTTCAGGTCATTGGTCAGATGTTGGTTGTTCTCCTCACCTTGTTGGTTATTTAAATTTATTTTTTGTGGCATTTGGCAGAAGCCCTTTTCCAGAGTGACTTAAAAACTTGTTCACTCAGATATCCTTAACTAGTTAGACAAGGCAAGAATCCGGAGATTCCTTAAGCTTAGATGCTGTTAAAAACAAATATCAGTTTGGAGCAACACATGATTCAGTGTAAATATTAACCTGTAATTAATTAAATTCTCTTGAAAGAGATGGGTCTTCAGTTTGCGTTTGAAGACAGCGAGTGACTGAGCTGTTCAGACCCTCAGTTCATTCCACAATTTTGGTGGCAGGAGAGAAAAGAGTCTGGATGTTTGTCTTCCTTGCGACTTGAGGGATGGGGGGTTCAGCAGAGCTGTACCTGATGCTCAAAGAGCTCTTGGTAAAGATTGAGTTTTGACCATTGCCATCACGCACGGAGGGGCTGGTCAAGTTTTGGATTTGTAGGCCAGCATCAAGGTGTTTTATCTGATGCAGGCAGTTACAGGATGCCAATGAAAGGAACACAGCAGAGGAGTGACAAAACTTGGGAATATTGAGGATAAGCAACACTGCTGTGTTTTGGATGAATTGAAAGGCCCTAATGGTCCCTGTTGGAAGGGAGTTGCATTAGTCAAGTGTTGTAATGATGAGACTGAACAAGCACCTGAGCTCCTTTCTAGACAGAAAAGGTTGAATTCTCCTGATGTTGTAAATGAGTAACTGCATAACTGTCAGGTTTGCAACATGAGCCAAGAATGATAATTGGTTATTCATAACTTCACCAAGGCTCTTCTCCTGATGGAGTGGCCAGTGAGATCCCAAGGGAGATGACGACAAGATCAGGATGAGGACCAGTGTTTCCTGGAATGAATAGTAGTGCAGTCTTGCTGGTGTTGAGGTTAAGGTGATGGGCTGCCATCCATGATGTGATATCAGCAAGGCAAGATGATAATCTCTCTCCCCAGTTTGTGATTGGCTTTTTGTAGAGAATTTTGTCCCCACTCCTGAATGCTTCTTCCTTTTCTATATGAAACACTCCTGAATTCAGTTGAACATCCTTCATCAGTTGAACATCTTGAATGTCCTGCTGGATTTCTTCTGTTTCTCTGGGCGGGTCCACCAGCAGTTAAGCAGAGTATTAAAATAATGCTTCTTATTGCTCATTTTTCCACTCAGTTTTTATTAAAAACAAAATCTAGCACAGTATTAAAAATGTTTTTAAATCATAATTATAATTTTCATAATTAGCTTAGGTTTTGTTTTTGTTTTGTTTTGTTTTTTTTTTCCCAAAAATGAACTGCATGCTGTTTCAAGTGTTCTTCTGCTCCTAGTACTAATATTCACTCTTACATTTTATTTCAGAAGTACACACCATTAGAAGGTCTCACAACAAGAACTGCTGAAAGATGGGGACAAACATGGTATCCAGAAAAATCTCAAATACTCAGCAAACATCCTCTCCTACACCTTGCAGACAAATGAATAAAATTAGTTTTCTTGAAAAATGCCAGTGCATTCAGACAGAAATGAAAACTTACTACTGTTCAGACTGTGGGAAAAGTTTTAATAATCAAAGTGATCTCAAAAGACACTGGCGCATTCACACAGGAGAGAAACCATATCACTGTTTGAACTGTGGGAAAAGTTTTAGTCAACAGACATCTCTCAAAACTCACCAGCGCATTCACACAGGAGAGAAACCATATCACTGTTCAGACTGTGGAAAAAGTTTTAACAATCCAAGTGATCTCAAAAGACACCAGCGCATTCACACAGAAGAGAAACCGTACAACTGTTCAGACTGTGGGAAAAGTTTTAATCAACAGAGTTCTCTCAAAACTCACCAACGTATTCACACAGGAGTGAAGCCCTACTACTGTTCAGACTGTGGGAAACGTTTTAATAAACAAAATGATCTCAAAACACACCAGCGCATTCACACAGGAGAGAAACCGTACCACTGCTCAGACTGTGGGAAAAGTTTTAGTCATCACAGTGATTTCAAACGGCACCAGCGCATTCACACAGGAGAGAAACCCTTTCACTGCCCAGACTGTGGGAAGAGTTTTAATCAACAGAGTTCTCTCAAAACTCACCAGCGCATTCACACAGGAGAGAAACCATATCACTGCTCAGACTGTAGGAAGAGTTTTAATCAGCAGAGTTCTCTCAAAACTCACCAACGTATTCACACAGGAGTGAAGCCTTACTACTGTACAGACTGTGGGAAAAGTTTTAATAAACGAAGTGATCTCAAAACACACCAACGCATTCACACAGGAGTGAAGCCTTACTACTGTACAGACTGTGGGAAAAGTTTCAGTAAACAGAGTTCTCTGAACACACATCAACGCATTCACACAGGAGAGAAACCGTATTACTGTTCAGACTGTGGGAGGAGCTTCAGGACTTCACGTAGTTTGAAGATACACAAGTGCACTAAGAGCAGTGATGGGTCTGGGTTGTAAGCACACTTGCAGGAGCCAATTTCAAAAAGTAACTAACTGGTGTAGAATAGAAAGCTCTGTTTTGTTTTATAATGTTTTTGAAGTGTGTGAATAAAATGAAATGTACTTTCTCTGGTAATGAACAGTACTGTTCATCCAATGAGAAGGTTCCATATAAAATTCTAAAATAACACACTCTGCATCAGTTTCTCATTAGAGCTCCATTCAGGGAAGTCCACAATCAAGCAAAAGTGGTGGCACCATTGGTGTGCCTAGTGTAAAGAATATATTTGATATTAATTGAACTTGTATATGTTTTAGCTACTGAAAAACCGAACTGGTTGGTGTTTTGTAAATTTTTGTTGCTGCATTTACTGGTTGGTTCTGGTTTGATTCAAAATTGTCTCATTATGTAGGAAACACATCAACTTTTGAAATTACTACTGATTTGTGAGTACCTTTAATATTTTTATTACAGAATTTAAATGTGTAAATTGACCATGTGCTCGATTTCTTGTAATCCTGCTTTGCTGAGATTGTTGTGTGTTATAAATTGCAGTGAAATTACTACTATGTAAATTACTTTTTTTATGTATATAAACTTTTTTCCCATGTTTTGACAATTTTAAATTGTATTAAACTCATTATTTTTTGAATTACTGTTATTAACTAATGCCTCCAGTGATATCAAACAGCGAGTTCTGTTTTTTATGTATTAATGAAACAAGTTTAAAGGTGTCATATTTTCCAAGACTAAGTGGGTGTTGAAAAAGGGGGGTTGGGTCAAATGTATTAATGTATTAGTAACAGTAAAACTATTCTTTAAGACCATTGGAGTGGTTATGAATATTAGGGATGTGACGGAGCTGAGGAAAATCAGCATCCGTTGGTTTCAAATTTTTAGCTACAAATCCATCGAATTCAAATGTGGATTTGGTAAACACGGGCCAAGAACACCCGATAATCCCGGATAAGCCCAATTGTGCATGTATTTTTGTATTTTTTCAACTCAAATACATGATGTTTAAACAGCCCACCAGCCACAGGTAGTCACAGACTCTGGATTGATCTGACTGCAAATCTGCCAACTCAGCTTGCTCACCTTCGGCTCGGGATCTGTGCACCATGCCATGAGTGCCATGAGTGTACAGTGCCAAGGCAGAATGTCTGCGGTCTTTAGCTTTACCATGGGAAAAAGTTACTCACCGCTTTACTATCATCAACAAAGTTCAGTTAAAAAAACTCCCACACGAAACTTGTTTTCTTGCCACATTTGGCCATTTTCATTATTTATTTTTGTGAAGCGGAAGTATAAAGTAAACAACATTCACCATTAAATTCAGATGAACATTGGTGGTCTCTAAAAGATGACCTGCAGGGCGGAAATCAACGTGTATGTGTCATTCACCCCTCAGACTCCCCGGACTCCAATTGCCAGAACCCTTCAGGTTGTCACCTGACTGATTGTGTGACTCATTCAATTTGATCACTGGAGTTCTGATTGTATTCACCTGGTCCAGAGAGAATTTAATCCAGCCTTGCAACCCTTAGTGCGCTACCCATGTTTATCATTACCAGTCTGTCCATGTTTGACCCGTTTCTGTTTTCTGACTCCTGCCTTTCATCTTGTCCTGTATTCAGTCTTCCGGTTTTTGATCTTCGCCTGTTTTTTGACTTTGTCTCTGGTTTGTCCATTTTGATATTGTCTCGCCTTCCTGTTATTGACCTGGACTGTTTGACCCTGTTTATTGCATTTGTCCCATTAAAGTGCTCTATTTATATTGTGTCTGATTCTCTCTATCCAGATATGACAGTATGAATTGTTCTGTTTTCTATGCCAGCAGCAATTTCAAATCTGCATTATATGAAAATTGGCCCTAAAACATCTGTTGAATTCAAATTTGCTACAAATCATCAAAGTTCAAATGTCATCGAATTTTAATTCCAACTTCGTCACATCCCTAATGAATATGACACCTTCAGATATGGTGTTGACCAATCAAATTTTTTTATATATTTTAGTGTATCTTCATACTTATGTTGCTTTTATACATATGTAATGCTGAAACTAATTTTCAATTTTCAACTTTTATCTTAAAAGATTTTTATTTTTTAAAACTTTGATTCTAGGTAATCTCATGTTTGAGATTTTAAAAGTCATTCAACATAAGTTTTCATATAGTTTTGAGGTTTATCTTAGTCATGTTGTGGTAAATTACCAGACAGTTTTTGGTGTACCTGCCCGGCTGGGCAAAGCAGTCCAGGGAACTCCCATGTTCCCATTATGAACTACTGTTAAAGGTACAGCAATTTCAAATGATGCACCAGAATGTCTTGAGACTAAAAGTGGGTGACATCTATAGGTGGTGAACATTCATTATGAATTCGAACTGGTCTGTGCAATCAAGAGGATTCCTTCTATGTTCAGTGTAAATATAGAGTGAAAAACAGAAATATGACAGTTAAAGGGCCTTTACTTTCAATTTGACACATCATAGTGTCTTAATTTATTATCTGATTATAGACTCAAAATGGTTACCTTTAATAACATTGTAAATTCAAATAGAAAATAAATCTGATGTTTTAATTTCAAATTAAAAATTGTAATGTTTACTTTTTATTAAATCTTATTTTTTAACACCTGAATGTTTATAATAAAGACAACTTGTGGAAAGACATAAGTTTATTCCTTTATAATAATGTTTTCATTTGTTACTGGTTCGTTTATTCTTGTGTTAAATTAAGAGTCTTCCATTATTATTTTATAAATAACTGCTGTATTTCATCATTGTGAAATTGCATTCACGTTCTGTCCGCAGCTTGTGGCTTTTATTTTGAAATCAGTCCCGCCACACGCTCTTACCGTAATGTGTAGTATATACACGTGCTCTCAAACACTGGAGGATGGTTTGACCGAGCGGCGTCAAGCCCACACTTGGAGCCATGGTGGGAGATATATGTCTATAATCCAGTCTTTACTCCTCCGATCTTCCCCCAGTGCAGTCCTCTGTGCTCAGACTGCTCTGCTGGAGGAACACAATCAGCTCAGCTGCTGAAGGTATGGAGATGTTCCACTCTTCTACACCTTCTTCTACATTTACTCTCAAACACATAGAAACACATTCAAAAAGAGCAACATTTAAGCAGCACAGAAGCAGCTTCGTCCAGGAGCTGCTTTATGATCTTTTCCTAGTTATCTCTGATCAACAGTGAGTTTGTGCTTTCTTTAAGATCTACAGGAGATTTAGGCTCTTCTTGCAAACCCCGACAGTTGGTTTATTTGGGGAATAATTCTCTGGTCTGGTGGGTTAAAGTGTTATTTTGGTGCTGTTTTTTCTAAACTCCTTCATGTTGACTGTAGAGATATCTCCTTTATGTTCATGTGTTTCTCCACGCCACAGTCTGTTTGTGTCCATAAAGTGTATACCTGTGAGTTATAAAACTATGTGCAGAATAGATCATGTGATATTCAGCATGGAGATGTTCTGATTGTAGAAACATTCAGGAGTGAATGATGTACATCAAAGTCTCTGAAAGTACAATTTTTTTGGGTAAAGTAAGGGAAAATGTCACTGATGGGGAGAAAATTGGGAGTAAAGGTGAGAGAATCGGAGGGGTGGGAGAAGGATTGTTGCACTTTCAGGGCTGCAGCTCATTCAGGTCATTGGTCAGCTCGTGGTTGCTCTCCTCACCTTGTAGTTGGTGATTTACTTTTACATTTACATTAGGGTGAAAATGTTCTATCTTAGAATATAGTGAACTTACAAGCCTACTAATGTACACTTCTTGAGGAAATTGTTGACAGTCAGTCAAATGGTTTGTGTAGTTATTGTTTAATTATACTGTGTAACTATAACACTGAATAATGATAAATTCCCAGTTTGATCATTCATCTTTTTTTTCACACAGAAATGAATGGGATCCTTTTCCAAGCCTTTTCATGCTACTCATACTAACATTCACACTTAAATTTTACTTCACAATTACACATCATTGAAGACTTCACAAATACATTAACTGCTGAAACATGGGGAAGAACATGGCATCCAGAAACATCTCCAGTATTCAGCAAACAGATTCTTCCACATCTCGCAAACAAATGAAGAAAAGCTTTACTCAGCAGAGCTCTCTTAAAATACACCAGCACATTTACACACGAGAGAAACTGTATCACTGCTCAGACTGTGGGAAAAGTTATTATACATCAAATCATCTCAAAATACACCAGCGTATTCACACAGGAGTGAAACCATATTACTGCACAGACTGTGGTACGAGTTTTTATACAACAAGTCATCTCAAACTACACCAGCGTATTCACACAGGAGTGAAACCATGTAACTGCTCAGACTGTGGGAAGAGTTTTTATACACCAAGTTCTCTCAAAATACACCAGCGCATTCATACAGGAGAGAAACCGTATCAGTGCTCAAACTGTGGGATGAGTTTTCATATACCAAGTAATCTCAAAAGACACCAGCGCATTCACACAGGAGAGAAACCGTATCACTGTTCTGATTGTGGGAAGAGTTTTAAAGATCAGAAAGCTCTCAACAGACACCAGCTCATTCACACAGGAGTGAAGCCTTTTTACTGTCCAGACTGTGGGAAAAATTTTAATCGAGAGAGTTCTCTAAAAACACACCAGCGTATTCACACTGGAGATAAACCATACAGCTGCTCAGATTGTGGGAAAAGTTTTAAACAACAGAGTGCTCTGAAAACTCACCAACACTTTCACACTGGAGAGAAACTGTACACCTGCTCAGACTGTGGGAAAAGTTTTAATAATCAAAGTGATCTCACAAGACATCATCGCATTCACACAGGAGAGAAACCGTATCACTGCTCAGATTGTGGGAAATGTTTCAATAATCAAAGTGATTTCACAAGACATCAGCGCATTCACACAGGAGAGAAACCGTATCACTGCCCAGAGTGTGGGACAAAGTTCAACCGACCAAGTTCTCTCAAAACTCACCAACGTATTCACACAGGAGAGAAACCATATGACTGCTCAGATTGCGGGACAAGTTTTAATCGACAGAGTTCTCTCAAAACTCACCAACGCATTCACACAGGAGAGAAACCGTATTATTGCTCAGACTGTGGGAAGAGTTTTAATAATCAGAGTTATCTTAAAAGACATCAGCGCATTCACACAGGAGATAAACCATATCACTGCTCAGACTGTGGGAAAAGTTTTAATAATCAAAGTGATCTCAAAATACACCAGCGCATTCACACCGGAGAGAAACCATATCACTGCTCAGAGTGTGGGACAAATTTTAATCAAAAGAGTTCTCTCAGAACTCACCAACGCATTCATACAGGAGAAAAACCATATCACTGCTCAGAGTGTGGGGCAATTTTTAATCGACAGAGTACTCTCAAAACTCACCAACGCATTCACACAGGAGAGAAACCATATCACTGTTCAGACTGTGGAAAAAGTTTCAATAATCAAAGTGTTCTGAGAACACACCATCTCATTCACACCGGAGAGAAACTTTACCACTGTTCAGTCTGTGAAAAGAGTTTTTATACACCCAGTCATCTGAAAATACACCAGCGCATTCACACAGGGGAGAAACCGTATCACTGCTGTCACTGTGGGATGAGTTTTAGTCATCAGAATTCTCTCAAAACACACCAGCGCATTCACACAGGAGTGAAGCCTTATTACTGTATAGACTGTGGGAAAAGCTTTAATCAACAGAGTTATCTCAAAATTCACCAGCGCATTCACACAGGAGAGAAACCGTATCACTGCTCAGACTGTGGGAAAAGCTTTAATCAAAAGAGTTGTCTCAAGACTCACCTACGCATTCACACAGGAGAAAAACCTCATCACTGCTCAGACTGTGGGAGGAACTTCAAGAATTCACATAGTTTGAAGATACACAAGTGTACTTTCTCTGGTAATGAACAGTACTTTTCAATCAGCCAATGAAAAAATTAGGTCATATATAAGATTCCACAGAAAGTATTTCTGCATTCGTCTCTCATTAGATCAGGGAAGTACACAATCAAGCAAAAGTGGTGGCACCATTGGTTTGCCTAGTGTAAACAATATAGTTAATATTATTTGAACTTGTACATATTTTTGCAATGTTAGCTGGTGTGATTTGAAATATGTAATTATTGATAACTAGCTGACCAGTGTCATTGTGAACTGGTTGGTTAATCATGGTGACTGCATTTATTGGTTGGGTTAAACCTGTCTCTTATTGTTTGGGATCCACATCATCTTTTGAAATTACTGCTGACTTTTTTAATGCCATATTTCATCACAATTTTACAAAATACATTTACAGAACCCAATTAACACTCTCCCCCTACCATATATGATATGATCCTCCCAGCACAAGTGAAGACAAGCAACATTTAATGCCAGTCTGGGATTCAAATCGGTAGTCCTCAGATCATAGTGCTAACTCTGTAGCCTGCTGAACTACTTGGGTCTTAAAAGATGAGCTGACAGGAATGAAATTAGGATAAGGATTCATTTATTTGGACAGACTGTAATGCATTACTGGCAGTCTTGGGGACCGTGTGACTTGTTTCAGATGTCACAACATTTCAGTTAGTTGAATAACAGTCAACAGATTAAACACTAAACCAGTTGTAAAATAGCTGTAGCCCTACAATGAAGTACACATAACTTACTAAAGTTTTCCTGTCTGGACAGAAGTGGATCACACCAAGATGAGTTAGTTATTTTTATTGCAGAACATGAACGTGTAAACATTTGACCATGTGCTTAGTTCAAGAAGCAAGAGCAAAGGGGGATGGGGGTTCATATTTATTAATACCCCCATAATATTATCTCACCACATACTTGGAGAAACACAGTTTTCTGGAACAATAAAACTAAATTCTCTAAGATGATGGGAGTGATACGTTTCTGTACTCATTATGAAATCAGAGGTCAGAGAGGTGCTGTTGATGGCTGCTGTGCCACAGTTTCTAGGCTGTTCTGCAAGAGATCCTAGACCTGAAAGAGTCTCATCTACAGGACAAAATGCTGTCTGAGTGATGCTTTTGAAACCTTCCCTCAGATGGCCAGTGCAAGACCGTTCTACATGGTCGTATACAGAACAGGAGACTCTTTTCCAATCTTTCAACCAACCATTAATTTCATACATTTTTTGAATCTTTGCATTCCCAATCTGTCTCTCTCTCTGATGTATGAAGGTGTTGACCTGTCTAACTTTACTCTTTTTTACTTTATCTTCATAGTTTTGTTTCTTTTTATACACCAGTAATGCTGAAACAGTTTTTCAATTAAAATGTTATCTTTAAAGTTTTAAACCTTGATTATTGGTCATCTTTTCACATATCTGAGATTTTAAAAGTCGTTCACTAGGACCCCTAGGTTTTCATATAGATTAGAAGTTTTTTTGGTTGTGCTGTGATAAATTACCCAACAAGGAAAAACAGTATAAGGCTAAAGATAATTTTCTCCACTCAGTGGACAAAGTTTATATAATTATTTATTTTCATACAATATTGTTTCCTGTGTGATGTTAAAACCGTAATTTACATTACATTTATGGCATTTAGCAGACTCCCTTATCCAGAGCGACTTACAAAATTGCTTTGCTGTTCACTTACAGTAGAAATCCTTAGCTTGTAGACAAGGCTAGAATCCAGAGTTTCCTCATGCTAATGCTTAGATATAATATATGAATTGTTCTGTCCCTCTCAGAGTTGCTGGCATTGTTTATCTTAGTTTTTGTTTGTTTTTCACACCCTAGCTAAAACCTGTGCTAAAGTCCAGATTTACCTACAGCATCTCCTCATCACACACACGTGAGCAATTTTCTCAAATTAATTAACAAGGCTTGTAATTAGAATATAGTTTATAGAAGCACATTAAAAAGTAACACAGCAGGTGAACAGCAGCTTCATTAATTAACTGTTTGCTCCTGCATTATTTAAAATGTTACTTTTTCTATGTTAATTCAAGATTTTAACTCAGCTCCTATTTTAAGTGAAAGTCCTTAAACATATGGTTGTAAGTGTGTGTGTGTGTGTGTTTGTGGACTCATTCCTGATGCAGTGAGGAGAAGAGCTGCTTGTGGAGCTGAGGAGGAGCTGTGTTTATCACTGTACAGATGGTGAGGAGCAGAGAAGCCTTTCACTTCTTTCTGTTAGAAGAAGAGACTGTATCTCACTAAGACATTTCAGTGTAAACAGCAGGACTGTAATAAGCAGAGCTGTTCATCATTCATTCTCTGTTAATCTTAACTGGAACTGCTTTATTTTCTTCTTGTTTTCTGAAATTAGACTGAATATTATTGAAAGTATGTGGTGAGTTTATAAAACTGTGCAGAATAGATCATGTGATCTTCAGCGTGGAGATGTGCTGAGTGTAGGAATATTCATATATGCAGGTGCAAAATTCAGAACATTCTAAGGCAGCCCATACACTAATTTAACATGTCTTTTCCATAATTCATTTCTTTGGGGTTTATATGTTATCAGTTAGGTGAAATATTGTCACTAACTATGTCACATTTTCCATTTACTGAAAACACTTCAGTAAAAGTCAAAATCTCTAATTAAATAATTCTCCTGAATTCTACTTGGAGTTTTCTTTTTCCCAGAAATGAACGGTATCTAATTATCAGCCTGCTCCTTCTACAGAGTTCTGTCAAAACACACCATTTCACTGCTCAGACTGGGACAAGTATTAATCATCTCAAAACTCACCAACACATTCACACAGGAATGAAACCTTACTGTTCAGATTGTGGGAAAAGGCCTCGGAAATCACCAGTGCACTCACACAGGAGCGAGACCGATCCACTGCTCAGAATGTGGTAAAAGTTTAAATCGACAGACTCATCACAAAATTCACCAATGCATTCACACACGAGTCTGGCCTTACCACTGCTATGACTGTGGGAAAAGTTTTAATGATCAAATTTCTCTCAAAACACATCAGCGCATTCACATAAACCGTTTCACTGTTCAGCCTGTGGCAAGAGTTTTAATCAACAGTTCACTCAACAGACATCAGCATATTCAAACCAGAGAGACTGTTACTGCTCAGATTGCTGGAGGAACTTTAGGGATTCATGTAATTTGCGAGTGTGTAAGTGACATTAAACTTTATCACTAATGTGGAACAGATTCTGTTCCTTCTGTTCATTCAGCGCAGTTCTACCAACAAAAATAGGTTCCAAAACTTAAAAAGTTTGCAGCAACAATCAAAGATCAGTTTTTTATGTTGTTTTTTGTTTTTGTTTTTTTTTGCTTGAACCAGTGTGGCCGTGTCTAGTTGTACAGTAGCAAAGAGCTGTGACATACTGTTCGCCTCACATTGTATAGCCTTCTATTTCTTATAACCAAAAGATGATCCAAGCTTGCTTTTTGGAGAAGAAATGTCTAACACCACAAGTGTTTGCATTTATTCTATATGCTCCACCACCTTCTCACTTTTGTTTACTGACACTGTGCAGCCCCTTCTGTTGATGACATTATCTGTGAAATAACCTTTGTTCCACGAATACTGGTGGAAATGCAGGATGGTTAGCTGAAAATCACCAAGGTTCTTATAAGGCTAAACAGAACCTGTTTAAGAACCCATGTTTGTTAGGTGGAAAATGCCTGTTACAGGAGTTAGAGACTGGTACCAATTTCAAAAAGAGGATCAGTGGTGTGCAATAGAAAACTCAGTATTGTTTTATAATGTTTTTGAAGTGTGTGCATGAAATGAAATTAAAATGTTCTAGTAATTAACAGTACTGTGTGTGTGTGTGTGTGTGTGTGTGTGTGTGTGTGTGTGTGTGTGTGTGTGTGTGTGTGTGTGAGAGAGAGAGAGAGAGAGAGAGAGAGGGCATATGAGAGTTTGTGTTTTTTGGGAATGTAAATTATTTTATAATTGGTAAAAAATTACCGTAAGATCATTTTTGTACCCTGGAGGTGAACAGCTTTCATGGAAATATAAACAATGGTTATTTTTCACTTTTTCCAAACCCGGAGACACTTTTCTTAAAGCAATCAAATTTCATGTTGGAAAAAAAAAGCCCATTAAGGTTTTTTCCCCTGCAACTAGATGTGGTGCAGGTAATTTGTGACCCATAAGACAACACAAAGGTTACATTTGCTGCTATGAGGCAATTACCCCTAGACCACCTTAAATCATTGATCTCTAATGACAGGCCTGTGAAAGTGTTCTGTCTTGAAAGTGCATATTTGTTTTGTTGTTTAATTGTAACCCCTCCTAACTCTCCTAATTTTTTAGTTTCCATTTCTCACCCCTAATTTCCTAAATAAGGTTGAACAAATACACATTATTAGAAGATAAAAAAGTTGAAAAGAGGGGAAGAATGCAGCATCCAAAAAAAACTCCAATATTCAGTGAACAGATTGCATCATTCTAACTGACAAGGTACCTTAAAATGCAGCACATTTGGAAAACCCTTCAGAATCAGTCACCCTCAGATCCACTTTAGATGGATCTATATTAAATGTTTCTTAAATCTGAATGGTCTACATTTTATTTATATACTGTATGAAATGTAAAGGAACTGTCAGTTACTGGAAGAAAAAAACCCATTCCAGTCGACTCTGTGTGGCAGAAGTTTGATCTGTGAGGTTCAAGCAGAAGCTGAAGCTTGTCATGGGAGTGGACTTCACACAAGAGAAAAATACCTTATTTCCAGAACATACACTTGGGAAACTCGGAAACCAGTTTGTCAAGTCGGAATATGGCTTCTAACCTATTTTAAATAGTGATTAATTTGATTTCTCATGTTGGATAGGGTTTATTTATTTATACCACCCATCCGTGGTTGTTCAATCTCATAAGAAATGCTGAAAATATAATGAGTGGGACTGACATAAGAGTCATGTGATTTCCAATCAGGTCATTTAGTCAGGTTGGATTCTGGATTCATATCGGATTTTAGTACCATGATTTTTATTATTATTATTATTATTATTATTTTTATTATTATTATTATTATTATTATTATTATTATTATTAATTTATTGTTATTATTATTATTAAAAAAAATTAATTTGAATTTTAATCATACTCTCTGATTAAATCGAGGTCACAGACATGAAACATTGTCAATGGGTCCCTTTGCTGCCTAGGCTCAAGCTCAAACTCTAAAATAGGCTGCTCTTAGCAATGAACAGAAATGACAGCAAATTTATTAGTTTTCCAATTTCCAACCTTAAAGACTACAAACAGGCATTAATCAAAGCCAGACTGCTCATATCTCTTCTCAAATGGACAATAATAAATACAAATATGACCCTATTCTGGGTGAGGGAGACTGAATCACGTTATCATTTATCATGACTGAAGAGTTTGGTGCAGCTTGGTTCTTATTGCTTGACAGAAAAATTGGATTAGACTCCACACTACAAGATAATCTGGGAGGATCATCAATTATGAACATCAATTAATGAGAAGACCATTATTGATTGATTATTGGAATGAGCAGATTATTGGAATGAGCAGATTATGATGTAGTGTGGGACAAGCAATACTGAAAGATTTGTCCTTTTGCCCATAGGAGACTCTCATGCCTCACACTAAAACTCTGCTCTCCACTCTGGTTCCCATTAGTACTTTTTCAGTACTTTAATCTCTCTGTTACAACAAAAAGTGTAGTTTCAGATATTTCAGCATTTTGTTTTTTTTATTTAAAACACTTTCTACAACAGTTTCAATTCAGATGTCTGGCTATGCTGGATGTAATACTCCTTTCATATAAAAATAGATCTTTTGTGCCATTAGTGGTGTTTGTTTAGTTGTAATGTGTTCTTTACAGAGCTGGGGCATGTTCTGTTGGCATGTTTCAGGTTGATGGTGTTAAAAGTCTTTATTCTGCTTCTCCTAGAGGCTCATTAGTTTTACATATTTGCATATACATTTTGGAATTTCCCTCTTGGATTAATAAAGTGATTCTGATTTTGAAAGGGAGCAAGCCGTACAGCTGAAACTTCGCTCTCCACTGCTGGCTGCAGGACTGGTGCGTTGGCATCCACGTGGACTATGTGGACAACTGGGAGAGCTTTCAGGAGCGTCCAGCCCTCTACTGCCGAGATGGACTTCACCCGAGCTGCCTAGGATATCCTGTCCTCTCCGGGAACATCCAGGAGGTTCTACACCAGGTCTGACTAACTCCACACAGTCAGGCTAGTCAGATAAGTAGGTTAGAAAATGGGCAGGTAAGTGATTCACTCCATCACTGTTAACATTTATCTGTTTATAGTGAGTACTGTGTCTGTCCCCTGTATAGTTCGGGAACAAAGGCACCAGAAAATCTGTTCAAACAACCTCATTGGAATCGGAACCAAATTAGAATTATTAAATACATGATCTCTAACTTCTGAAGCAGTGATTGTAAATTAAATCATTACTGATAATCACCTCAGTGCCCTGTGTGAAACCTGGGCTAAACCTAATGAATATATAGCGCTGAATTAATCCTGTCCCCCCTCTTTCAGTCATTATAATCACCCACACTGGTCAGGTCATGGAGGTGGTGTAGCTACAATTTATGACTCCGCTTTAGGTAGAACTCAGGATATGAAGCAAAATTTTTTGAAGTACTTAGCCTAAAGGTATATGACCCAACTCCTGCCTCAAAAAAGCAGCATGCATTCCAGTTTATTACAATCTACCATCCTCTTGGTCCATATACAGACTTTCTCTGAATGTTCAGACTTCTTAACCCAAGTAGTTCTCTCTACAGATAAAGGTCTGATTGTCGGAGACTTCAACATTCACTTTGAAAAGACCCAGGATCCACTTACAATGGCCTTTCTCTCTATTTTGGATGCTTCTGGGCTCAAACAAATTATCATTGGACCTACTCACTGATACTTTAGATTTAGTTTTAACCCTGGGTATTGAAACAGAAAACATGACCTGTATTTCACAAAACGATTCCCTTTCTGACTACTACCTAATAATGTTTGATTTAGTCTTACACCACAATGTATACCAGCTTCCTCATTCTATTAGCAGATGCACCATTGCAACTTCAACAGTAAATGAGTTTATACCCTCCCAGACTTAACCACTGTCTCTGTCCCCTCTAACCATAGTGATCTTGAATATACAGTAACTACTCTGAATTCAATACTCTGCTTCAATCTGGATAATATTGCATCAATCAGAACCTAATTAAAGAGGAAAAAAATAGCTCCATGGTATAATGACCAAACCTGCACTCTGAAACAGGCCACACACAGTTATGAACGCAGATGGCAGCAAACAAATTTAGAAATTTTTCCGGGATGCTTGGTTTTATGGATTACAAACATGCCTTAGTTAAAGCCAAATCATCATATATTGCATCTTAAATAAATAGAAATTAATACAGATTCCTGTTTAATATTGTGTCAATATTAACCAGCAGCTACAATACAGTCTCAGTTATTCCACCTGATAAATCTAGCAATGATTTTATGACATTCTTTAAGGACAAAATAGGAAAACTTAGACTAAAAATTCAAGACCAGGCCCCAACATCACCTCATCATATACTTGAAAACAGTACTTGCTCTGATTCAAGTCTAAAGCATTTTAACCATGTTAGTGAAAAGGACCTCCTTGGTTTAATTAGCTCTTCCAAATCATCCTCATGTGCACTAGATCCAGTAACTACACGGTTATTTAAACGGGTTGTTCCAACTGCTATTAAATCATTATTCAACATAGTGAACTCTTTCCTTAGCCTGGATACATGCCCAAATCTCTTAAATCCACAATTATTAATCCAATTTTGAAAAAGCCAGATCTCAACCCACACGAGCTTGCCAAATATAAGCCAATAGCTTTCTCTTATAAAGCCCCCCAACCCTGGAATAGCCTTCCTCCTCCTTTTCGGGACTAAGACACACTCTTTATCTTCAAATCCTGATTAAAAAACTTTCTCTTCATGCAGGCTTTTTATTAATACCTCTAGTGGTCACTCATTTTTCTCCCTCTCTCCCCCTATGTCCCGGGCTGCCTCTACTGCCTAGCTGATATTGGTCCAAGTCCTCCCATGAAGTTTTATCCAAATGCTTCTACCCAGATGTCTACTCATCCACATCTGAGATCATACTGCTACATTAGTATACTTAATCCTACATGGACTTTAATATTAACACTAGCTTGCATCCAACTCACATTTACAGTCCCATATAACTTATTACCTATTCATATTTGTATCACATCTAATGCAAGCACCATTTCCTTTACATTCTACATCTTTAATGCCCATGTTTGTGCCTTTGTATTGTGCTCTCCGGTGTGGACCAGAGGAGGATGGGTTGTTCTCTTGAGCCTTGGTTCCTCTCAAGGTTTCTTCCTCCTAGTCTGAGGGAGTTTTCCTTGCCACTGTTGCCTGCTGGCTACTCATTTGAGGCTTGGACTTGGATTTCTGTAAAGCTGCTTTGTGACAACTCCCTGGATGTAGAAAGTGCTATATAAATAAACTTTGATTGATAATTGATTATCTCCTTCTTTCGGCTACTCCCTTTAGGGGTCACCACTGCTTCTTCTACTGTTACACCAACCATCTCCATGTCCACCTTCACTACATCCATAAACCTTCTCTGAGGTCTTCCTCTTCTCCTTCTGCCCAGCTGTCCATTTCCAAAATGATTTGTCCAATATATCCACTATATCTCCTCAACACATGTCCAAACCATCTCAACCTGGCCTCTCTGGCTTAATTGCCAAACTGCTCTACCTACACTGTCCCTCTGATCTGCCCATTTCTATTCTTGTCCATCGTTGTCACTCCAAACTATCAGCATCTTCATCTCCACCACCTTCCTCTCAGCCACAGTCTCCAAACCATACATCACAGCAGGTCCCACTACTGTCTTGTAAACCTTCCCTTTCACTCTTGCTGTTTTCCTTCTGTCACACATCAGCCCTGACACCTATCCATCCTGCTTGCACCTTCTTCTTCACCTATTTTCTGCACTGTCCATTGTTCCCTGAGGTAACCCTACCTTCACCTTGAAACCATTTGTCACTCCAAATGCACGTCACCACTGTCTCACTATCCTCATACATGTCCTGCACTATCCTCACATACCTTTCAGCCACACCTCATACACTACCACAGTTCCTCTCTTGGCACCCTATTATATGCCTTCTCTAGATCCACAAAGACATAATATAGCTCCTTCTGACATTCTCTGTACTTCTCTACCAACATTCCAAATGTGAAAATTGCATCTGTTTTAAGTGGCATCTCCTGCTAAGGATATAATCCACCTGTGTGCACTTCCCTCCACTCTTGTATGTCACTCTGTGTTCTTCACTCTTCTGAAAACATGTGTTCACCACAGCCATTTCAATTCTCTTTGCAAATTCTACAACCATGTGACCTTCTGCATTTCTGTCTTTCACACCATACATACCCAGAACCTCTTCATCTGTTCTCTGTTCTCTGAAATGCTGGACTTGATGTGGGGAGTGGTGGTGGTGGGGGGTTGTTATTTGAGTAGGGGTTAGTGTGGTGGTGGTGGTGGTCCTTTGGGTAGGGGTTAGTGATGTGGTGGTTTGAGGAGGGTAAATGGTGGTGGGGATGGGAGTTGTTAATTGATCATGGATGGAAAGAAATGTTTAAGTAAGTCTTTGATTCAAATTCAATACTGATTTTGGCAACTTTCTGGTATGAAATACGATACATATCCAGTTTGTGGCAATGGTGACTCAATCTGAACAGTGAGATCTGAATCCATGTGACATCAGTCTAGTTTGACATTCCTTGTGAATGTGTGCTGAGGAGAACGAACAATGGTCAGCAGCAGTGAAGGAGGTTTTCAGGGGTGTGATGGTGAGGTACAACTAAATATTTGTGGAGATGTCTCTGTTCAAACTCAGAAGTCACATACCACAAGTGCTCTGTGTTTCTAAAGTAATGGACAAATGTGGAAACAGGAAGACATAACTGCAGCTTCAAAGTAAAATGAAAAGCATACGTTCTAAGTTTAAAGAAACCAAGAACTCAAACCAAAGAAGTGTCTTTGATTTATTACATGCCCTTTTTACAACAACCCAGCTGTCAATGAACCTCCTGTGATGCTGGCAAAAATTAAATTAAACCTGTGGGAGCAAACATTTTGCGCATCATTTTGAGAGAGTGAACTGTTCAAACAAATGACGGATATAGGTCATATAAAATAACGTGAATAGTCTAAAGAAATATGGGGTTTTGTGAAGAAATCAGATTTGGGCCACTTTACCTGTGTGATTGTAGTCTTTGTTGCTTAGTGACCTTAGGTTCCTTTGGGAGTTGGTGGACTATTATACGCCTTGCTCTTGGTGTGATCTTTGATGGTTGAACACCCTTGGTGAGGGTGATACTGGTCTTCAGTGTACATTTGTGCACAATCTTTCTGATTTTTGTCAAAATACACTTCTAAAAACATGTTGTGAAGATCAGACTTTGGTACCGCCATATTATTTAAATAAAAAGGGTGCCCACTCATACCTGATTGTTGAAAACACCTTACTTTTATTTAACTCTAGAGGTTCAAATTCTTTTGCCACTCAGTCACTCAAAATTAGATAATTTTGCTTAATAAACAAATGAGCAAGTGTATTATTTTTTTCTTGTTTGATTAGAGAATCCTAAAATGGTCACAAACTTTGAAGAACCTCTGTATATGATGTTAAATAAATCTTGTAATTGCATTTTTAGTTGTTTGAATAGTACTTTTGGTGCATGTTGATTTTAATATTTTTTTGTTTCCTTTGTTCTCCAGAACAGAATGACATCCTGACTCATATCTTCTGCCATCCATTTTCTTATGCCTCTTAAATGTTTCCACAGGTGCTAAAACACCATGAAGAGGATTCTCACAATGTTGTCATCAGAAGAGATAAAATGTGAGACTGTAATTTCAAAAAGCTTCATCATTAAGAAAGAATCTATGCATTGTTACTCTCCACAAGAACAATCCCAAAAGAATACAGGAAATGGGAGATCTCACCACTGCTCAGACTGTGGGAAGAGTTTTATGGAACTTCAAACACATCAACTCATTCACACAGAAGAGAAACCATATCAATGCTTAGACTGTGGGAAGAGTTTCAAAAGTGGTAGTACCCTCAGAAGACACCAGCGCATTCACACAGGAGAACAACCATATCACTGCTCAGACTGCGGAATGAGTTTTAGAGAGAGTGGTAACCTCAAAACACACCAGCGCATTCACACAGGAGAGAAACTGTATCACTGCTTAGAGTGTGGGAAGAGTTTTACAGAGAGTGGTAACCTCAAAACACACCTGCACATTCACACAGGAGAGAAACGGTATCACTGCCCAGACATTGGAAAGATTTTCATTCATCGGCGTCATCTCAATCTACATCAGCGCGTTCACACTGGAGAGAAACCATATCACTGCTCAGACTGTGGGAAGAGTTTTATAGAGAGTAGTACCCTGAAAACACACCAGCGCATTCATACTGGTGAAAAACCATACCACTGCTTAGATTGTGGGAAAAGATTTAATCAACAGAGTGATTTCAAAAAACACCAGTGCATTCACACAAGGCAGATAGTGCATCACTGAAAGCTGAAGACATGCATAGCGAAGGAGGTAAATCATACAAATTGTGTTGGTTAAACCAGAAATGTGAAAAAGGCTATGTATATTGCAATGAGGTGAGCTCGTAATGGCATTAAATGTCCATGGTATAATTACTGTCACACAAAAGATCTGGGTTTTATGGTATATGATACTACATTTTTCTTATACATCTACTACATTTTCTGCCTACTGTTAAAAATAGCAGATTCAGTGAACCTTGAATGACTGAAGAAGTGTTTTACTGTAGTTAAAAATACTTCATAATTGATGAACACTATGGATACAAGTATTGGGGCATGTTACCATTCATATTGTCTTCTGAAATCAAGGGTATTAACAAAAGAGTTTATCCTGCTTTTGTTGGAATAAAGGTCTCTACTGTAACAATAATTAAAATTAAATTAAATATGCCAACCCGACAGGCCAGATAACTGTTGGCATCTGTACAGGTAAACATTATGATGTATTTTTTTTTCCTACACATATTGTGTTGCTGTTATTGCCTTGTATGACTACTAGGCATGACTGATTGCAATGGCTTGGGGACACCGCAGCAGTTGGGGCTCAACAGCAAAGGCAGGATTGAAACATTCACCACAAGGCTTCCATACTAGATTGTTGTGGGATGCAAAGCAGAACCTGGATTCATCGCCAGGTTTCTTGTTCAAGACACAACTGCAAACAAAGGTGACAGTGGCATGATCTGATGGATAATTCATCAAAACGGCCATCCTGCTTCTTCCATGATGTGCCTCATCTCAAAGTCTGTCAACTGTGTTCAAGCATATTGTAGAGGCATATCTAGCAGTCAAAAAATGGATACTTTATTGATAGCAATGGAAAATGAGGCATCTAGGAGTTTAATACAATGCAAATGTAAAATACTATAATAAAGATGTAATACAATATAATGAGGTAAATAAAAATATACAAATATTACTGAATTATTCAAAATAAAAAATAAACACACAAATAACTTGGATTATGAGGAAGAGTGAGCCCTGTGGTGAAGTTGCAACTGGATGATCCTCAAAGTGCAAAGATTTAAGTGATAAGTGACATGGTGTTCAAAGTCACTAAATATTAAAGATATTAACAGTAACTGCATATCCAGAGACTGTATGATCAGTAACTGTATAACCAAAAATAATAATAAATATGCAAATATATGTATACTATTAAATATGCAAATATATGTAAACAGTCCACATATTTAATAATGAATGATGGCTGTATGATTAGGTCTTAAGATAAACTCAGTCCAAAAGTGACCAGTCTGACCAGTCCAGTTTGTCATCCAGCTGCAGTCCAAAGTATTTATAGACCTCTCAACCTCAGTGAAGACCAGCAGTGGCTGTAGTCCAGACCTACGAGTCCACCACCATCTCTTTAGTCTTGACTGTGTCCAGCTGCAGATGGTTGAGCTGGCACCATCTACAGCCAATCTCTCACTGAGAGGTACACTAGTAGCCTAAGAGTGCCATTTTATAGGGCAGCAGCAGACACATCCCATACATAATGATAAGGACTCCCTGAAATCCCCAAATCAAACAATATTACAAAAATGGAATTGGCTGAATTTTCACTGAACCTAGCTGTGAAAAATTTCTAAAATTCTAAAATTATTCTAAAGTTCTAAAATTATTTCGTATTATAACTGATATTATTATGCTCCAAGAAAGTTAACTGAGAATAAGAAAGTCAAGACCAAAGACTGTAAAATGTACGAACAGTGCATCAACCTATGGAATCCACCACAGGTCGAGTGCCTCTGCTGGCTGGTTGTAATATGATAATGTACATTCCCATACATTTCAATGACAATACACCCCATGCTCAATCTCATTTTTCTACGCTACACTACTTCCATGTCCACTACCTTGCACCAACAGTTACTTTCCCCTGTGACAAGTTTTTGTTTCCCCCCGAAATCTTTTTTAAACATTACTCTATGATATTATAAGAAGGCATGGTTACACTTAGGAATTAACTAATTTGAGAGCCCTCTGAGAGCCTTGATTTATATAGAAGGAAAAACCACATTGTCCATTTTTTCATTTTTATAGCTATTGGCTGGGACTAAAAATTAAAATAAATTCAATCAAGGTATTAGTGGAAAGTAATTTAAATATTTCTATGAAGGTTTATTTCCTCACAGGGTTAGAAAGCAGAACATCTAATAAAAATATTTGGAACACTGAAAATCTGTCTTTCCCATTGTTTTACATGCCATTGTCTTTGTCGTCCTATTTATAACATAAATATGCATATGTTTCCTCTTAATACTAGTAATTCCTGTGTGCAAAAGATCATTTTTAGCTCCAGACATCAGACAGCTCCATTCAGTGCTGCTTAAGAAATTGTGGCAATGGCACAGTCTGAATCAGTGGAGAAATTGGTTTCTAAATGTTCCCAAACACCCAAGGTATGAAGACATCAGAGATTACTTGAAATATAGGCTTGATGGGAGATTACCATAATGATATACTTTATTTTTGCTGGGAATTTAAAGCTCTTTTTTGTGTAGGGAACAGCATGAATAAAACCGATCAGGTTTAATAGCTGAAATGTTATCTTTTTAATAGAAACTGAATTCTTCTGGAGTTGAACAGCTAGAGTTTCCAATTTCCATTTACATTTCAGCATCTATTTTGCTGTGGAAAAATTGCTTTTTGAAGAAAATGTATTTGTTAAGTTGACTAATCAATAGAAAATAGATTGTTAGTAGCAGCCCAAAAAATGTGTGCACCCAACAAATGTATTGGCTTCTAATCTGCTGGAAAGACAATTAAAATGACCAGTGTGTAATAATTTTCATGTCATACTATCATTGTATGTAAATATAATGTCAGATTATTATAATTAGTGTCTTATTTTAATGTGAATTAGTCTATTTCTTCGGACACTCAGCCTAACTGTCCTGTCCTAAATTTCACCCATTCATTTCCCCTTGCACACAGCATCGCAATATTCAATGAGAAAAATGCTATACATTGATATAGATCAATTTATTTTTCTCTTATTTGAAAAAAATACTATTTCTTTTCCTGTTACATTTGTCATTTTGTTTGCATTGACAGTCCAAATGTATGTTAAAATGCACCTTTTCTGTTTTTGGGTCTCAATGAATGCTCAGCCCCCCCTAAAGCTCAGATCCTAGACTTTCCCCAGGGGTTCCCTATATTTTGTTCACGCTCCTTTAATGAGAGAAGGAACACTTCAAAGCAGAGCCTTAAAATCCTTCAACTGTCATATGGAAATACATTTGTAATAGTTCATTATACAGCTCATGTTCTTGCATGAAATGGTAGAAAATCTGTGTCTTCTGTAGAACCCAGCAAGTGCATTAATTATTTTTAGTGTTTAGGCATACAATAATAAATTCATAATCGCTCAAGGAATCCATTTCTCCCTTTTCCAGCATCTTCCCACAAGGGTTTGTTAATTTGCTAATTAGTTGATTGAGATGTGTTGTGAGCATGGAAAGCACTAGGGTACGGGTGCCTCCAGACAAAGATCAGGGTTGAGAAACATTGTATTAATGTATTTGGCAATTAGCCATTTAGCCACCACATTTGCCTATCAAAGCTGGGAGACTGGAATCTAGCAAACACTGTCCTGTAATTGCTTAATTGTTTTCAAACTGTTTTGATGTTGCAGGCTCCAGTAACTGACAGCAAGCATGACCCAGGATTCAAATTTTCGGTCCTCAGATAATAGGCTAGCAGATTAGACTGTGGAGCCACCACCACTTTATTGCGTACCTTGCTTAACAATGCTACTGACTTCAAACTTTAACACAACAGAGCAGACGCACAGATTATTATTATTCATCATTGGACTAACTGTCAAACTTGTTTCATGGTGTTTACCAATATTTAATACATAATCCTTCACCATTATTCAGGAACAACCTGGAAAATCAATGAAAGCACTGATGCATATAGATACTTCACTGCAGGCTGGGTAATGGAGCCTGAATGTGAAGATATATGACAATGATTTTAATGTGAATCCTCTATATTAGTGGAGTGTGGGGATACCAGCACCAGGATAGGAAAATGCTGGGTTGATGTCAGAAGATTAACATCAACAAGCCAATAGCAAAATTTTGCTCTGGAATTTAACATATGATGTCAAGTGCAACCATTAGATAAAAAATTCAGCACATCATAAAATTAAAAAATTAGAAAACACCCAAGACTGATGAGCAGCTACAATCCTTCATCAGACAAGAATTAGGCAACATTCCTCTTCCAAGAGTCCAGCAATTGATATTGATATTAACAAACTGTGGTTAAAAAGGGGATGCTATACAATGGTACACATGGCCCTGTGACTTTTTTAAATGAATTTGCTGCAATCAACTTGTCAAACTAAAGTGAGGTAACATTGCTCATGAAATGGTAAAAAGTCTCACTTTCAGAATATGTGTTCATTATTCTACTGTACATAAAATATGGGTATGAAATTGCATTGTTTTTATTTACATTTTACACAGCAGCCTAATATTTTTGAAATTGGGTTTGTATAATATTAATTAGAAATTATACAGATTAGACATAGCAATGTTGCTCATACTCTAATCAGTGATACAGTTTCTCTCCTGTGTGAATGCGCTGGTGTGTTTTGAGATTACTCTGTTGATTAAAACTCTTCCCACAGACAGAGCAGTGAAATGGTTTCTCTCCTGTGTGAATCCGCTGGTGTGTGTTGAGATTATTCTGTGTAGTAAAACTCTTTCCACAGTCTGAGCAGTAATACGGTTTCTCTCCTGTGTGAATACGCTGGTGTGTGTTAAGATCACTTTGTTGATTAAAACTCTTCCCACAGTCTGAGCAGTGATATGGTTTCTCTCCTGTGTGAATGCGCTGGTGTTGAAGTAGAGTACTTGAATGATTAAAACTCTTCCCACACTCTGAGCAGTGATATGGTTTCTTTCCTTTGTGAATGTGCTGGTGTGTTTTAAGATTACTATGTTGATTAAAACTCTTTCCACAGTCTGAGCAGTGATATGGTTTCTCCCCTGTGTGAATGCGCTGGTGTGTTTTGAGATGACTCTGAGTAATAAAACTCTTCCCACAGTCTGAGCAGCGATATGGTTTCTCTCCTGTGTGAATGCGCTGGTGTGTGTTGAGATCACTGCGTTTATTAAAACTCTTCCCACACTCTAAGCAGTGGTGTGCTTTCTTTTTGCCTGTACTTTTCTGCATTTGTCGGCATGAATCAGAAGAGGATGTTTGCTGAGTACTGGAGATTATCCTGGAAGCCATGTTCATCCTCTCTTTCAGCCGTTACAGTCTTTGTGATATCTTCACAGTCTTTGTGAAATCTTTATTTCTGGAGTTAAATTTAAGTTGACACTAGGAACAGGGGAAAAGGGTGATCATTTCTGGAAGAAACAGGGAAAAGGAAAACTAAATACAATAGAAAAAGCAGGAATATCTAACAGCATACCTGGGCAACATGAAACATGAGTCATGTTCCAAGTTGCTTAACAGAATTGAGATGTAAATATTTGTTTCATCACCATTTACTCTGAAACTTAAGTCTTATGTGTGCAGCAGAAACAAAAAAATGCCTGCCAAAGAAGACAGACTTTTTGGGAGGATACATTTAAGTAAAACTGGTG
Organism: Acestrorhynchus altus; assembly: GCA_034509495.1. Lineage (NCBI taxonomy): Eukaryota > Metazoa > Chordata > Actinopteri > Characiformes > Acestrorhynchidae > Acestrorhynchus > Acestrorhynchus altus. The sequence continues at coordinate 479,651 of CM067503.1, read as the reverse complement.
TCACATGTGTTAGGCATTTTCTATCTCTTGGTATTTAAAACAAACTTTCTCAAGAAGAATTAACTACTGCAGCTTTCTGTTTACTAAGCTTACAAAGAAATAATACTATAGGTTTTTAGTTATATATGTATCTATATCTGTTACTGAACATTTCCTTTCATAAGAGATACTGAAGGTTATTATGAGTTTGTAAAGCCCTTTGAGCTGCAATCATTCTGATGTGAAGTAGCACATGTTGAGCTAGCTGAAGATCCTCAACAACATTGGGAACCCCAGTTTTTGATTTACAGTTCTGTTGACTTTAAGTATATATACAAATACACAAACACAGGAGAAATGGCTTAAATTTCAAGTCCAACCTGGTAAATCTAATACAGTTAGAAAGTGTATATCCTGTAAATAAAACAGCCTGTTACAGTGCTACCATTTTGCTTTTCCTTTTTATCTTTTATTTATTTTTCTAATAGTTAATTTATTTTGACAAGGCAACTTAAAAATAAAGTATCTAAAACTCACAGTACTGATCTACAGCTTACAGCTCTTTCATATGCAATATATCTAAAAACCAGTACATAAAGTATCTAAAACTCACAGTATTCAACTATAAAGAATACAGAAGCTCTTCCAAATGTAATGAATCAATAAACCAGTATATGAAGTAGCTGCACAGCTAAACCTGCTCCTACAGCACCATCAACACACCCCTCACCATCTTCTTCACTGTTTCTATGAGGTTTGTGCGGCTATTGCTACATGAACTCACCTGTAGAACAGGACAAATAAACAGCAGGAGAAACGGTAGCGCTGCTTCTTACACTTCTGGAGGATGCAGAGCAGCTCACGGTGTATTACCGCCCCCTACTGAGCTGGAGCGGGAGTCTAGTGGAATATCGAAACAGCTTTGCCTAGTCGTGGGGTCAGCAACTTGCGGCTCTTTCATTGCCCTCTTGCGGCTCAACACCAGAATGAAAAAAAACAAAAAAAAAACCCAAACTAAACAAGTTTAAACTAAACAAGAGCCAGTCATTTTGCTACCTAAAGATAAAGTCTAGTTCTTCCACAAGGAGCCAACCATCGTTTGATGTGGAAATCTGTGCAGAGCAGTTTCCAGAACAAGCAGAAACATTATGTTTTTTTGTGCATCACTGAGCCAAAAACTACAAACTATTACCGAGGTTTTATTAGATTCTATATATATAGACAACAGCTGAACATTGTCTCATTCACTCAGCCGCCCCTGTGACTGTTTGGGTCAAGGATTGGGTACACTCATCAGAGCATGCCAGCTATGTTTAGCCATGGTGCGCCTCTCTTGAGTCATGTGGTTGAACTGGCAAAATAGCTATGCTGAAACTGCATGTCTGTTCAGCACCATGGACAGCGTGGCACTGATGGGAAGGCATGATAACAGCTCAGCAAATGGACTGACCCCTCCCCTGTTCTCTCCTGTGTGATTGCCCTGGTTTCTATGGAGATGACTCAATTTATTAAAACTTTTCCCATCGTCTGAACAGTAACAAGGCTTCTCTTCTTTGTGAATATGCTAGTGTTATTGTAGAGCACTCTGAAAATTAAAACTATTCCCAAAGTCTGAGCAGTGATACGGTTTCTGTTCTGTATGAATGCACTGATATTTGATATTTTGCTACTTCCACACTTTGAACAGTGGTGCTTGATGCTTGATGATGCCAGTTTCACTTCATTAAATGTGCACATCCATTGAGGAAATTGTTGAAATTCTGAATAAAATACTTTGTTTAATTTTACCCCCCAATATATTTTTGTTCTCCAATTCAGTAATTTTCATTTACAACCCTAAACTGTACTTTCCGTAAATTTAGAATTGATTTTATGTTTATTCTTTACTTCTTCTAGAAATGTATACTGTCACATTTGTTGTTTATTTGTTTGATGATGCTCTGAAGAGGTCTGAAGAAATCTCCACTGACAGTCTTGCTTGAATAATACGTTTTATTACAAAGACGACAAGTTAAACAGGTTTCCTAGGCTATCTGGGAGCTTCTCTTTGCCAGATTTGAGAAACTCTGCTGTCTTACCTAAAGGCTCTTGCACACATATTGAAAGCATCTTTTACCTTGAAATGTAAAGAAGGATGTAAAAAGGCCTCGCAAACCTGCTGATAGTATATCTATAGATACATGATGTACACAGTAAAGAGGACAGACCATCCTGACTGTTAATAGAGTGTCACCTACAGAGAGCTCCATCCACTCGTAACATTCCCACATCACTGGACTATTATAAAAACACTAGTGAATACTAAAGTTTAGATTTTTTGTTCTATGTTGGGTTATAAATTCACCTCATATTCCAAGTGTTTCCCTGGTCCTAAGGCTGATTTTGCTACTTAAATTTAACTTTACACACAGTGTCAGAACACTAAAAGAGGGAAAGAACTTGCTATCCAGAAAAATGTACAGTTGTCACCAAACATCCTCTCTTACACCTTGCAGACAAATGCAGAAAAGCACTGGCAAGGATAAAACTTACCACTGCTCAGACTGTGGGAAATGGTTTAATGACCAGACTAATATCAAAACACACCAGGGACTTCAGGGACTACAGGAGAGAAACTGTATTGCTGCTTAGACTGTGAAAAGAGTTTTAATGAACAGAATCACAAACATCAATCATGTTTGTTTTGGTGTGTTTCAGTTTGAGGGCCCTATTAGGTTCTATTTGAGGTTCTTTATAATATAATTTGATGTTCTGTAAATATTATTTGCTGCATGTTTGTTTGGCGTGTTTCGGTTTGAGGGCTCTATTTGGTTCTATTTGAGGTTCTTTATAATATGTACTAAACCTCTCCCTCCAGCTCAGTAGGGGGCGGTAATGCACCTTAAGCTGCTCCTCATCCTCCAGAACTGTAAGAGGAGAAGAAGCAGCGCTACCGTTTCTCCTGGTGTTTATTTCTCCTGGTGTTTATTTCTCCTGTTCTACAGGTAAGTTCATGTAGAAATAACCGCACAAACCTCATATAAACAGTGAAGAAGATGATGATGGTGTTGTTGTCTGATATTTACATTTCTGCCCCAATAAAGAGGCAAACATTGTCAACAACTTCAGCTTCAAACCAGAACTACTAAACACCTTTAACACCCACCAATATCCAACGATAAATGAAATACAGTTTGTATAAACCTAACACTGAAATAATGAAGAGAAATTGTAATTGGCATCTTCTAATTTTCATGGAACATGCAAATTACTTAAAAATGAACAGGGTCTTTATCAGTAAATTATCTATGCTAATAAATGAAAAAGGAAACACTCTGCATGACTTTAACATACTAGAAATAGTTTTCATGGTATTTATTTTAGCATTGCCTTTCATTTAGTTTGAAAGTGCACAGTAAGGAATGTTACTTTAAATGTGTAATTCATTGCAGATTATTTGTCTTTTTAAAGCCAAATTTCATTAAAGACAAAATAAAATGTTACCTTAAACCATCCCCTGTCTACTTAATGTCAATTTTTTTGTTGTTGCAAAAATGTATATTAAAATTAATTTAAAGATATTGTAAAATGTAAATGATTATATTCTATGTATTTTGGAAAACTTTAAATCATTAATTGTTCAAATGATGAAACAGCTTAGACCAGTATATTCACCTGAAGTGGTCTAAATTGGTTTGATAGTGTATTTCTATCACTTTTCAGCACTTGTGTATCTGAATTGAAGTGGACACAAAATTTAGTTTGGTGCATTACCAGTTTTTTATTTTATAGCTCATGCTCCGGCATTTTGCATTGAGCTTTGGTATTGTCTTTCTTTTGTTTCTTCCAGAAATGAAAGCCTTCCAGTTCCAAGTCATCTTCTGCTCCTAGTGTCAACTTAACTATATGGTTGACACTTAGCTTCAGAAATACACACAATCAGAAGATTTCAAGATGTTATGGTGCTAAAAGAGGGAAAGAATATTGCATCTAGAAAATTCTCAAAAACAGTGAAATGCAGAAAAGTACAGGCAAGAAGAAAACGTACCACTGCTCAGAGTGTGGGAAGAATTTTAATCATCAGAGTCATCTCAAAACACACCAGCGCATTCACACAGGAGAGAAGCCATATCAGTGTTCAGACTGTGGGAAAGGTTTTACTAGACAGAGTGATCTCAAAACACACCAGCGCATTCACACAGGAGAGAAGCCATATCAGTGTTCAGACTGTGGGAAAAGTTTTAGTCAACAGAGTCATCTCCAACAACACCAGCGCATTCACACAGGGGAGAAACCGTATCACTGCTCAGACTGTGACAAAGCTTTTAATAACCAAAGGGCTCTACAGCAACACCAGCGCATTCACACAGGAGAAAAGCCATATTACTGCTCAGACTGTGGGAAGAGTTTTAATAATCCATGGACACTCCACCAACACCAACGCATTCACACAGGAGAGAAGCCGTATCACTGCTCAGATTGTGGAAAAAGTTTTAATCAACAGTCTCATTTCAAAACACATCAACGCATTCACACAGGAGAAAAGCCATATAATTGCACAGACTGTGGGAAGAATTTTAATCGTCAGAGTTCTTTCCTTCAGCACCAGCGCATTCACACAGGAGAGAAACCGTATCATTGCTCATACTGTGAGAAGAGTTTTAATTCTCAGAGTAATCTCAAAACACACCAACGCATTCACACAGGAGAGAAACCATATCACTGCTCAGACTGTGGGAAGAGTTATAATTATCAGAGTGCTCTCCTTTTACACCAGCTTGTTCACACAGGAGAGAAACCCCATCACTGCATAGACTGTGGGAGGAGTTTTAATCGACAGAGTAATCTCCAACAACACCAGCGTATTCACACAGGAGAGAAACCTTATTACTGCTCAGAGTGTGAGAAGAGTTTCAGACATTCAAAGACATTGAAGAGGCACAAGTGCATATTAAGAGCAGTGACATAAAATAGGCATTGAAACCTAAAGCCATTCCATGTCCCAACCCAGATTTTAAAAAAATGTGAGTAAAGTGTTAATAGAAGAAAACATGTTGATTTAAACAGGTTCTGAAACAAATTATAATTGAATAGGATTTTGTATGCTAAATGACATTCATCCTTGAAGAAATTCTCCCAACCCCAGTTGTGAAGACCCTTCTGTTTTAGTCTGTCATTTGAGTTCCCTCTTTAATACACAGGGAATTAAATCAGCAACTTTAAATGAAGGAGAAGTCCTTCAAATTATATTGCAAATATCTTTAACAGATTTCACAAATGTCATGATATTAATAATGTACTATAGTGAATCCTTTTCTGTTGTACAGTAAATGTTGTTGGTCATAATCTGCTTCTGGTAACTCTGTCATGAGAAATGAGAACAATGTGGATTTTTCTTATATAATATGAAATATTTTGACATTGTCTTATGTGTCAATTTCACTTTTTTTAATTGTACACCCTCCTCAACCTAGTTGTTTTGTAAACCTAAAATACGTTTCTGCTGTATTTTGCACTGAGCTGAAGTTTTCTTTTCTCTTTACCTCTTACAGAAATTAAAGCCATCCTGTTCCAATTCTTCTGCTCATAGTCTCAACAATAAGTTTTCACAAAGGTATTAAGCTGGTGAAAAAGAAGGAGAACATGTCATCCAAAAAAATCTCCAATACTCAGTGAACATTTTCTCCTACACCTTGCAGACAAATGGAGAAACGTTCAGACAAGAAGAAAACCCACCGCTGCTCAGACTGTGGAAAGAGTTTTAATACACAGAGTCATCTCAAAACACACCAACTCATTCACACAGGAGAGAAACCATATCGCTGCTCACAGTGTGGACAGAGTTTTAATCAACAGAGTACTCTCAGTACACACCAGCGCATTCACACAGGAATAAAACCATATCACTGCTCAGACTGTGGGAAGAGTTTTACTAAACAGAATGATCTTGTTCATCACCAACGCATTCACACAGGAGAGAAACCATATCACTGCTCAGACTGTGGGAAAAGTTTTACTAAACAGAATTATCTTGTTCAACACCAGCGCATTCACACAGGAGAGAAACCGTATCACTGCTCAGACTGTGGAAAGGGTTTTAATCAACAGAGTAATCTGAAAACACACCAGCGCATTCACACAGGAGAGAAACCGTATTACTGCTCTGAGTGTGGGAAGGGTTTTACTACACACAGTCATCTCAAAATGCACCAGCTCATTCACACAGGAGAGAAACCTTTTAAATGCTCAGTCTGTGGGATGGATTTTAATCATCAGAGTGCTCTCAAAACACACCAGCGCATTCACACAGGAGAAAAACCGTACCGCTGCTCAAACTGTGGAAGGAACTTCAGACATTTACATAGTTTGAATATACACAAGTGCACTAAGAGTAGTGGTGGGACTAAACTGTAAAGCACCAACAGACCATACAGAGAGCTTCTGACTTAAAAACTTGAAAGTAGGAAATTCAGTACTGTTTAATGTTTGTGCATGAAGCCAAATATTCTTGTTCTAAACACCATGTCCAGCATACACCCAGTGGGACAGTGTGGTGCATCCCTAGTGCAGTTTCCAAACTAGTACATCCTATACCACAGTTAAGTGGTGGCACCATTACTATATCTAGTGTAATCTATATAATTAATATTTTTTCAATGATTCCTGTACATATTGAAATATTCTGTAAAGATAGATTGTGCAATGTGTAAGGGAAGTAGTTTTTCATGACCTTCTGACCAACCTGCTAAATTATTGTGAACTGGCTTTAAATCTGACAATATTACAAATGAAAATGAATCAGTATGTCTTGATCCAACCTTAATTTTAACATTTTAATAATTTTAATGACATTTAAAAGACATTTCTTCAGTTTTGTCAATCAGTCAAAGTTTATTTATGTAGCACTTTTTACAAGAAAGGCATTTTTACAAAGCAGCTGTACAGATCTTTTGATCAAGCAAGTGGTTGACAGGAGAAACTCTTTTGATTTATGTGTTGTATCACCTCTATATCTCATTCTGGTTAAAATGAAGATCAAATGTCCTTATGTTTAAATGTGTTAAAGGTGTTCATGGGGTGACTAATCATTTTCAAGACTGCATATTTTAATGCTTCTTTGAATCTAGAAACAGCCTGGTCTGTTAATTAAACTATAGGACATGGCCCTCACCTGAGCAGACAGGCTGATGCTAATGGCATAAGAGCAGAGAGTGATTTTTGGAGATCATTTAAAGATTAATAACCAACTAAGGTATAAGTATGTGAGTAGCAACAAGTTGTGTAACAGGTTATTATATATAATTTTATATGTACATGTATATTTCTTAATTTCACGCAGTTTGTTTATTCTTTTATTTCTTTGTATCATTCTGTCTTACAAAATCTTTTTATCTGGTGAGTTATTAAAATGAATTGGAAAAGCTGTTTGAGGACTGTTAGATTTATTTTAATCCTCTGGCAATTTGTGACCCAGTGAAAATCTTTCAAGAGATCAATTTGAGTCCAACCATATTAATTCCATTGTATCCATTATTTTTGTTCCCAAATTCAGGCATGAATGAATGAACTCTGCTGCAATCCCTTCATTGGCTTCCTGTAACTGCCCGCATCAGATTCAAAACCTTGATGTTGGCCTCCAAAGCCAAAAATGGACTAGCAAGGAAGACAAGCATCGAGACTTTTTTCTGTCCTGGCTCCAAAATGGTGGAATGAACTTCCCCTGAGGGTCACTGACTGTATTCAAATGCAGACTGAAGATCTGATCCATTTTAAGAGTATTTAACTATTAATATACTAAATTAATAAATGAATAAAATTTACTAACTGTATATTTAAATATTTACACAGAATCTGGTTAGACTCCGATATGACTCTGATTTGTTTTCAACAGCATTTAAGCTTGAGGAATCTCTGGATTCTAGCCTCTTCTACTTTTTAAGGATATCCGAGTGAACAGCAAAGCACTTTTGTAAGTGCTCTGGATAAGAGTGTCTGCTAAATGCCGTAAATGTAAATGTAATTGTCAGCATGCCTATATTGATTCATTTATGCACATCACCTACATGACACCAGCCAGTAACTAGATAACAACATGTTTTAAATCTGATTTGACCATTCACATTCATGTTGTATGCCCACAAATCAGACATGTATCAAATGTAGGACCACATACACATTTCATCAACAGTTTGTTTCTGCTTCATTTAAGATTCACAGGAGATTTAGGCTACATGTACCATATACATATATACATAGATTCCCCACTGCTCATGTTGGCTCATTTCTGTGATATGCTATTGCATATGCTATTGCAAGATTGGCTTGTGAATAAATAAATGTAAATGAGAGAGCTGCACCTTTTCCTGCTTAAAAAGCACAATAATATTTACAATCTTAAACAATTTTAATGAATTGCTTTCAACTTCAGGAGTTTTTGAACTACGTGGAGTACTTCAAATCTCAGTAGAGATTCTCAAATTTTTCAGAACATTCTCAATTATTGAGAAAATGTTAAAAATGTGCATGTACAAATAGTTAAAATTAATAAAATCAGCAAATACAAATTCAAATAGTGAACCAGTGGCAGTCAATATGCCTTCTATATTTCTTATAGCAATGAAAGGATATAGATATATATTTAAGAACAGATAATCACAAAGACAATAATATAAACTTTATTTAAGGAGAAACCAAGTGTTACAGCAGTATAATATATTTACATCATATGGGAAAGAATAAAATATAGTACACTACATAGATAGAACTGTCAACCTAGACAATGTATTTCCATACACTATAAATTGTATGGAATGTAAGTATAATATAATGTAAAGTGAGATGTAGTTGTACAACAACTTTAATAATTCTGTTTAATTTTACCCCATTTTTTCCTCAAAGTGGTAGTGCCAATTACCCTGTCTGACAGAAAAACTGGAACAATGCTACTGTATTAAATGCATTAATACTTCTTAGAACCTAGGAACAGTTTGATCTGGTTTTAATAAAGTATTGTCCTAAGGGCATGGTCATCACCTGAGCCAAGAAGCTAATTCAATTAAAAGATTAATAATCAAATAAAGTATACACAAGCATAAGCATCAACTAGTGCGATGGATCATTGATAAATAATATATTTTAACCAGTTTATTTGTTCTTTTATGTTTATTTATTTTCTTATAATTTCATTTAATAAAAATCCATCTGAGGAGTTTTTTTTATAAAATGAAAGGCAATTTTGGACTGTATTTATTTATTTTAATTCTCTGACAATTATTGATCCAATTGAAAATATTTTGATAGGTAGACATGGCATGTCCAACCTTTTTAATTCATCTGTATTTGCGACTGTAATTGCATTGTCTTCAAAATTCATCCACAACACTTCTTCACAACGCTCCCATCTGGCAGACAAATATGGGGAGTGTGAAATCAAGAATCACCCACCAGACTATGGAAAATTTCTTCCCCCAGGCAATCAGGGCTCTGAACACAACACACCTGAAGGTCCTCCATCCCAAAACCCAATATTTATTATAAATATTTATTTATTTATTTATTTATTTATTTATTTATTTATTATAATTATTATAATGTATTATAATTCAAATATTTTGAGATTCTTTATATATATATAACCACATCCAACAGGACTAACTGTGGACGCAAGAGGAAGCTGTCTGAAAGGGATGTTGGGGTGCTAACACGGACTGTATCCAAAAAATGTCCTTCCCAAGACGAATTGACGCTGTATTGGATACAAAAGGAGGCCATAGTACACCATACTAACAAATTATTGTGGTCTAAAACCAGCTGTTTAGGTTTCATTGTCCAACCCCTGTATATATATTTTAATTCGAATTATATATTTATTTATATATTTTTTATTATTATTATTATTGACACTGACTTTTATTTTGAAATTGTCGCGACAGCACGGTGCACAAACAGCGTGGTGTAGATGGTTAAGGTAGATCAGTGGTGTAGATGGTTAAGGAGGTTCAGTGGTATTGATGGTTAAGGTGGATCAGTGGTGTTGATGGTTAAGGTGGATCAGTGGTGTTGATGGTTAAGGTGGATCAGTGGTGTTTATTGTTGGTGATTTATTGATTCCACATGTTGTAACAAACTGATCCAGCGGCCTTTGGAAATATGTTTTAAAATGAAGACATTATCTGTAGGTGAATATGGAAGGTTGAAGAAGCAGAAGATTCAGCTTTGATCAGCAGTCCACACCTCTGTGCTCAGACTGCTCTGCTGGAGGAACACAATCAGCTCAGCTGCTGAAGGTATGATGTTCCACTCTTCTACACCTTCTTCTACATTTATTCTCAAACACATTCAAAAGGAGCAACATTTAAGCAGCACAGAAGCAGCTTTGTCCAGGATCTACTTGATTATCTTTTCCTAGTTATCTTTGATCAACAGTGAGTTTCTTTAAGATCTACAAGAGATTTAGGCTCTTCTTACAAACCCAGACAGTTGATTTATTTGGGGAATCATTCTCTGGTCTGGTGGTTTAAAGTGTTATTTTGGTGCTGTTGTTTCTAAACTACTTCATGCTGACTGTAGAAATATCTCCTTTATCTTCATTTGTTTCTCCAGGTCAGAGTCCGTTTGTGTTTATAAAGTATATGTTTATGAGTTTTATAAAACTATTTGCAGAATAGATCTTGTGATCTTCAGCATTGAGATGTGGTCAGTGTTGAAACATTCATATCTGCAGATGTTCCACAATGTGTGACTGAATGAGCAGTAATTTGTGGAACACAGCAGTTCATTTTAGAGCAGAATGAAGCTCTTCCTGAGAGCTGTTTAGTTTGGGTGGGGGTTGCTCCTCAATGGATGGAAGATTAAGAGATGGTGGTGGTGGATGGCTGTTAAGAGGGAGATGTAAAGCATGGGAATCATTCAGGAGTTTCATAGTTTATAGAGAGATTGATTATATAAAACTTAATCCTTTAGTGTAATTAAAATTTCAGCAGCATATTTACAGTATAAACAGATAAAAGGGGAATAATAATAAAATAATAATAATAAAAGACAGAGAATATATAGTATAAAGAATGTATGACCATTGCTAATTATAATAAGATGGACTTATAATAAGAGAGTTGTACAGTCTGATAGTGTGAAGGACAAAATAGAATATAAGTCTATTGGTCCTGCACTTGGGAAGGGTCTGTCACTGAACAGGCTCCTTTGGTGGCTGATGATGGTGTGCAGAGGGTGACTGTATCATCCATAATGTCCAGTAGTTTCTTCAGAGTGTTCTTTTCTGCCACCTTCACCAGAGAATCCAGAAAGTAAAGCCTACTCTGCCCCTTTCTGTACAGGTGGGCAGAGTTACAATCCAGTCCAGTTTGCTGTCCAGCCACAGCCTGAGATACCTGTAGGAATCCACAGCCTCCATCTCAACTCTCTTGATCAGAGTCATGATTTTGGTCTGGACCTCCCAAGCATGAGAACATCTGTGTTTTATAAAACGTTAAAAACAGCACACACTTAGAAAAACCTGAATAGAAATATGTAAATGGCCAAGAGGAGAAAAATGAGCAGATGCTGAAGTCTGGGTTTATGATGGGGATGTTGCATCCTGACCAGCTAGACCTGAGTCTGTGTACAAGACTATAAACAACTGATTTATTTATATACTGCAACATTTCTACACAACAGAAAAGGTAACTGGACTTTTAAATTATACTTTCCTCTAGCAGGTCCAACAGCTGTACCTTTAATATTTCACTATTACAGACTACCTTCTCAGGCTCTAGTCCCACCCCTGTCTGCCATTAAGGCCTGCATCATTAATTATTATATATTGTGAGAGCAAAATTAGCAGAAGTAGAATGTCCAGAATTCCTTTTGTTCAAAATATTGAGGATAGTGCACTCCAGCTTTTTGAGAATGATGCTTTTTCTTAAACTGTCATTAAAAAGTTAGATCAACCAATGTCATGCCTTTCAGATTATACATTAATGAATTTTTCCTCTTCAGGTTGATGAGAAGTTTTCTTTTTATAAACAGAAACCTGACAGTTGCCATCAGTATTTACTAAACTCATATATCAAAAACAAATTACAAGGATCATTTGTATATGGTGTACGTACTTTATATGTTAATGTTGTGCTGTATTTCCTCTATTTTTGCAGGTTTATAAATAAGACTGTGAACCAAATAAAAACGTATGTTTAAATTGAATCAAGGTGAATATAGCTTTTAGAATTTAGCTTTTTTACAAGAATATTCAAAAATGTTAGTCACACAGATTTCTACTAATTAATGATAATTAAATGAAAACAGAAAATTAAAGTGGCTGGCCTAATGCAACTGAAGTTCAGACACCTGTGTTTCTATTCATTGGTTTATCTGTATTACTGGCTACTAATACATCATGAAAATGTTATTGAAGAGTAAGTCAAGGCTTGGATACAGAAACATTAATTTAACATGCCCGGGAGTTCACTTAAACCCATCATTAAGAAACAAAAGTAATATGACAAGATGTCCTCAAAAACTGAGTGACTGAGTGCAAGAAGGAGACTAATGAGGGAGGCCACAAATACACTTGACTAGTCTGAAAGAGACAAAAGCTTCAACAGGTGACAGTGACAAAGAGAATTCCTTCTGAACCACAGTTTGCCCACAAGGCACATGGGAGATAGCAAGATTCTTTGTTTTCATGAAACTAAAATTGACCACCAAACTAGATGCTATGTTTGGTAGAGCCCAAACACTTGACATCAGTACAGACAGCATTCCCACTGTGAAGCATAGTGGTTACATCCTCAATTTAACTCCTTCAGGGAGTATTTTTGTCTTAGATCTTTAGCTATCTTAACATGAAGTGCTTATAGGTAGCACCTCAAAGTGCTTCACAATAAATAATAAAGTTTATGAGTAATTTTAAAAAGTAAAGTTCATAAAGTTTAAAATTTATGAGTATAGTAAACTGTGAACTATATAATGTCATTATGTAAATTATAACCTTTATAACCAAAAAATTATAGCAAAGACATTAAATACATTTGTATAGGCTTTATTTATGGTAGCTGGTAAAGTGGCACTGATAACACATAATGCTGCATTATCAAGGTAGCTTACATGGACTTATGGTTCAGAGACAAAATCACATATCTTTATGCAGAAAAGGAAATCTTTAATTTCAACATGAAGTGCCAGTAACAGAGAGATACAGCTTTATATAGAGGCCATATTTCAAGACATCAACCGCTAATCTGCAGTAAGACTAGAAAGCTCAGATTGGAATATGCAAAGAAATGCAAATGCTGAGATTTGCTTCTGGAATGGGCCAATCTACAGAAAGAAAATCTCTCTCAATTTATTAAAGTTACAAGCCTATAAATGTGTCATGTATTTCCCACCCAAATTCTCCTGCATTTTGCATTGAGCTTATGTTTTCTTTTTTATTTTGTTTCTTCCAGAAATTGATGCTGTCCTATGCCAAGTTCTTCTCCTGCTTTTGGTGCCTACTTTCCTACCTGGTTGAAATTTAGCTTCACAAATGAACTCAATCAGATGATTTCACAAAGACATTAAGCAAATGAAAGAGAAGAAGAATGTGGCATCAGAAATCTCCCTTTCTTAGCAAATGTCCTCATCTACTACTCCCAGACAAATGCATAAAAGAAGAGAGCACACCCCAGTGCATTTGTACAGGAGAGAAATTGTATTACTGTTCAGAGTGTGGGAAGAGTTTTAATTATCTGAGTCGTTTTGAAGTACACCAGCGCATTCACACAGGAGAGAAACCCTATCAGTGCTCAGAGTGTGGAAAAAGTTTTAATCATCAGAGTCATTTCAAAGCACACAGGGTCATTCACACAGGAGAGAAGCCATATCACTGTTCAAAGTGTGGAAAAAGTTTTAATCATCAGAGGACTCTCCAACAACATCTGCTCATTCATACCGGGGAGAAACCATATCACTGCTCAGAGTGTGGAAAGAGTTTTAATCAGCAGAGTAATCTCAGAACACACCAGCGAATTCACACAGGAGAGAAGCCGTATTACTGCTCAGACTGTGGGAAGAGTTTTAATCATCAGAGTGCTTACCTTCGACACCAGCGAATTCACACAGGAGAGAAACCATATATCTGCACAGACTGTGGGATGAAGTTCAGGTATTCAAATACATTTAAGAGACACAAGTGCATTAATACTACAATGACCACAGATTCAAATGTTTTCATAAGGCAAACCACCCACAGTCTTGCTGTGAATCTTTTAGTGCCTGTAGTCTTGGTAATGACACACAGTGCATTTGAAACACCGACCCCAACAACTACAGAAAGCTTGCACAGTACTGAAAATAATTAACTTGATGTCTACAAGGTAATACTATGATAGTTACATTAATCTTGGACATTCTTTAAATTGCAGTTTAATTTTCAAATGAACAAACACAAAAAACTACTACCCAACTTTACTAAACTTCGCTTATATATTATATTTGAAAAAGATCCCGCCACAAAGCAGTCACTGTCACAACATTTATTCTCTGGCAGCTTAGAGACTGTGGCAGACAAAAATTATGAATAACAATGTTATTCATAATTGTTTCACAATTTGAGAATGCATTATTGCATTCTCAAATTGCAATATTCTGATGGCACATTTTGAGATTGTTTAACAGATTTCTACATCCTTTTGTTTGATAACTGTGCCCCAGTACAAATTATGGCAGTTGTTCATTTCTGTAGGATTGATTTTTTTTATAAACAAGGCATGCAAACACAGTTCAAAGCCTGTAAGGTAACAGTAAATCATGCTGATATCCCCAGTATGAATCCCAGAGACTGAGATATACAGTATACATTAATATATGATAATATATTGAAATATTATGCTAACACAGAAGAAATGTATCTAGTGTGTATCTATTTCCTCAGTATCAAGAATCTCTCAAGAAATGTCATTTTTTGTATAGAGCAGATAAGGATATTGTCAGTGACGCACATGAGAAAAGAACCTTCTAGTGTGTGATCTTGCTTTAGACTTAAGTTATATCAAGTAGGGGACTGCTTGAGTTGTAAACAATGGTAGAACACTGAAGAATGTTGTAATACAAAACAGTAGTGATTGTAACGATGTAAAGAATACACAAGAGGATGCTCGATGAAAGAATGTCCATCCATCCATTTTCTGACGCTTTATCTGGGATTGGGTCCCGGGCCCGCATCACTGCTGACGCAGCACCAATCCGCCTGTCGATCTCCCACTCCAGTTTTCCCTCGTTCGTGAACAAGACCCCCAGATTAAAAGAATGTGTGAGCTGAAAACAATGGTGTATTAATGAAGCACAAAATCATGAGATTTGGACTTGGTGTAAAACCTAGATGTGGGACAAGTAGGATGGGCTAGAAGGAGTCAGGATGGACTAGGAGTCAGGTGGGCACCCTCCTTGTCCCAAAGGTGTATAAAAATAGAGCTGTGTTGTGAAATTTTTGATTGTTTTGACTGCCTTTGATCAACTCAGAATTAATATTTAATAAAAGATACATTTTATGTAGCATCCAAGCTATTCTAACAGGACAACACTCATCCACATACTTTTGCATTCTCTAAAGCTTGCCTTCAAGACACCAATATTATTTCGAAGTCAGTCAAACTTTTAAGCAACTGAAAATGTGTGGGATGCTATTGGACTTGCTATCAACACTACACCTCACTGCACAATCTGCAGGAACTGAGTGAGAATATTCAAGCTGCATTGGATGGATGGTCACAGGACACCATTAGGAACCTCTACAACTCTATGCCTAGATTTCTGAGGGAGTTTGTCCTTGCCCTTTGGCTTGCTCACCTGGGAGTTTGTCTTTATCTTTCATGTGTTGTTCACCTTTTTATTTTTTATTTCTTTAAAGCTGCTCCGAGACATCCATTGTAAAAAATGCTATACAATTATAAAATATATAAAATAAATTTTGATTTGATTTGATGTCTGGCGTGTTGCATTATAACCAATGCCATACTGAGATACACTACTTGTAGGTGTGGTTCAATAACTATTGTCCATATCAGTCTAAAGGAATCATTTATTGTGTCTGTTAACTTTTATCTTCTGTTCTATTAGTTTAGCAAAAAAAAAAAAAACAACAACAACTTTGAATACTGATTCAGTTTGGTTTTATTATGTGTTTGAACAATAATAATTGGTGGCAATATAATATTTCATGGGCAGGAAGTGTGCTGTGTATTTGAAAAATTAAAGATAGCATAAAGAAGTCTCAAAGCATTGCAGGAATTGAGTCCTGCATGTTTGGTATTGATTGTTAAATAAAAATAAGTGGATGTGGTAGGCTGGACTAACTTTAGCCTGGTCTCCAGTAAAGTGGAGAAGCAGAAGATTAAGCTTTGATCAGCAGTCCACACCTCTGCTCTGACTGTTCTGCTGGAGGAACACAATCAGCTCAACTGTTGATGGTATGGAGATGTTCCACTCTTTAACATATTGTTCTACATTTATTTTCAGACACAGACACATGAAAAAGGAGCACCATTTAAGCAAGTCTAGGAGCTCCTTAGGAACCTTAACATTTGATTTATTTGGGCTATAATTCTCCAGTGGATTAAAGTGCATAGTAAAAATGTAGCTGCTAACTAGCAGAGTGGTATGTTAGCAAAGAAACAGCCTATTTTGGAATTCTCTCAATGAGCTTCAAGAGGTATTCACTTGAAATGAGAGAAGTCCAAGAGTGTGCAAAGCAGTAATGAGAGCCAAGGGTGGCTATTTTGAAGAAACTAGAATATAAAACATGTTTTCAGTTATTTCACCTTTTTTTGTTAAGTACAAAACTCCACGTGTTCATTCATGGTTTTGATGCCTTCAGTGAGAATCTACAATGTAAACAGTCATGAAAATACAGAAAACGCATTGAGGTGTTGTGTCCAAACTTTTGGCCTGTACTGTATATTCTTTATATATTGTTTTTCTTTAGTAAATTATCTTTCTACTCTTTTCTGTACTGTACTGATGCTGCTGCTGGAACCTTAATTTTTAGGGATGTGACAAAGTTAGAATTCGAATTCGATGACATTCGAACTTTGACTATTTTAAGCAGATTCGAATTTGACGGATGTTTTGAAATTGCCGCCGGTATATAAAACATAACCATTCATACCGTCAGCTCCGGACAGAACGAAGCACACGCAGATATTAACACAGCGCTTTAATGAGACAAATGTGTTAAACAGAGTCAAACAGTCAACACCAGGCAGGAGAGACAATACCAGACTGGACAAACCAGAGACGGAGTCGAAAAAAAGGCGAAGATCAAAAACCGGCAGAATAAACACAGGATGAAACGAAAAGCAGGATCAGAAAACGGAACCGGCTCAGACAGACAGACTGATAACAATAAACACAGGTAGTGCTGAGGCTGCAAGGCAAAGCTAGACACTGAACAGGTTGAAAGACTGGATTAAACTCTCTCCAGACCAGGTGACTACAATCAGAACTCCGGTGATCGGGAACGTGAGTCACATGATCAGTGAGGTAACAAACTGAAGGATTCTGGTAATTGGAGTCTGGAGAGACTGATGGGTGCACGACAGATACAGGTTGATTTCCGGTTTGCAGGTCATCTTTTACAGACAATGTTCATATGAATTTAATGGTGAATGTTGTTTACTTTATACTTCAGCTCATAATGTGATAAAAACTGTGGATAAATATGCAACCATGCATTGTCAAAAACAGACAGACAATCTCTTACTATCAGATTTTTCTTTATTTGAATTTTGTTCCAAGAAATGGCCCTCGACTCAAAGAGAGGACAGTGTATTGTCGGGCTCTTAGCATAGAGTGAATATATTTTTCCATTTAAATTAACACTGACAAAAATCATTTAGCACAGGAATAGGTTTGGCCATGATTATACCACTGTATAGAAGTGCATCTAAGAAACTAGAATATTGTGAAAAGGTTAATTTCTATTCAGAATGTAATTTCAACTGGATAAACTCAGTTTATATCCATTCACTACACATGCATTTACTTTAAAGTAGTGGAGAGTGGTCACAAAGGTGAGTCACAAGGTTTAAGCTTCTGCACTATAAAAGCCAAAATACAACCAAGCCTCACACTTGATCCCACACTCCCTGTGCTACCCCTCCTGTGAGCAACCAAAACCTAGAATGTCAAAACCTTTCCATCTTCATTCAGTTTCATTTTTAAAATCTGCAGATCAAAGCCAGTTTGTAATGATTTAGTAGTCTAAATAACAGTAGTAAATAACTACCTTGAATCATACCATCTTTAACAATAGATACACGAGTCATCAAATAACACTATTTCTTACATTTACATTTACCGCATTTAGCAGACGCCCTTATCCAGTGCGACTTACAAAAGTGCTTTGCTGTTCACTCAGAAAATATCCTTAGCTAGTAGAAAAAGCTAGAATCTAGAGATTCCTCATGCTCAGATCCTGTTGAAAACAACTGTATTTCTTGATAGTGTACTTTCCTGATTGCCTTCTCATTGTAGTGTGAGACTGGTGAAAAATGTACTTTGGGATATTTGCTGAGGAAAGTACCACAACACATTGGGTGTAGACACTAGGCTGAAATTAGCTCCTCCAAATCATCCTCATGTGCACTTGATCCAGTACCTACATGGCTATTTAAACAGGCTGTACCAACTGCTATTAAACCATTACTCAATATAGTGAACTCATCCCTTAGCCTAGGATACATGCCCAATCTAAACATGCCCACTATCTTCAAATCACGACTAAAAACCTTTCTCTTTACACAGGCTTTTTATTAACACCTCTAAGAGGTCACTAAATTGTATCCCTCTCCCCCCATGTCCCAAACTGCCCCTGCTGCCTGGCTGATATTGGTCCACACCCTCCCATTAAGCATTATCCAAATGATTCTACCCAGATGTCTACTCACATCTTAGACTATACTGCTAGATTAGAATAACTAACCTACATGGACTTCAATAGTAACACTAGCCACATTTCCACTCCCATATAACTCATTACCCATTTACATTTTCATAACATTTAGTGCAAGCAACATTTCTCTTCTGTTCTACATCTTATAGGCCCATGTATGTTCCTATGTCTGTGCTGTCTGGTGTCGACCAGAGGAGGATGGGTTCCTCTCTAGGTTTCTTCCTCTTAGCCTGAGGGAGTTTATCCTTGCTACTGTTGCCTGCTTGCTGCTCATTTGAGGCTTGGACCTGGATTTCTGTAAAGCTGATTGGTGACAACTCCCTTGTTGTAAAAAGTGCTATATAAATAAACACTGATTGATTGATTGAGTTATCCTAACTTTTAAAGTTAACTTTTACTTCCAAAAAGGTGTCAGGGTGTTTTACAGACCAGTCTCTTCACAGCTTTTAGTGCACTTGTGTATCTTAAAACTACGTGAATACCTGAAGCTCTTTCCACAGTCAGAGCAGAAGTATGGTTTCTCTCCAGTGTGAATGCGCTGGTGTTGTTGGAGAGTACCCTGGTGATTAAAACTCTTCCCACAATCTGAACAGTGATATGGTTTCTCTCTGGTGTGAAAACGCTGGTGTGTTTTGAGATTACTCTGTTGATTGAAACCTCTTCCACAGTAGGAGCAGTAATACAATTTTTCTCCTGTGTGAATGCGCTGGTGGGTGTTGAGATGATTTTGTCTAGTAAAACTCTTCCCACACTCCAAGCAATGGTATGGTTTTACCCCTGTGTGAATTCGCTGGTGTGTACTGAGAGTACTCTTTTGATTAAAACTCTGTCCACACTCTGAGCAATGAAACGGTTTCTCTCCTGTGTGAATGAGCTGGTGTGTTTTGAGATTATTCCTTCTAGTAAACACCTTCCCACAGTCTGAGCAGTGAAATGGTTTCTGTCCAGTGTCAATGTTCTGGTGTGTGCTGAGAGCACTTTGTGCAATAAAATTCTTTCCCCAGTCTGAGAGGTGATATGCTTTCTCTCCTGTGTGAACACGCTGGTGTCGAAAGAGATTACTCTGATGACTGAAACCTCTCCCACACTCTGGGCAGTAAAATGGTTTCTCTCCTGTGTGAATGCGCTGGTGTTGTTGGAGAGTACTCTGATGATTAAAACTCTTCCCACAGTCTGAGCAGTAAAATGGTTTCTCTCCTGTGTGAATGCGCTGGTGTTGTTGGAGATTACTCTGTTGATTAAAACTCTTCCCACAGTCTGAGCAGTGATACAGCTTTTCTCCTGTGTGGATGCGCTGGTGGGTGCTGAGATGACTCTGTCTAGTAAAATTCTTTCCACACTCTGAGCAGTGGTATGGTTTCACTCCTGTGTGAATGCGCTGGTGTGTTCTAAGAGTACTCTGTTGATTAAAACTCTGTCCACACTCGCAGTGATATGGTTTCTCTCCTGTGTGAATGAGCTGGTGTGTTCGGAGATTATTCTGCCTAGTAAAACTCTTTCCACAGTCAGAGCAGTGATATGGTTTCTTTCCTGTATGAATGTGCTGGTGTTTACTGACAGTTCTCTGTTGATTAAAACTCTGTCCGGAGATTTTTCTGGATGCCATGTTTGTATTCTCTTTCAGCAACTTAACGTTTTTGCAAGACTAGGAGCAGGAGAAGACTTTTGACACTAGGAGCAAAAGACTTGGAACTTGATAGCATTCATTTCTGTAAGAGGCACAGAAAAAATAAAACCTACGATCAGTGCAAAATGCAGAGGAATCCTATTTTGTTGTGGGAAATAAACATTACACTAGGAAACAAAACAATTAGGCTGGGTGTACAATCAAACCATTTGATTTAAGCTTTCAGCATATTTTAACAAATTGAATGAATTCTGAAATCTGTCTGAATTCAGAACTCAATAGAAACAGAAACAATCAAAGCATTTCAATGTTAGGTGTACCATATGTAACTGTACATGTGACCAAAACAACTCAACTTCCACAAACAATTGCATATTAATTCAAATTATGTAACACCTGGACACTCAAGGCTTTTAGTTGTAGTCCTCATCCATGTATACTGGCATTAAGCTGGCTGCAAATGATGCTCTGTGTTTGTGTGGGTGCTAAGGATGTGGTAAATTGGGCTTCAGGATGTATCTTAGTCGAAGCTAAAATGGCTAAAATAAATAGCTATTTGGAGCAGTGTGGAGCAGTGAATGGAAGTGAGGTACCAGTGTGGAGCAGTGGGGTTGATGCTGGAAGAGCTCTTTGAACAGCAGGGTAAACTCCTAAACGGAGCTGCAGAGAGGAAGGCAACCAGCTGCCCCAAACAGCCCTCAAGAACAACATCCAGCACTCAGTCCTCCTCAGTAGCCCAAGACGGAGCAGCAGCCCTCTCCAGTGTCTGTGGAAGAATGAAGAGTCGGAAGAATGAAGTGTCTGGGTGAGATACAGTCTCTTCTTCTAACAGAAAGAAGGGAAAGGCTTCTCTGCTCCTCACCATCTGTACAGTGATAAACACAGCTCCTCCTCAGCTCCACAAGCAGCTCTGCTTCTCACTGCATCGGGGAATGAGTCCACAAACACACACACACTGTAAGCGACACTAACAACCATCTGTTTAAGGACTTCCACTGAAAATAGGAGCCGAAAACTACAGCAAACGGAGCACACAGCACTACTAGCTCTCTCTCACAACGCCCACACTGATAGTGTAAAGGCCGAGCTTCAAAATAAAAGTCCCCCGTGTATTTTCTCTTCTCTACAAAACTACAGGAACCAGTGAGGAACCAGTTCACACTAGTTTATAATAACATCTCATAAAATTATAATACTGGGGAAAACCTAATACAATATGTTCAGAATTTTGTACAGAAAATGACTGATTTTATATTAATTACATGGAAAATTACATTTTCCATACATTATTATTATTATTATTATTATTATTATTATTATTATTACTCCCATTTGGTGCTGTGGTATTTCTAATGGGAAAAAAGGAATTCAGACTAAAACTTCTATCAATAACTGTAAATTAAATAAATTGAATAAGAAAACAACTCTTAGAAATAATTTAAAAAAGAGGACCAGTTTGGAGAAAGGTAGGATTCTTCTTTATTGGAAAGACATCACAGCGACTCTTTCTTACATGCCAAAATACAGAGAATTTTAAAATTCAATAACAGGTATGGGAGGCAGTAACATTTATTCCACATCTTTTTGTTATATTACTGTGCCTATGGATAACACAGCAATTTCCAAAAGGTCATATTTATCAAACATGACTAAATTTGGGCTTGTTATAGATACACTTAGATCCCAAATAGACATTCAAGATCCACCTTCTAGCTTCAGGAAGCAACAGGGGGAAAGCTCTGCCATCTTTCCACTGGGCCTGTCATGTAGACTGGTAGATGTTTTTTTTAAGCTGTCTGGAGACCCTTCTCCTATAATTGGTGTATCTTTCCTGAATTCATGAATCATGAATCAGTTTCTACAACTATTCGAGTTAAACTAAATCAGTAAGTCATTACTTTTTATCTGGATAGACTGGATGATGACTGTAACCTATGAAGTGGATTCCAGCTCAATGAAGCCAGTCATAGACATTTTAGTGTTTAAAATTATTTAATTATATTTAATTACGGGATATATATACAGGAATATATATATATATATATATATATATATTTTTTTTTTTTTTTTTTTTTTTTTTCTTTTTTTTTTAATGAATAAATGAATGTAATTTGAATGTTTACAATAATGTGCCTAGTTTTATGTCAGTAGTAATTTTAAAAGTTTATGCACAGTCCCACACAGTAACCTTTTATTACTAAACATTATAAAACAAGTTAGGCATTTTCTATCTCTGGTTATTTAAAGAAGTTTCTGAAGGATAGAATAGGATAAGATAGAACTTTCAATGTCTTCTCAAACATTCTGAAACCTGTTTTGGAGAAGGATGTTCTTAGGTGTGAAAAAAATACATGTGAAATCATAAATCAGCCAATCTTTTACCAGACATAAGAAGAAAAAAACATTTCTATATTGTTTTTTTTATTAATCTTCTTGTTCATTTTGATTTTTTTTTTCATTGGTATGTTTGTCATATTGTTGATAAATATTTTTAGTACAAAATAAAAGTGAAGGAAACACATTTGTAATAATATTTTGGGCATTGGGCCTTTTTAAATCTTCCTTTCTCCAGGCAGTTCTCCAACACATTTTTTGTGTTCTTTTCCTCACTTTCTTCTGTGTCCTGAGGAATGGCGAATGCCAGTCTCCACTACAGTGCTGAGATTCTTCAGGATGGCAAGATCACTGTGCTCCACTGTGCATCACTGTGCGCTGTTAACTCCCTTCAGCTGTAGTTTTGGGGTTCAGCACAGCAGCAGGTGCACACGGAGATGATACCCACATTTTCCAGCTGACACACCCCAGAGTTTACCCCGATGAACGCATCATACTCCCAGACCAGTTGTGGTGGTGCAGAGTCACTGAGACACCATGATGCAGTGAAAAGAGAACGCATACTAAAGATATTATATACCTCCAAAAGACTAATAAGGGGTCTCTAACCAAACCCCTGATCTTAGAACACTAAGTTTTACATTGGTAAACAGGAAAAAAATAAACTTTCAAAAACAGTCAAAGAAAAGTAAATTAAAGAGTAGTATGTTCATTAGTTAACACACAACAATATTAAGAAAAGCAGGAATCCAGGAGCCAAGCACCTGGTCAAATGTTTACACATTTATGTTCTGTAATAAAAATCACTAACTCATCATGGTATGAGTCACTTCTGCCCAGAAAGAAAACCTTTAGTAATGTATGTACTTTATTGTAGGGCTGCAACCTATCTAGAGGTCAATAATTACAGATTTCAGATCACACCAGCTAACATTGCTAAAATAGACAGATAATCAAATAATAGTTATTATATTGTTTACACTCGGCACACCAATGTTGCCTCCACTTTTGCTTGATTGTGGACTTCCCTGATCTTATGAATGGAGCTCTAATGAGCTAATTTGGAATTGTATATGGAACCAAATTTTCTCAGTGGGTGTTTAAACAGTACTGTTCATTACCAGAAAAAAAGTAATTTAATTTTGATGCATATTCTTCAAAAACATTATAAAACAATACAGAGCTTTCTATTCTACACCAGTTACCCATTTTGAAATGGGAACCTGTCTTTTACTCCTGTAAGTGTGCTTATAGCCCAGTTCCATCACTGCTCTTGGTGCACTTGTGTTTCTTCACACTACGTGACTCACTGAAGTTCCTCCCACAGTTTGAGCAGTGATACGGTTTCTCTCCTGTGTGAATACGTTGGTGACTTTTGAGAGAACCCTGTCGATTAAAACTTTTCCCACAGTCTGAGCAGGTGTACGGTTTCTCTCCTGTGTGAATGCGTTGGTGACTTTTGAGAGTACTATTTTGATTAAAACTCTTCCCACAGTCTGAGCAGGTGTACGGTTTCTCTCCTGTGTGAATGCGCTGGTGTGCTGTGAGATTACCTGCTGTATAAAAACTCTTACCACAGTCTGAACAGTGATGAGGTTTCTCTCCTGTGTGAAAGCGCTGGTGTATTTTGAGATCACTTCGAGTATTGAAACCTTTCCCACAGTCTGAGCATTGATAAGGTTTCTCTCCTGTGTGAATGCGTTGGTGAATTTTGAGATGACCCAGCTGATAAAAATTTGTCCCACAGTCTGAGCAGTGGTACAGTTTCTCTCCTGTGTGAATGTGCTGGTGTGTTTTTAGAGATCTCTGTTGATAAAAACTTTTCCCACAGTCTGAGCAGTGGTACGTTTTTTTTCCTGTGTGAATGTACTGGTGTGTTTCTAAAGAACTTTGTCGATTAAAATTTTTCCCACATTCTAAACAGTAGTAAGGCTTCACTCCTGTGTGAATGAGCTGGTGTCTTTTCAGAACACTCTGAACTTTAAAACTCTTCCCACAGTCTGAGCAGTGATACGGTTTCTCTCCTCTGTGAATAAGCTGGTGAGTTTTGAGATTACTCAGTGTATAAAAACTCTTCCCACAGTCTGAGCAGTGATAAGGTTTTTCTCCTGTGTGAAAGCGCTGGTGTATTTTGAGATAACTTGCCGTACAAAAACTTTTCCCACAGTCTGAGCAGTGATACGGTTTCTCTCCTGTGTGAATGCGATGATGTAATTTTAATTCACTTGATGTATAATAACTCATCCCACAGTCTGAGCAGTAATAAGGTTTTTCTCCTGTGTGAATGCGCTGATGTATTTTGAGGTGACTTGGCATATAAAAACTCTTCCCACAGTCTGAGCAGTGATAAGGTTTTTCTCCTGTGTGAAAGCGCTGGTGTACTTCAAGATCCCTTTGATAATTAAAACTTTTCCCACAGTCTGAGCAGTCATACAGTTTCTTTCTTGAGTGAATGCGCTGGTGTGTTTTGAGAGAACTCTGTTGATTAAAGCTCTTAGACATACTTTTCTTCATTTTTCTGTGAGGTGTAGGAGAGGATGTTTGCTGAGTATTGGAGATTTTTCTGGATGCCATGTTCTTTCACGTCTTTGTGAAATCTTCTGATGGTGTGTGGTTGCGAAGTAAAATTGAAGTGTGAATTCTAGTACTATGAGGAGGAGAAGAAGACTTAGAACAGGATACCATTCATTTCTGGGGGGAAAAAATAGAGAACAAAATTTAAGCTCCATGCTGCTTGTGTTTCTAACATTTACCCACTTTTTCTTGTACTTAAGTTTACTTTTTGTTATAAGGAGAGATTGCTTTACAATAACATGGACGAGCTCATGGCACTAACAGCATCAGAGAGAATACTGGGAATGTAGCATTATATTGTTTATGGAGTCATGGCCAATCTCATTCATCTCATTCAGCCAGACAGGACAGTGAAGAGTGGTGTAGGGAAAGAAGGTGGACTGGCAGTATTTGTGAATGATAGATGCTGTAACTGGGCACTTCACTGTTAATGAAGAAATCTTTTTATGCCAACATAAAGAGGGAACTAAAAATGAAGAGGATGGAAATCCAGCAACAGAGGGAAGCTGGAGGAATAGTTACAGCAGAACAAAGTGGGTATACAACCTCAATCTATTTTTGAATAGATTTGATCACTCACCTGCTCCTCACCCCATACAGATATCCCTGCTGAATCCCCACTCTGGGAAACTACCAGCATTCAGCCTTCCTACTCCATCCTGTCCTTCACAACAGACCAGGTGAGGAATGAACTAAGAAAGATCAAGACAAGGAAAGTTGTAGGTCCAAATGGCATCAGTGTCAGGCTCCCCAAGTCATCTGCAGATAAGCTCTACGGTGTAGTTCAGCACATGTTCAACATGAGCCTGAAGTTGGGAACAGTACCACAGCTGTGGAAAACATTGTAAACCTAGCTTGAGAGCCTCCACAAGAAGAAGCTTGGAGCACTCAAGCAGTTTTTGGTGTTTCTATAATTTATCATGCTTTGCATAATTATCTACATTTATATCGACTTCTTGTGCACTTTGCATATTATATATGTAAATTTAAAATAAACTGCAAGTTCCATGTCTCCAATGGTTAGATTGCTGGAAGTGTCACAACCAGTTATAAACTAATGAATGGGTATTTTGTTTTCTTAATACAAGGTAAAGGCGTTCCTGCGTGTGAAACCTGTAAATCAGAAGAAACCAGTCCAACATTAATATGAATTTTAAGCTGAACTCAGAGTTTCATATGGAAAAGGAGGAATCATTCAGGAGTGGGGACAGAATCCTCTACAAAAAGCTAAGCACAGACTGTAAAATGAGATTAAAGCACTGAAGAGAAACACAGACAGGCTAAAAAACATGACTGATAATGACCCTTCAAAAGATCAGGAACTACAAGGTGAGGAGAACAACCACCAGGTGACCAGTGACCTGAATGAGTTCTACTGCAGGTCTAAAAGTGCAACAATCTCCAATCCTTCTCCAACACCCTGATTCTCTCACATTTACTCCCAATTATCTCCCATCAGTGACCTTTTCCATTACTCCCCCCCCCCAAAATGTCCTTCTTAACAGCATTCCACCCCCGCCATCTTTTAATCCACCAGCCATTGAGCAGCAACCCCCACCCAAACTAAACAGCACTCAGGAAGAGCTTAATTCTGCTCCACAAATAACTGCACTTTCATTCACACATTGCGGAACATCTGCAGATATGAATGTTTCTACACTCAGCACATCTCCATGCTGAAGATCACATGATCTATTCTGCACATAGTTTTATAAAGACTCATAAAGATATACTTTATAAACACAAACAGACTGTGGCGTGGAGAAACACATGAAGATAAAGGAGATATCCCTACAGTCAGCATGAAGGAGTTTGGAAACAACAGCACAAAAATAACACTTTAACCCACCAGACCAGAGAATTATTCCCCAAATAAATCAACTGTCAGTGTTTGTAAGAAGAGCCTAAATCTCCTGTAGATCTTAAAGAAAGCAGAAACACACTGTTGATCAAAGATAACTAGGAAAAGATCATAAAGCAGCTCCTGGACGAAGCTGCATCTGTGTTGCTTAAATGTTGTTCTTTTTGAATGTGTTTCTATATGTTTGAGAGTAAATGTAGAAGAAGGTGTAGAAGAGTGGAACATCTCCATACCTTCAGCAGCTGAGCTCATTGTGTTCCTCCAGCAGAGCAGTCTGAGCACTGAGGTGTGGACTGCACTGGGAGAAGATCGGAGGAGTAAAGACTGGATTATAGACATATATCTCCCACCATGGCTCC
This sequence comes from Acestrorhynchus altus, assembly GCA_034509495.1. Taxonomy (NCBI): domain Eukaryota; kingdom Metazoa; phylum Chordata; class Actinopteri; order Characiformes; family Acestrorhynchidae; genus Acestrorhynchus; species Acestrorhynchus altus. Next base: position 452,013 of record CM067503.1, on the reverse strand, counting down.
TAGTGTGGGCTGGACGCCGCCTCAATCAAACCATCCTCCAGTGTTTGCGAGCATGTGTTTATACTACACATTACGGTAAGAGCGTGTGGCGGGACTGATTTCAAAATAAAAGCCACAAGCTGCGGACAGAGCGTGAATAAAATTGTAGAATAATGAAATACAGCAGTTATTTATAAAATGATAATGGGAGACCTTTAATTTAACATAAGAATAAAATAACCAAAAAAGACATTATTATTACAACAAGAATAAACCTATTTCTTCCTGCAAGCTTAAGAGAAAAGCTGAAAGTGCTGAAAATAAGTTATGAAACATGAACATTAGGATTTGTGTATTTAAAATTACAATTAAATAAAATGTCACATTTTTTTCTATTAGAATTGAACCATTTTCAGCTAATATATGAAGACACTAAGATTTGTCATTTAAAATTAAAGGGCCTATAATTTGTCATATTTCTATCATTATTGCTCCATATTTAGACTGTAATTACAATAAATCCTCTTAATTAAACAGACCAATTCCACTTCATAAAGTCAGTTCACCACTGATAGCTCTCACCCAATTAGTCTTGAGGTACATTTCTAACCCAAAATAGGCCAAGATCTATTTTCTAATATTTCTATTCATTAGGATTTTTGTATCATTCTAGCTTTCTGTGAGCAGGTAGATAGGGAGGTATGTCATATGGTCTGTTTGGGGGCTCCCTTCCCACGGGAGTAGGGCCTCCTCTATGTATAAGTTACATCCCTGTAACTATTGTAATGGCAATCGATTAATGATTACAAAACTATTGCCTTTACTATATTGTATTTTCTTATTGTGTGATACTATGAAGCTATTTCTTCATCTTGGGGACTGCTGACACTAGACAAAACAAAACGCGATGTCAGTGTTCAACCGCAAGTTCCTTATCAGCAACAGATGCGCTGACCTTCCTGCTGCACCTAGCTGGCCCCTTGTTGACAGCTACGGGAACGTACTGACATCGAATGGACTATGTATGTGCACAAGCGACTCCACGCAGCTGCGTTGTGTCTATGTTGTGAAATTCCATCTCTCATGTGTATAAGAGCCATCTCTCTCGGCTCACCTCTTCAGAGCATTGCTGCTATCCAGCATGCTCTCTTCTGCAGAATATTAAACCTATTACTTGACAAAGCCGAAGGTGTCTGACTCCGATTAGTAGATAAAATTCCACCACACTATGCACAACAAGATTATGTTTTACCATATGTGGGGCCCTAGTTTTGTGAAACGTTGGGGTATAAAAGATTTCAGAAGACCCTCAATCCAGCCAAGACGGATTCTCCGGATATCCATGGTGTCTGAATTTGACATTGTCTCCTTTGTAATAAAACTTATTATTCACACAGCATCACCAAACAAACAAACAACAGTTTCAAGGCATTCTGGTGCATCCTTTGAAATTGCTGTACCTTAAATTGCAGTTGGTCGTGGGAGCACTACAGGTCATTGGGCCGATTTACACAATTTTGGCAGGACTGCCAAAAGCTGTTGGGTACTTTAACACAGCATGATTAAGATAAACCTCAAAACTATATGGAAACTCACAGTTCTTGTAAATGGCTTTTAAAATCTCAAACATGTAAAAAAGATTAATCATGAATCAAGATTAAACATTTTAAAGGTAAGATTTACCTGAAAAACTTTTAGCATTACAGATGTATAAAAATACAAATATGAAGATAAAGTAAAAGTAAAATTACTTAAAAAAACACCATACCTCATATAGTCCTTGTGGGTCACATAATATTTAAGTGTCTTCAATTGGGTTCTATTGGGTTCTATTTGAGGTTCATTATAATATAATTTGATGTTGTTTTGTAAATATTATTTGCTGCATGTTTGTTTGGTGTGTTTCAGTTTGAGGGCTCTATTGGGTTCTATTTGAGGTTCTGTATAATATGTACTAAACCTCTCCCTCCAGCTCAGTAGGGGGCGATAATGCACCTTAAGCTGCTCTGCATCCTCCAGAAGTGTAAGAGGAGAAGAAGCAGCGCTACCGTTTTCTCCTGGTGTTTATTTCTCCTGTTCTACAGGTGAGTTCATGTAGAAATAACCGCACAAACCTCATATAAACAGTGAAGAAGATGGTGAGGGGTGTGTTGATGGTGCTGTAGGAGCAGGTTGGTGTATAAATGTGGAGTTTAAAGCCAGTGAAAGTATGGTAAGTGTGTGTATTGAAATGAATGCATTTTGTGTAACTGCACCCTTCATTTACCCCAACACTGCATTTACCCCCACACTGCATTTAACCCCACACGGCATTCACCCCTCCCCCCGCTGCATTCACACCCCTCCCCTCCCCTTTCTTGGGTATCACTATTGGCAGTTGTGTACACTTGTTTTCCTGGTGTAACGCACCCAGTTTGACAATGATTTTTTTTTGCTCCCAGTACACTGACTTCCATTTCTCACCCTCAAGTATGATTCTCCTGCATTTTGCATTGAGCTCAGATGTTCTATTTTCTTGTTTCTGGCAGAAAAGAATGCTGTCCTTCTCCAAGTCTTCTCCCGTCAACTACCTGGTTAAAATTTAGCTTAACAAAAACATACAAAAAGAATATTTCACAAATATGTTAAATTGCTGAAACAGGGAAAGAACATGGCATCCAACGAAATCTCAGATACTCAACAAACATCTTCCCCTACACCTCATGGACAAATGCAGAAAAGAATGTGCAAGACAAAAACTCACCACTGCTCAGAGTGTGGGAAGAGTTTTAATCATCAGTGTGATCTAAGCAGACACCAGCGCACTCATACAGGGGAGAAGCCATATCGCTGTCCAGACTGTGGGAAGAGTTTTACTACACAGAGTACTCTCCAGCAACACCAGCGCATACACACAGGAGAGAAACCATATCACTGCTTGGATTGTGGAAAGAGTTTTATTTGCCAGAGTCATCTTCTCCGACACCAGCGCATTCACACAGGAATGAAACCATATCTCTGTTCAGAGTGTGGAATGAGTTTTAATCAACAGACTACTCTCCAGCAACACCAGCGCATTCACACAGGAGAGAAACCATATCAGTGCTCAGAGTGTGGGATGAGTTTTAATCGTCAAAGTCATCTTCTTCGACACCAGCGCATTCACACAGGAGAGAAACCTTATTACTGCTCAGAATGTGGGAAGAATTTTAATCAACAAAGTGACCTCAAAAAACACCAGCGCATTCACACAGGAGAGAAACCATATCACTGCTTAGTGTGTAAGAAGAATTTTAATCAACAGAGTAATCTCCTTCAACATCTGCTCATTCACACAGGAGAGAAACCGTATCACTGCTCAGAATGTGGGATGAGATTCAGGCATTCAAGTATATTTAAGAGACACAAGTGCAGTGATGTAAACTGGCAGTGACACACCTAAAATAATTCTAGTTCCCAATCCAGATTTCTAAAATATGGGTAACTTGTTCATAGAGGAAAATACTTTGAGCTTGTAACAGTTTCTGAAGCATATTCGTGTGATAAAATACATTTTTGACATGTTATCCCAACCTAGGTTTTAAAGGAGACAATGTTATAGTCTATAGACATAGTGAAAGCCACCACTGTAGCTGATACAAATTAGGGCTGCACCATATTATAAAAACTGACATTGCAATTTATTATATAATTTAAATTCAAAATGAGAGGGATTTTTGCCAGATTTATCTTTAAATCAAGGCTCATACATGTTATGATATTAATAATGCACAGTGTGAAGAAAGTTTGGAGAAGAAAATAATACTGGACAGATACTCTCCCTCTGCACAGTATATTGGACAGCTCTACTTCAGATAAATTTAACAAGACTGTTAAATTCTGTTATGCTGTAATCCACACTGGCAGTTACAACCTATCAGACAGAGGGTGTTAAAATGTTGCCATGAGCTCAGGACCTCCTGGATTTATGACCCTAGGTGCCATCCCTCCCATCATGGTCAATATTTACATTTATCACAAAGATTAAATCAAAACATCTAAATGTGCATTCCACAGAAGAAAGCAGACAAACTGTAAGCTTCATACATTCAAAGTCAGTTAACAAGACCTGTCAACCTTGGGTTGGTACGCCCAACCTTGGGCATCTTAAAATTTAATATGCATTTTAGAAAAATGTTTGTGGTTGTAGGTTGTAGATTTCCTTATGTGACGCTATAATGTCTGATGATAGAAGGAAAAGTGTATTAAGTGTGTATGCCATAATTGGACTGATGAAATAGAAATCTTGCTTATATTTTCATTTTATCCTTTGCCTTATGTGATCATAAGTACATTGGTGTGGGTCCCCCTAAAAAAATACATATTAAAAAAAAAAATATATATATATATATATATATATCTTTATTTATTTATTTGCAGCCATGACCCAATAAGGGATTTTTTTGCCAGTTCATCTTATCCCATTCTTTGTGCTAAAGTTGGCACTGTTTTTCCAGCCATTGTACTGCAGCCTCAATGTTATCCATGATGCCTGTTTTCTGTCCAAACAAGAAAATAGTTTGAGGGTTAAACATTCTAAATTTGCAGTGAATATTGAGCAAAACTATAAGCAGTAACTAACGGATACAGATGGACAATTATCTCAATAAAAGAACCAATTATAGAATTAATTATTTACTTAAACTTTATATGTCATTATGACTTTTCTTGTAGACCAGTTGCCTAGTCCTAATTTTAATCCTAGATTAAAAGTCTTTCTAATTGTGAAGCACTACTGTTGTTACAATTTACCTTGTACATAGCCAAACTGGTATTTTTAAAACCAATTCTGTGTGTAGTTTCAGTCCATGTTCCATTTGGTTCCTCTTTGGCACTTATAATGCAAAATACTGGGTTTACATTGTTACTCAAGAGATCTTTTGCTTCTGTGGTCCAGTGTTCTGTAGTTGTTGTATTGACACAGTTTGCTGTATTTATTTATTTGTGCTTTAGTAATATAGCTGGTAATAATATTGTAACGCTAGTCAAATGCTGTAATCAATGTAGATTTCACACTGTTTGGAAATAGTTGGTGATCCAAAAATAAAGTATAAATTCATAGTTGGATCTGTTGGACCTATTAATTGAACATAATTGAAAATCTTCTGTTTCACTTTCTCGCTCATACATACATGCATAATACTGCAGCTCAGAAAACTAGAATACTGTGTAAACGTTCATATTCATAATTTCATGCATACACACATGTATACACACACATGCACACTACTAGTCACCCAATATGGGTACTGAAACTTTTGACTGTTATTAATCAAAAGATCACACAGTCAACAATCAACCACATTATGATCACCCCTTGTTTCTACACTCACTGTATCAGCTTCACTTAACACACAGTTTATAGCTCTATAATTTGGCTGCTCTCCATTTTTATCCACTGCATACCTTGTTAGCCTTCTGCCACCCTGTTCTTCAAAATTCAGGACCCAACAGAACCACAGAAGGGCAGATATTATGTTGGTGGTGGGTCATTCTTGTCACTGCAGTGACACTGATATGGTGGTGGTCAACAAACTTAAACATCAATGTTATTATTTTACAGTAAATCGTCAGTCCTTTCTCCCTCAGTATTTTTTATTATGCAGGATCATTAGAAACATACCATAAATGTTTGACATTAGAGATTGTAGAAGTTTCACAATACAGGAAATCCAACACAGTACACAAGGTTAGAGAATTACTATATCACATACAGGAAAAAAGGGAGGAAGACTATGTGGTATTCATTAGTTTGTTTTAAGGAAGGTCATAGTTATGGAACAAACGTTTTCTTTTCCCAATTAAGTTCAGCAGAGTACATGATGGTGACAGGTTGTGATTTCTAGTTGATTGGGTAGGAAGCAGACATTTCAAACTTTGAAATTTCAAACTGGCCAAAGAATAAACTACATTCCATGTATTTATGGTTTGATCAATTAAACAATGAGTATAATAAGCAGTTTGTACTCAACCTCCTTTATATTTTTGTTCTCATTCCAAGGTAAGAGAGATTCACGAGGGTTGTCCACATACCGAAAAAGCACAATATTGTTCATAACACTACATCATGAAAAACACATAATTCTGTCCAAAAAAATTATATATACTTATATATACACTATGGTATATAAATTATCATCATACAGTGCACATTTGTTTATTACCCGTATTGAAAACAATTAGAACCCAATGAATGTATATAAAGGTGGACAGCGCATTGTCTTTCAAAAGTGAAGCCACCAAAGGTCTGGTTCCAGTATGATGCTTAGCTCCCCCTATTCCCATTAATTTCAAAGGCAAAAATGCCAATATTCAATTTAATCTTCTTTCTCTATACTGTATTTCTTTCTCCACTCTCTAATTCCAAGTTATTTTTTTCTTTGCTAATAATGGCACAATTGATTTTTCTAAAAGTTCTGTAGCTCTATTCGTAAAAGGCAGGATTATCTTAAGAAGAGTGGCGACCAGAGAGCTTGTATCCTACTCACACTCCCATTCCCACATAACTCATTACCCATTTACATTCACATTTACTGCTAGCTACACCTCTCGCCTATGTCTGTGCTATCTGGTGTTGACCAGAGAAGGATGGGTTCTTCTCTTGAGCCTTGGTTCCTCTCAAGGTTTATTCCTTCTAGCCTGAGGGAGATTTTCCTTGCCACTACTGCCTGCTGGCTTGCTCAATTGAAGTTTGGACCCGGATTTCTGTAAAACTGCTTTGTGACAACTCCTTTGATGTAAAAATAAATAAAAATAAACTTTGATTGATTGACAAAAGGATTTGAGAGTGTGGTTGCAGGCTTCCAGGATCTGCAGGCAGGTCTAACTAAACAAGGAGGCAAGCCTGTAGTTTCTTCTAGTCTCTACTGCACAGAAGCATCTCTGATTGCAAATTTGACAACATGGCAGATGATTTTGACTTCACTTTCATAGAATGTAAGGAAAAGAAACTGCACCCATCTTTATATACAGTCATTGTTACAATCAAATAGAGATAGCAGATAAACACACCACTCCTTTACAATGGCTAATTTCAACAAGTGGAAAAAAGCAGAATAAGAATGAAATGCCATCACAGACAGTAAAACAGTAGTATTTTTAGATGGTTTTTATACCATGAAAACCATGCCATTACACTTGTTCATATTTGTGATTAATCATAATTTGTAAAGGTACCACCTTCTCAATATGTGTGCCTTCGAATATGAATTTCCAAAGTTATTTTAAAACTTCTGTCTTGTGTGAATGTCTTGGTGTTTTAATGAGAGTACTCAGTTGACTGAAGCTCTTTCCACTCTGAGCAGTAACATGGTTTCTTTCTTCTGTGACTGTGATGGTGATTTAATACTATTTCTAAAATTTTCCAGTCTGAGCAGTGATATGGTTTCTCCCCTGTGTGAATGCCCTTGTGATTTTAGAGTTGAACTCTCCTTCTAAAACTATTCCACAATACGCTTTCAATCCTGTTTAAATAAGCTGGGGTGTTTGAAGAGTGTTTTGATGATCAAAACAATCAGAGCAGTGATACAGTTACTCTCCTGTGTGAATGCGCTGGTGTTTTATGCGGTCACTTTGTTGAGTAAAATTCCTCCCACATTCTGAGAAGTGATATGGTTTCACGCCTGTGTGAATGCGCTGGTGTGTCTTGAGATGACTTTGATGATTAAAACTCTTCCCACAATTGGAGCAGTGATAAGGTTTCTCTCCAGTGTGAATGAGCTGGTGTTTTTTGAGATTGCCACTCTCTCTAAAATTTTTCCCACACTCTGAGCAGTAATAAGGTTTCTCCCCTGTGTGAATGCGCTGGTGTTTATTGAGACTACTCTGTCGAGTAAAAAACTTTCCACAGTCTGAGCAATAATAAGGTTTGTCTCCTGTGTGAATACGCCGGTGTTGTTTGAGATGACTTGGATTATTAAAACACATCCCGCAATCTGTGCAGTAATATGGTTTCTCTCCTGTGTGAATGAACTGGTGTTGTTTGAGATTACGCTGTCGAGTAAAACTCTTCCCACAGTCTGAACAGGAATACATTTTCTCTCCTGTGTGAATGTGTCGGTGTTGTTTGAGATTACTTCGATCATTAAAACTTGTCCCACAGTCTGGGCAGTGATACGGTTTCTCCCCTGTGTGAATGCGCCGGTGTGTTTGAAGAGCACTACGTTTCAAAAAACTCTTCCCACAGTCTGAGCAGTGGTGCAATCTTCCTTTTCCTGTGTTCTTTTGGGATTGTTCTTGTGGAAAGTAATAACTCATAGATTCTGTCTTAATAGTGCAGCTTTTGGAAACTACAATCTCACAGTTTATTTCCTCTGGTGACAGCATTGTAAGGTCCCTCTTAATGATATTTCAGTCTTTGTAGAAAATTAAGTGGTACAAGGGAAAATAGACACTAGGAGCAGAAGATGAGGCAGGCCATGATTCCAATCTGCAGAAGGAAAAATAAACAAAATTTGAAATGGCATCAAGTAACGTAAATTTTACTTCTGTATTTCTACATACTGTATATTTCACCTAAAGCATCATCAGATTTTCACACTATGGGCTAAATTGCTAAAAGCAGATTCAAAGAGACCCATATCAAACAAATGAGACAAAAATACTAAATTTGCTCATTAGTTTTTATTAAGGAAAATAATAACTCCAAAAACTTAAAAAACAAATTCAATGGATACAAGAACTGTGAAGATGGTTTCAAAGAAGGGTCCTATGTAAACATGTAACTTGGTCTGGTAAGATGTTTTTGATTTTAGTAAAAGTGACCTCATTCCATGGTGCGTAATAATTTGGATTGCACTTTGTTTTTTAAAAAATACTGTTATTACTGGTGGGTTTGTTTGACGAAATTTAATTGTTTTTATTTTAATGGTTGATGAAGTGTATTAAAATGTAGTTTATTCTGTACAATTACTCAGAAGCTTTAAATAAAGATTACACAAATTTACATGTGTATCAGGTTCTGCCCATCAGTGCCTTACATCTTTCATACACTGTGTCCAATGTCACATATTAGTGATATATATATATATATATATATGATATAAAATCATATATTACTGTTTTAAAGTTGATATTGTGATTAGTGACCTGTTCTAATTTGAATTAAGATTTTCTAATAGTATCAATAGTAAAACAAAAAGGCTTGAAATGTCATTTTTATGAATAATGAATATACAATATGAGTTTACTTTTTGAATGAAATTGTGAATTCAAAAGAGATTTTTAACCATATTATAATTGTTACAATATGCACTAAAAATAATATTACAAAATTACAATTTCTCTTCATTATTTCAGTGTTAGGTTTATACAAACTGCATTTCATTTATCGTTGGATATTGGTGGGTGTTTAAGGTGTTTAGTAGTTCTGGTTTGAAGCTGAATTTGCTGACAATGTTTGCCTCTTTATTGGGGCAGAAATGTAAATATCAGATACTATTATGTTTTGATCCATTTATGTCTCTGATGACCTGAAAAGGCACCAACAACACCATCATCACACCCCTCACCATCTTCTTCACTGTTTCTATGAGGTTTGTGTGGTTATTTGAGGTTATTTCTACATGAACTCACCTGTAGAACAGGAGAAATAAACACCAGGAGAAACGGTAGCGCTGCTTCTTCTCCTCTTACAGTTCTGGAGAATGAGGAGCAGCTTAAGGTGCATTACCGCCCCCTACTGAGCTGGAGGGAGAGGTTTAGTACATATTATACAGAACCTCAAATAGAACCAGAGTCCACAAACTGAAAAACACCAAAGCAAACATGCAGCAAATAATATTTACAAAACATCAAATTATATTATAAAGAACCTCAAATAGAACCCAATAGAGCCCTAAATCTGAAACACACAAAACAAACAAACATCAAATAATACCCTCCATAAATAGACAAGAAACACAATAAAAAATTACATCAAAGCAGGCCTGTGCTCATGTTCCAACTCAACCTGCCATTGTTCCTTATATATCTCACAACAAACAGAGCATTTGTTGACACTTCAAAGTTTAGAACCATGGGCTGCTTGGGAGCAGCCATGGCCTGGTGGTTTTGGAACCAGCCTTGTGACTGGAAGGTTTGAATCCCTGAACTGGCAGGACATGACTGAAATGCCCTTGAGCAAAGCACTGAACTCCCCAGCTGCTCCCCAGGCACTGAGGATAGGGCTGCCCACTGCTCTGGGCATGTGTGTTCACTGCCTCCTGGTGTGTGAATTCACTAGTGTGTGTGTGTGTGTGTGTGTGTGTGTGTGTGTGTGTGTGTGTGTGTGTGTGTGTGTGTGGATGGGTAAAAAGTGGAGGTTTAATTCCTGTGTGTGGGTGAAAGGATTATAATTACTTACTTATTGCAGGATTTTTCACAGCTCAACTTTTATTTCCCAAAACATTAATGAAGTAATTCTAAGAGACATTCACACACATCAGATATTTTCAGGAGATCCTAGGCTACTGTCTTCTGAGATGAATCTGACCATGTTTTGATGAATTGATCATGCTGTTGTGTGCATTTCTATTCTTATAATAACTGGCTGTCAAAAATCCTGTTAGAAATTGATCATGATGTATGCATCAATATTATCCTGTTGCAGGACTTTTATTCTGAAATTTGAACACTGTGACCAAAGAAAGAGAGCAAACACCCCCTCCCTTCTCAACCCAATGGGGGTCAATGATGTCATTATCCCTGGTCATTGGAGTCTGCATGCTGGTTCAACATGTAAACTCATTTTAGTTTTCCAAGCTGGATTTCATGCATATATTACATACCAAGCCAGATAATGTAAAATCCTGTATTTTGTTATGATGTGTGTATCAAGTCTCTCTGTTACTCTGATCCTGAGATATGAAGCCTAGAAAACACCAGGTAACTGTTTGGACCTCATGTTCTAAGAGTTAATATTAGATGTACGCTAATGTGTAGAGCGAAACTGCTGACTTATTATTTATGAGAGAATAAAATAATTACATTTACAATTACAAAAGTTTAAATAAAGTATTTTCAACTGGATCTGATGCACAGTTCAGAAGATAGCACATTTTGTCTGAACCAATCCATTTTCTTGTGAGCAAAAGTATTGGGACAGATCAATTTAAAATTAAAGTAAAAAAAAAAAAAAAGTAAAAATTAAGATTAAAGTGAATAGGACTTCATATTTAATTGAGCATCATTTGTTTGCAATAACTGCTTCAAGCTTGTGACCCGTTGACATTATTTAAATTCTGTGTTCTTCTTTAGTCATACTTTCTCAGACTTTTTACTTTTTGGTGGTGGTTATTTGGGGGATCACTCCCTTCAGTCTCCTCTTTAGCAGGTAAAATACAGCTGTATAGGGTTTAGTTTGACAAAACCAGTCTAAAATGTGCACATCTTGCCCCTGATCAACTCTTATGTGTTGTGGGTCATTTTTTGCTGCATGATGAATGATCTCTCAAACAGTTTGGTTGCATCTTTCTTTTAATGAACCCGTCGCAGAAGAGGCCATGTAAACCCAAGCCATGATATTTCCTCCACTGTTGTCACAAATGAGCTCGTATGTTTGGGATCATGAGCAGATCCTTTCTTTCTCCAGACTTTAGCCTTTGCACCACATTGGTAAAGGTTCATCTTTGTCTCATCATTGTCTCAATCCAGAATTTTGGATGCTTATCTCTGTACTATCTGGCAAATTCCACCCTGGTCCTCCTGTTCCTCTTTTCTTATTTGGTGCTTTGAATCTTTTGGTGAAGCCTTTGTACTGTTGTTCATGAAGTCTTCTGCAAACAGTAGATTGTGAATCTTTCACTCCTGATGTCACTTACAGATGTTTTAGGGTCTTTCTTTACAGCACTAACAATGTTTCTGTCATCAACTGCTGTTTTCCTTGGTCTACTTGCTTGACATCTGTTACTGAGTGTACTTATAATGACTTTTAAGTCATAAGGACATTCCAAATGGTTGTACTGGTGATGGCCAATATTTGTGCAATGGCTCTGATTATTTTTTCATCTTCTCTCAGCTTCACGGCTGCTTGTTTTTCACCCATAGACAGCTCTCTCTGGTTTTCATGTTGGTTATTCCTCTAACTATAAATGCAGATTCTACACAGGCTAATAATATTATTAATCATATTGATTACGCCAGAGACTTATGACTGTAACTCCAAATGATAAACTGATGCAGAATGTACTACTTTGGGAACTTTGTTAGGGAAAGAACCTCACCTTCTCATTGAGTACTGTATATGGACCCTAACCAGGACTTAGTGTCTCTTGCAAAAAATGACAAACCAGAGTCCAAGAACCACAGATGCTGGAACGCTATGGATTTGCTAGGACATCCCAATTAGCCTGATGCTGGTGGTATATCACAGCCTTTTCCTTTTTGGCACATAATCTCCTCAATCCAGAGATGTAAAAAAAAGTTCATGTTAGTGAAGCATCTACCATCAGACAAAGACCAAACAAGTTTGATTCTTATGGGAGGGGTTTAAGGAGGAAACCCTTACTGTCAAAAAACATCAGGACATGACTAAAGTTTTCTAGGGAAAGCAGGACTTCTGGAACAATGCACCTTGGACAGATGTGTAATTATTCAGTCACAGTAACAGAAAACATGTTTTAACACAAACCAAATATAATTTTTCCACAAGAAGTTTATACCAACTGTGAAGCATTGGGGTGAAAGTATCATGGTTTGGGGCTGAAAAATATTTTCTTTTTATGAAGTGGCCAGTAAGTGGAAGCACAAGGTGGGTGACCTGCATAACATTTAAAACTATAACTGGTGCACAAGCAGTAGAATAAAAAAAGAACAAGAATAATATTTCAGAGCAGAAATAATAGTTAGATTTATTAGTGAAAGAATTAATTAAACAGAACCCACAGCCATTTCTTATACATAACAGTGGAGCCTTCAATCAGTGCTGCACTACACAACCTACATGATTTAACTTTAATCTGATTTCAGTTTAATTTCATAGAAGATTCATTGATTATAATCAACAAGAGAGAAATGAAGAGGAACGTCAAACACCTCCTCCTCACACAGTATGAGACTCTTTCCTTCCTGGAATGTTGATGAAGGTATGGTGTTCATCAGTGGACGAGATCACTGCACACCTGATGCGAGAGGAAGTGAAAGGCAGTTATTACTAACAGTAATTAAAATGGCAATGACTGACTAGAACATTTTTACTTCTTCAAATACAGATTTTAAGCAGAATGTTCTGCTGAGGTTTTACTGATAGAACCAAAAGCTATTTCCAACTCTGTGGCTGTGCCATGAACCTGTTTATCTCTACATTGAGTCACCTACAACCAAATCACACTGCTGATGAAGGCCAGTCCAGTCATATCAGTAACCCTAGCACTGTTACACATCTTCAGCAGCTTCAAAAGTATGAGTATGAAAGTAAGAGTGTTTACACAACATTTTCATGATCAGGTTCACATGAAGAACCTGGAGTAATCAGTTTTCAAGAAGACTGAAGACCAGATGGCTGCTTATGAACCGGGAACACAGCTATGAAGGATTACAGGGGTAAGAGTATCAAACTGGAACCCGGTGAGGGACATATTTTAAAAATCAGACCTCTGAAATCTTTATCCTCACCATGTGGACTCAATGCCCATACACTTCAACCTCACAGAGAGTCAGCATACGGTTATCATTTCCAGGTATGATCACATTGACGTAACGTCCCCTGACTCTGTCTAAATTGAAGGTTATAGATTGTCCAGCGGGGAGGGAAGAAATCACCCCAACTCTGAAAAGAAAAAAAGAAAAACATGAGACAGAGAATCAGCCAGCACTGAACACCAGATGCACAGAGGCTGTAAATAAAATTAAAACAGCAACCAGATAAAAAACAAGCAAAACAGCAAAAACTAGAAGCGAAACCTACATCTGGAGTTTAGTAACTGTCTGAAACAGAGCAGCATATTTAAAGAATGTTCCCTCACCGTGGATTATTATTTCCATTATTGGCTAAAGAGTGTCCAACATGTATCTCAGCTCCGTTTATCCTCTCTGCTAAGGAATCTCTGTTAGTGATGGTGATGGAGGTTATTGTGTACTCGTGCAGCAGGTCCACCCTCCACCAGGGGCTTGGTTGGTTGGCGGTGTGAGAGCAAGACCCACGATCAAAGTTTTTATCAGTGTTTCCATCTATAGCATTAGAGGGATGACCAAATGGTGCCCAGGGGTTTTCAATCAAAGCAGACTGAGTGGCTCTCCCATTCAGAGCGAGATTGTAGACTGGAATGAACAGATTGAGACAGATTCAGGTCAGCTGAAATGTATAAGATCAGTTCAGATGGTCACATCAATATATGAAGAGAAAACATGCCAATTAAAAGCAAATAAAAAAATCAGTTTGTCCAATGGACTTGTACTTATTGTGACTTAAGTAAATTGTTTAATTAGAAATTATTATTTTTCATTAATTATTATTAAAAGCAGAGCACAGGGCCTGGAAACCTATAGTGGGTAAGTACTAGCACATCTCTAAAAGAATGTCATTAAAAAGCATATTTGTGATCACAATTTCAATCAGAAAGTTAAATGGTAATATTTTATATTCATTAAACATAAGATGACATTTCAAGTCTTTTATTGTTTGTTCATTTTACTGTTGATCAGTTTTGCTTATAGATAATGAAATCCAGAAATTCATAATCTCAAGATATTATATTTTTGTTTTCAAATTTGACTAGATTAGTAATCACAGTATCAACTTTTAAATGAAAAGCTTTAAATATATCAGTTTAAATGTAATAAAATTAAATTAACAAAAGCCTTTTCATTGTATTCTAATTTTTTGAGTATTTGGTAGTATTTGGGATGTATATTTGAGTCCATTAATGGTATATGTAAAGATGACATTTACCATTTCCAGGAGATGCTTCAGTGAAAGCAGCCAGTGTAATCACTCCCAGCAGGTAAAACATGAGGCATCCCATTTTCTAAAAATGAAACAGCACATACCTTTGCAGTAAATAATCAAGTAAATTAAACAAACTGTTTTTTGGTGCTTATAGCAGATCACTGGAAATATACTGGAAATCATAGTTCTGTTCTGAGAACCTCACTGTAGTACGAACACATTTCTCTGTTGATGCAAACTGTTTCCCCCACCTCTCCAAAAATCCCCAGAGCACTCCCTGGAATCCCACTGTCCCAGTTTCTCCTTCATTCCCATGGAGATGTTCTGCAGGATCCAAAAATGACCTTATGTGTCTGTCATCACAAGTGTTTATCACAGAGCCCGTGTCACTAATTTAAACCTTTATCTCTGTCTTTGATACCAGACTGGTCCCAGTATCACTCAGAAATCAATCTCTTCCCT
Source organism: Acestrorhynchus altus (assembly GCA_034509495.1). Taxonomy (NCBI): domain Eukaryota; kingdom Metazoa; phylum Chordata; class Actinopteri; order Characiformes; family Acestrorhynchidae; genus Acestrorhynchus; species Acestrorhynchus altus. Next base: position 436,691 of record CM067503.1, on the reverse strand, counting down.
TTACAGTAAAATGTTACTAGTACTCAAGCTGAATCAAGAGGCCTTTGAGCATCAAGTACAGCTTAGCTTGATCCACCATCCCTCAAATTACAAAGAAGACAAGTGTCCTTAAGCATTTATAATTATACTCAATCATCTTGGTCTCCGATCTGACATTTGTTTTTGACAGCATCTCAGCTTGAGGAATCTCTGGATTCCAGTCTCTTCTAACTCCCTAAGGATATCTGAGTAAACAGCAAAGCACTTTTGTTAAGACAATAAGGTGGTCTGCGAAATTCCACAAATGTAAATGTAAATATAGTACTCACTCTGCTGTATTTCCAGACAGTCTTGTCCTCAGAGGTACAGTTCACGTTTGTGTGAGTAACCAGAGTGTGGATGTGTGAACAGATCAGACTTTATATACATTTGCAGCAGGATGTTTAATTTCTTAGCTCAGTTACTACTGCTCATTCTTAATATTGATTTTTCGCTCAACTTAATTTCTGCCAACATCCGTCTACTTCAAACATTTAACCAAGCGTGTATTGACTGTATCTTACAGAATAAATAGCCCAAGCTTTGGTGAGCTTTTGTATGACAGTCCAACAAATTATTAAAAGCCTCCCAGACTTATCAACCCCAGAATCTTGTTCATCATATCCAGTAGAGTTAGATAGATTAGAACTTTAGACAGTGTAGCACCACTTAAATATGGAGAAATAGAGAAATATCTTGCCCCATAGTATAACGATCAGACTTGTTCCTTAAAACAATCAGTATGAAGGATAGAGTGGAAATGGAGATTGATCAAGATGGAAGTTTTCCATTCAGCTTTGGAAGGACAGTCTTGCTGGGCCTTGCTGATCAAAAAATTCCAAAGTTCTCTTTGGTGTAATCTTTATTTAGTAATGATGGAGCATGTTGGTGGAGCAGTTGGATGCAAAGTTAATGCCATGTCTGTTTATTACTGTGCCGAGAGGAAGCATGTAAAGAGTGAACAGTGATGGTCCTAAAATTGAGCCTTGTGGGATTCCATCTCTCATTTCAGTGAGACTGGAAGACACATCCTTTACATTTACAAATTGAAACCGATCGGTTAGGTAAGAGCTGAACCACAAGAGCACTGTCCTTGTGATTTCGACCACATTGTCTAATCTTTCTAGGAGAACAGTCTTATCTATTGTTTTAAGTGCTGCACTTAAATATAGCAGCAGAAGCAGGGACACACAGCCTTGATCTGAGAAAGAAAGAGATCATTTGTAATCCTAACTATGGCTCTTAGTACTATGATGAGGCCTGAATCCAAATTGGAATATTTCATACATGTGATTCTTGTTGGGCCACAGCTTTTTCTAAAATCTTAGCTATAAATGGTAAATTAGAAATAAGTCTGTAATTAGACAGTAATTACACTGTAAAATTTCACAAAAGAGCTTACTATTGATAAGAGAGATTTGATTATAACTGGCAGCACTTCTTTAAGCAGGTTTGATGGGACTGGATCTACACAGCAGGAGCAGAATTTGTGGAGTAAATAATTTTCTCTAATTTTGACTGTGGAAGTGTGTGAAAGGTTTCCAACTTTTCTTCTAGATCTATATATTTTTTTCTATATTAGCATTGTGGTATATTAGCACCTGTTGTGGTGGGGCTGCAAGCCGGGTGGGAAATGGAATGTAAACACACCAGGGGTGACCTTATGTGATTGACTTATGATCGGATTGGGGTTTGAACCCTTGCCACTGAGATGGTAAGCCAGAACTTAATCCACTACTGTATTGATGGTGGAAGTGGTTTATGGGTATCTGGGCTTATCAGCACCTCAGTGATGAAAGGTGATTGTGCTTTACGTTGTTTAATGATGATGGGAATAATGAGCAGAGCATTGTTGGAGGATTAACCAGTGAAGAAAAAGGAAATGGATAAACGAAAAATAAATAAATGTATGACACTGGTTTCGAACCCCTACTAGGGCATGTAATACTTCAGTGGTAAACACACTACTGAATGAGCTAACGTGTCACCCTAGAAATGAGCCCGGCTTATAACACTGGCTGGAATCTAGAGGAGACAACTGAAAACCACACCTCAGTGAGTGAGGGAAAATGTGAAAAAAAATGTGAAAACTACTCGTTCCAAAGGAGGGTAAAGGTGAACACAGAACCACTCCTGCTTTTACGGAGAGGCTCTCCTTTTCAAAGGAGGAAAAGTAGAGGAGTTCTCCTTTTTAAACGAGGGAAAGTATAAGCAGCAGTTCTTCTTTTAAAAGGGGGGAAAATACCAAGAAATTACTGGCAGAGTTCTGGCATAGAGACACCAAGGGACATGAGGAATCCTTAAATAGCCTCCACACACCTGATCTCAATCAGGGTGATTGTGACCCTGATTGGTAGATGGTCGCCTTCTGGTGGCTGGGTGGCCACGGTGTGGGCAGCTCCTTACACCTGTTTTATCTTTGAGTTTAATAAATACATTGAAGATTATATGAGTTGTTTTTGATGGATTCAGCACATGAAAAAAATGCAGGAGTGGGTTGGACAAATAAATGTGCATATACTGTAGATCAGTGTTTTTCAAACTTTTTTGAGCCAAGGTACATTTTTTTCATTGAAAAAATCACGAGGCACACCACCAACCAAAAATATTAAACAAATGATACTCTGTAGCCGCCTATATTAACAATATAGTCATTCTTATCAAAGTGTTTTGAATAGGAATCAAATAAACACAAAAATGTGTTTTTATCATCTTTTATATTTCTTCTTTCAAATAAAAAGTGCACTTAACATATCCACTCCAAAAATACAGCTGGAACAGTGTCACAACAATGTGGTCTTAAACTTAAAGAGGTAGTAGAAAATGTCAAAGTGTTTTACAAAGTCTAATTCAATAATGTTTGTGAAAGATTTCACTGTTACAATATGAAGAGTTGCATGTATATTATATATTATACTGAGTATAATCTCAGTATATTTTACTCACTCACATTCTTGTTTTGAAGCGAAGGGTGTTTCATTTGGAGATGGCCTTTAAGTTTGCTTGGTACCACAGCACTGTTGGATAGCTTTTTACCGCATATGAAGCACAGCGGAGTCAGTGTCGTTGCATCCCCGATAAAAGTAAATCCAAATGAAATGTAACTCTCATTGTATTGCCTCAAGCTCACGGTATTTGCCTTCTTTTAACATCCACTTATACTAGAATTTTGCCCAGGGCCCAGACCAAGTTATCACTTTTTCTTTTCAAAAACGTCTCCATCACAGTCTTTCTGGCCACAATGCTCTCACCGCTACCTGTCACATTCGTACCTGCTGCCATCTAGTAATAAGGAATTAATACATGATTATGCCGCCAGTCACTACTACAGCACAGACACTCGAAAATGGCATATTATTTGCAGATAATAATTAATTCATTTTCAAAAAATCTTTTTAGACTAATTAGATGAAACTGGATAATTTTCCAAGGCCCACCTGACAATCACTAATGGCACACTAGTGTGACGCGGCACAGTGGTTGAAAAACACTGCTGTAGATCCACTGTGCTGCAGATTTGTCTTCTGCATTTAACTCATTCAGTCATATACAATTCATACACTAAGGGGGCACTGCCCAGAGCAGTGCACAGCCCAATCTACAGCACCCAGGGATTAGTTGCTTTGCTCAAGGGAACTTCAGTTATGCCCTGCCAGTTTAGGGAATCAAACTGACAACCTTCCAGTCCCAATGCTGGTTCCCTAACCACCAGACCATGGCCAGTCCAAACTGTAAACTAAACACACATTTGCTGTCTGTCTCCTCACTATCTTCATTACAGAAACCAATCAATTTTTTTTAGATGGACATACTCTCAGGAGCTACAAATTGTCCTTTAAGTGATGCCAGAGAAGAACCACTTTTGTTTCCACAAAGGTCTACATTTGTAACAGAGTTCTGTCACAGACCTGGCTCTGTATGTAACCAGAAGAGGTTCTTCAATCGCATCATTAAAATAACCATTTGTAGCTCCTTTATCTGTGAGAGTGTGAAGTGCAGATGACAAAAGCAGAGAGAAAAAAACACATACCATCTTTAAGGTGAAGGTCAAGGCTTTTTTATTGTCATTACAACCGAGTACAGGTACACAGTGCAATGAAATTGCATTCCTCCGGAACCAAGGTGCAACATGGAGCAGCAATACAATAAGACGACATAAAGTGCAAACACTACAATAAATACAATAAATACAGTAAACAAGAGACAGTTTAACAGACAGGACAGGACAGTACAATACCAAGTGGTACAAAGAAGTGAAATGTTTGTGGTGGGAATAAGGTGTAGAGATATGTAACATACTGTAACATCTAGATGTGCATGATAACAGCAGTTACTGAGGTAGAAGTTATAGTTCTTGGTGTGCAGCAAATATTGCTGATAAGGATGGGGATGATCCAGACTCTGTGTGCTGAGTGTGTGTGTGTGTGTGTGTGTGTGTGTGTGTGTGTGTGTGTGTGTGTGTGTGTGTGTGTGTGTGTGTGTGTGTGTGTGTAGAGTGCTGGGTGGTTACAGTCCAGTCTTTGTGTGAGTGTGGGTGTGAGGAGTGGTGGGGGGGAATTCAGCCCAGTCTCAGTGTGTTGAGGAGTCTGACTGCCTGGTGGACGAAGCTGTTGCAGAGTCTGGTGGCGGATGCTCCGGTATCTTCTGCCAGACGGCATCAGAGTGAAGAGACTGTGTGAGGGGTGGGTTGGGTCATCCACAATGCTGGTGGCTTTGCGGAGGCAGCGAGAGGTGTTGGTGTCACTGATGGAGGGGAGAGGGACTCCGATGATCTTTTCGGCTGTGCTCACTATCCGCTGTAGGGTCTTGCGATCCGTGATGGTGCAGTTCCCAAACCAGACGGTAATGCAGGTGCCCAAGATGCTCTCTATAGTCCCTCTGTAGAACATGGTGAGGATGGGTGGTGGAAGGTGTGCTGTCCTCAGTCTCTGCAGAAAGTAGAGGCTCTGCTGGGCTTTCTTTGTTATGGAGCGGGTATTGAGGGACCAGGTGAGGTTCTCTGCTATGTGAACACAGAGGAACTTTGTGTTTCTCACAATCTCCACTGCAGAGCCGTTAATGTTCAGTGGGAGGTGATTTCCTGGTGCTCTTCTGAAGTCAATAACCATCTCTTTGGTTTTATCAACATTTAGGGATAGGTTGTTGGTTCTGCACCAGTCCGTTTCCATTCATCTTTTACTGGTATATTTGGGATTAAGACTAGTTCCAGAAGCATGGGACAGAATGTAGGACCTACTACTTCTACTACTACTGCTTTTACTACAAAAATAATAATTAGACATATACAGTGGCATGCAAAATTATTCATGAACTTTTCCATATTTTGTCACATTACAACCACCAACATAAATATATTTCATTGGAATTTAATGTGAAAGACCAACACAAAGTTGTATACAATTGTGAATAGGAAAGAAAATTATACATGATTCAAAACATTTTTTACAAATAAAAAATTGAAAAGTGCAGTGTGCAAAGTATTCAGCCCCCTCTCTGAGTGCAACCAACTGCATTCAGAAGATATCTGATGCTAATGACTAAATAGAGTCCACCTGTGTGTAATCTAATCTCAGTACAAATACAGCTGCACTGTGATGGCCTCAGAGGTTGGTTAAGTGGATATTGGGGAGTAAACAGCATCATGAAGTCCAAAGAAAACACCAGACAGGTCAGGAATAAGGTTGTGGAGAAGTTTAAAGCAGGCTTAGGCTAAAAAAAGCTTTGAACATCTCACAGAGCGCTGTTCAATCCATTATCCAGAAATGGAAAGAGTATGGCACAACTGTAAACCTACCAAGACAAGGCCATTCACTTAAACTTACAGGTCGAACAAGGAGAGCTCTGATCAGAGATGCAGCCAAGAGACCCATGGTGACTCTGGATGAAATGAAGAGATCCACAGCTCAGGTGGGGGAATCTGATCACAGGACAACTATTATTCGTGCACGGCACAAATGTGGTCTTCATGGAAGAGTGGCAAGAAGAAAGCCATTGTTAAAAGAAAACCATAAAAAAGTCCCATTTGCAGTTTGCCAGAAGCCATGTTGGGGACACAGCAAACATGTGGAACAAGGTGCTTTAGTCAGATGAGACCAAAATGGAACTTTTTGGCCAAAATGCAAAATTCTATGTGTGGTGGAGAATTAACACTGCACATCACTCTGAAGACACCATCCCCTCTGTCAAATATGGTGGTGGCAGCATCACGCTCTGGGGCTGCTTCTCTTCAGCAGGGACAGGGAAGTTGGTCAGAGTTGATGGGAAGATGGATGGAGCCAAATACAGGGCAATCTTGGAAGAAAACCTGTTGGAGACTGCAAAAGACTTGATACTGGGGCGGAGGTTCACCTTCCAACAGGACAATGACCCTAAAAATAAAGCCAGAGCTACAGTGGAATGGTTTAAAACAAAACATATTCATGTGTTAGAATGGCCCAGTCAAAGTCCAGACCTAAACCCAATCAAGAATTTGTGGCAAGATCTGAAAACTGCTGTTCACAAACACTCTCCATCTAATCTGACTGAGCTTGAGCTGTTTTGCAAAGAAGAAATGCAATAAATGAAATAAAAATTTCAGTCACTAGATGTGCAAAGCTGGTGGAGACATACCAATTTTCTTTCCACTTCACAATTGTTTACCACTTTGTGTTGGTCTTTCACATTAAATGAAATATATGAAATGAAATGAAATGAAATATATTTATGTTTGTTGTTGTAATGCAACTTGAGCTGTAGCAAGAGCCCTTCAAGCTTCAAGTACAGCTCGATTTGACTCACCGTCCCTCAAAACACAAGGAAAACATGCATCCAGACTCTTTTCTGTTCAATAAAATAAAAAAAAAGGTGGAATAAAAAAGGTGGAATGAACTTCCCCTGAGGGTCCGAACAGCTGAGTCCCTCACTGTCTTCAAACGCAGACTAAAGACTCATCTGTTTCAGGAGTATTTAACACCATAAAAACATTTCTGTTCAGCAGGATCTAAGTGTGAGGAATCTCTAGATTCTTATCTCGTCTACTAGTTAAGGATATTCTGAGTGAACACCAGAGCACTTTTGTAAGTCGCTCTGGATAAGAGTGTCTGCTAAATGCCATAAATGTAAATGTAATGTGACAAAATATGGAAGTATGAATACTTTTGCAAGCCACTGTACATAATGAAGCTCCAGACACCTAAACCATATGTAGAACATAATGATGCCTCAGGAATGGAAACTAGTAACAAATGACAAGACAGGGGAATCATGCAAACACAAAGATGATGGATACTTTTGATCAAACACAAAGAAACTGGAAACAGATAAAGCCTTTGAAAGAGTGTCATTGTAAATATTCCCCAAGTGCAAATAACAGTGAAAATGAGCTAGAATTCAAAGGAACATGTTCCTTTGTAGCACGTAGAAGTCTGCACGTAACTGTTCATCTGTAACAACAACTGAAGATATGTGTGTTCAAAACATTTTAGAGTAAATACTGGATGAGACCATTACCCCACTGTAATCAAACCCTCTCAAAGCCAGGCATTCAGTCTTTTTAGACTTTTGTTGATCCTTGTGTTAAGTACAAACACAAGAAGCTGGCTTATGAACACTCTCATGCTACATTTAGGGAGTGTACCCACACAAGGCACAGTTGGTTCATACCATGCTGGAGCATTATAATACCCCATTCGCACTCACCGGTGGCCTGCACTCACACTGCGTTTAATGTACTGGGCCTAGAAAAACTGTACCTACCAAGTCTCCAATCACCTGTCCAGAACTTCTTGCAGAACAGAATCGCCAAGTCCACATATATTAAACTGAAATTGACCCTGTGATAATCTCCTAGACCAATTTTGTGGCATTTTTTCACCAACTTGATTGAAATTGATAATCCAGAGTGTTTTCTAACTTAAAATGCAATCATGTGGATGAATTATTTGTAACAGTAATTATAATCATATGACCCACTGTGTTATGCACACATGAGAATTCCTCCACATTTTCAAATTCTCACACAGTGATACATACATACATACATACATACATACATACATACATACATACATACATACATACTAGTGAATTAACACACCAGGAGGCAGTGAGCACGTGTGCCCAGAGAATTTATATAAACTCATCACTCATAAAGTGCTACATGTATTTCCATCTATTCACAACTATGGTTCATGTTTGCACATTATTTATTATTACTATTATTTGTTGTTATTGTGTTTTATTTGTTATTGTATTTCATTAACAATTCTCTCATATTTTTATATACTGTTAATTTCTATTTGCTTTTTGGGTGTAACTGGGACCTTGAGATCATAATTTTGTTCCACCTCATGCACCACATGGGATGCGAATAACAATAAAACTCCTTGCTTCCTTGAATTATGTCTGTAGGTAACTCTGATTATGAGTTATGAAGTCTAGAACACAGCATGTAACTGTACACAACGTGTCGTTCGTGGGTTCTATGGGCTAAACAGATACTTCCTATTTAGTTTTAAATGTAAATACTTTTATTACACTTTTGTGAATTAATATGCCAGTTTGTGGTTCCTCCACCTCCCTTGGAGATGAGTTGCTTGCGGAGTCAACTCATAAATCCTCTGCCATACACCCCATGGTTGTATCAACTGAGAACATTCATTGACTATTGAACATGGAGGCTGAAAACCCTGCCATTAGTGCTGCAGTGGCAAAAATCACATCATTACTATAGCAAATAAATAATATTTACAAAACAACATCAAATTATATTATAAAGAACCTAAAATAGAACCCAATAGAGCCCTCAAACTGAAACACACCAAAACAAACATGCAGCAAATAATATTTACATCCCATCAAATTATATTATAAAGAACCTCAAAAAGTCCCCAAACTGCATTCTGAGCAGAAGAGGAGTTGGTATGATGTAAGTAGAAATGTTGAAAAATACATTTCAATCATTCCCATCCCAGATAGCAAAATTTTTCTGGCTCAGTTCTCACCCACATCATCTATTATCTTCTGGGACACTTACTACGTGGATTATTGGAATTTGTTTGGATTGCACTCAGTTGCAAAATGTGGGGACACATGCACTAAATTAGGCCCACATGTCAGCCAAAATAGAACCACAAAATTGGGCCTATCCTGGACCAAAAGCCCACAAAATGTGGACCACATCTGCAGCAGACCTGCACGATTAAAATTTACTTTTAACTTGTCACGACTAGCACAGACGATGCTGATCCCTGGTTGATGAAAGTAACTACTAAATTGTTTGATGTCCTCATTTAAATAATACAAAAAACTGCTATGGACCAGTAGGCACAGTTAATCGCAATATGGGTGGGATTAATATAACACCCCCAATTCCACCTCCAAATACTATCAGGTAGGGCCAGTGTGGTCCTCCAGTCCAGCTGGGGGAGATACCTCTGTAACTGTGGTTCCAGTAACTGCAGTGTGGAGAAGCAGAAGAAGCAGCTTGGTCCAGGAGCTGCTTGATGATTTTTCCTAGTTATCTTTGATCAACAGTGAGTTTGTCCTTTCTTTAAGATCTACAGGAGATTTAGGTTCTTATTACAAATCCTGACAGTGGATTTATTTGGGGAATAATTCTCTGATCTGGTGGATTAAAGTGTTATTTTGGTGCTATTGTTTCCAAACTCCTTCATGCTGACTGTAGAAATATCTCCTTTATCTTCATGTGTTTCTCCATGCCATAGTCTGTTTGTGCCCATAAAGTATGTCTTTGAGTTTTTATAAAACTATGTGCAGAATAGATCATGTGATCTTCAGCATAGAGATGTGCTTTGTGTAGAAACATTCATATCTGCAGATGTGCCACAATGTGTGAATGAAAGTGCAGTTATTTGTGGAACACAGCAGTTCATTTTAGAGCAGAATGAAGATCTTCCTCAGAGCTGTTTATTTTGGGTGGGGGTTGCTGCTCAGTGGGTGGTAGATAAAGAGATGGTGGGGGATTGAAGGCTGTTAAGATGGGGTGTAAAGTGTGAGAATTATTCAGGAGTTTTATAGTTTAGTTAACAGTCCTGGAGACCCCTTACTTTGCATATTCTGTTATTTTTTCTTACAAGAACAGTAGGATCTTGTGGTGTAAAACATTTAAGTTGGATCCCGAGTGAGAACATTTGTGTTACAAAGCATTAGAAGCTGCAAACACTTAGAAAACCACAACAGAAATATGAAAATAAAGAAGAGCAGAAAAGTTTAGGTTCTGTAATCGGGACATCCTGTCCTGACCATGTAAAACTGAATCTGCTTATGATACTGTGAGCATAACGACACACTCTTACTGATAAGACTACAGAGAAAATTTAAGAGTTATGCATGTAAAGTATCTGTCAAAATGTCACAGATAAACATATCTTCATATTGGAGAAGGAAAAACATTAACCTGTCACAGAATTGGAAACTTGGACCATTTCAATACATTAGAATTAAATGTAACTGGAGTTTTCAGATGATGGGGAAATATAGAGATGAATAGGGATACATGGTTTTTGTGACAAAAAAAAAAAAAAAAAAAAAAAAAATAAAATAAATAAATAAATAAATATATATATATATATATATATATATATATATATATATATATATATATATATATCAAATNAAGTGTGAGAATTATTCAGGAGTTTTATAGTTTAGTTAACAGTCCTGGAGACCCCTTACTTTGCATATTCTGTTATTTTTTCTTACAAGAACAGTAGGATCTTGTGGTGTAAAACATTTAAGTTGGATCCCGAGTGAGAACATTTGTGTTACAAAGCATTAGAAGCTGCAAACACTTAGAAGACCACAACAGAAATATGAAAATAAAGAAGAGGAGAAAAGTTTAGGTTCTGTAATCGGGACATCCTGTCCTGACCATGTAAAACTGAATCTGCTTATGATACTGTGAGCATAACGACACACTCTTACTGATAAGACTACAGAGAAAATTTAAGAGTTATGCATGTAAAGTATCTGTCAAAATGTCACAGATAAACATATCTTCATATTGGAGAAGGAAAAACATTAACCTGTCACAGAATTGGAAACTTGGACCATTTCAATACATTAGAATTAAATGTAACTGGAGTTTTCAGATGATGGGGAAATATAGAGATGAATAGGGATACATGGTTTTTGTGACAAATATATATATATATTATATATATATATATATATATATATATATATATATATATATATATATATATATAAAATCAGAAACATGCTACTTTAATTGATCCCTTGGAAGGTTTCCCTTCCTTAATTTAATAACTAGTTTTGGCACATTTAACATTAGAAATTTTGATCACATTTTTACTATTAAATTGAGATTTTCTTTTTCATATCTGAAATTGCACAGAAAGTCAAAGGAACTTTAGATAATGATGCAAAGCACTACTGTTAAAAATTGTTTCTTTACATCATACAGATATATCCAGAGATTAAGAATAAAAATATAATAGAAACATATTTTTTATACTTTATATTTATGAGCAGCAAAACAAATTTACATTGTACAGTGTGTGAGAATTGTATTAAAACAAATTAAGTGACTTTATGTTGCATTTCACATTAAGCTTATTTTTTTCCTTTTTATTTTTTCTAGAGATTAATAGCATCCTGTTCCAAGTCTTCGGCTTCTAGTGTTGAATTAGTTTCTCACACACACAACCAGAAGATTTTGCAAAGATGATAAGCTGCTAAAAGAGAAGAACATGGCATCCAAAGAAATCTCCAGTGATCAGCAATCATCCTCTTGTACACCTCGCAGACAAATGAAGAAAAGTAAAGGCAAGAAGAAAACTCTCTACTGTTCAGATTGCGGGAAGAGTTTTACCAAACAGGGTAATCTTAAAACCCATCAGCGTATTCACACAGGACAGAAACCGTATCACTGCTCTGACTGTGAGAAGAGTTTTACTACACAGGGTGATCTGAAAACACATCAACGCATTCACACAGGAGAAAAACCATATCACTGCTCAGACTGTGGGAAGAGTTTTACTACACAGAGTAATCTCCAGCAACATCAGCGCATTCACACAGGAGAGAAACCATATCACTGCTCAGACTGTGGGAAGAGTTTCAGAAGTGGTAGCACCTTCAGAAATCACCAGCGCATTCATACAGGAGAGAAACCATATTACTGCTCAGACTGTGGGAAGAGTTTTAATAATCAGAGTAATTTCAAAACACACCAGCACATTCACACAGGAGAGAAGCTGCATCACTGCTCAGACTGTGGGAAGAGTTTTAATCAAATGAGTACTCTCCAGCAACATCAGCGCATTCACACAGGAGAGAAACCATATTACTGCTCACAGTGTGGGATGAGTTTCAGAAGTGGTAGTACCTTCACAAAACACCAGCGCATTCACACAGGAGAGAAACCGTATTACTGCTCTGACTGTGGGAAGAGTTTCAGAAATGGTAGTACCTTCACAAAACACCAGCGCATTCACACAGGAGAGGAACTGTATTACTGCTCAGACTGTGGAAAGAGTTTCATTCGACATAGTAATCTCAAAAAACACCAGCACATTCACAAAGGAGAGAAACCATATCACTACTTGGACTGAATGCAGAGCTTCAAGCATTTAAATAGAGTAAATAAACACAAGTGCACTAAAAGAAAGAAAGTCAGAGAAATGGTCAGTGACTCACCTGAAACCTTTCCAGGTCCTAACACAGATCAATTGCATGGAGAACATTTTTAGAAGACAAAAATAATTGCTTTAAGCAGTTTCTGAAGCATATTCATAGAACAAAATATAATTTTGTATTGAATGTGAAGTCCAGCCTACAGCACATATGTTGAAGATGTTCTATGATCATAAATTAGTGCATTGTGCTCCAGTCTATCATTGAAGCTTTATTCATAAAATCCCTGTCTTTCTGTGCTGGAATTTGTTTAACATTAGCAGGTGCCCCAGAGACAGATGTCTCATGATGACCACCTGCACACCCTCGTTATTAAAATTTGTGGAAATGTAAACCTATGCAACCTTCCTTTCATCTCACATAAAATTGGCACTTGTCAGACAAGTCCAGAGTCCCACTGGGCATATAGAGAGAAGGCATATATTCCTGCTAGTAAATGACTATTTAAAAAATAACTATTAACTAAGTTGATTTGACCCCAGTTTTCTGTCTTCCAGGATCCACACTTATAAAAGTTATGACATTATTTGTCCAAACATGTTATTTAGAATAATGTGAGGATACTATCCTATTTCTTGTTTACAAAGGTCTTAAGTTGATATAAACTGCCTGCAAAGCTGAATCATTTTAATATCCTGAATGGTTGAAGGTAATTATCATTCAGTATTCAATGAATGGGACCTCTTAATTTCATAATTCCTTAATTTCATCTTTGTTTTATTTGAATGTATGTTGATGTACTTCATATTCTTTAAGTTAACATTAAGGAATGAGTTACTTGAATAATCAAATCTGAATCTGAATCTTTTTTTGCTTTCTTTAATTCTTCACTGGTTAATCAATATTCTGTGGATTTGTATATTTCTCATGTTCATTGTTTCCACAAAGTGTTATCTTGTGCTTTATTTTATCAATATATTTGAACAAGACCAAAGTCTTCTGTTTGACACAAGGATTTAAGATCTAAACAAGTAATATACTGGTTTGAGTGTATGAGGAATGTAGGTTTCACTTTTTTGATTTCCATGTTTATTTTTAAATTTCAAAGTCACTAATTTCTAAAATCATTGTGGAAAATGTCTTTCATAACTGTTATATACTATACTATAATATCTTATAACTAACTGTTAAACCAAAGGTTTGGTATTTTATTCTTCAGTGGTTGTAGGAAAAGGTTCTTTTAATTTTAATTTTTCCCTCTGGAAATTGTGACTTGTTTGGTCTCTCAGCATGTTAGTATTTGGTGAAAGAAATTTGCAGACAGCTGTGGACAGAGGTGCCAGCACGGTCAGAGAGTTTGTGGAAGTGAATTGGAGTGTTGGCATTAGAAACTCCTTCAGGAGTCTTGAGCAGAGAAGAGAAACATGTAGCTGTGAGAAACTGGACCTTCTTGGTTCAAAGTCGTTAGCTATTAGCCTGAGTTATAAGTGGAGATGAAATCAGTGTGTCCAGACCCAAATCAATGCTAGCCCACCAACACATTGCCAGAGGGAATAATAAATTGGTATTTTACTAAAAAGTGTACAATATTAGATTGTGTTTGAGGCATCCAGGGTAATAATTGTATCAAGTTCATCTTGCCTGGGGTGTCAAATTGGGTCAAAAATGGACTGGTGTGCCTGGTCTTGCCCTTTCCATAGTTGAACAGGTTGAAAAGAAAATGCGGCACCTGGTACTAGGCACAGGTTGATACAAATATTTTGTTGCTTTTTAATAGGATGGAGGTAATGGTGTACAACATTATGGAATGTAAAATAAGGAAATAAAATCATAATAAAATCATGTTTGGGGGATTCAGTATTTTGTGAGTGTCAACAGGATGCTAATGTGGTGTTCTCTTCAGATGAGTTTTCTGGTTTAGGTGTGATACAATATTGTTTGACCTGTTTATTTTATACTGCATTAGAAACTAAGTGCATTGATATTAGAAATATTAAACCCTATATTAACTTAAGTCAGTTCCCTCAGTACTTATCTGAGCTTCCCCACAGAGCTTATCTGATGCATGCAGTTTCACAGCAAAGCTGCCAACTAAGGACCTGCTTCTTAAGAAATCCTGTCCAAGACCCCTTCCGGGAGATGGGATGACAGTTTCTTCCCCAGTCCAGGGTTGAGGTAAGCATAAGGGACAAAGGGTATACATGTGTTTCATATTGCAATCGCAATGGCTCTTTTGAACAAAGTGTAGCTGGATGTATTTATTTTTAATTAGTTGGATTACTATCACAACCTTGCATTTAATAATTTTATCCAATTGGAGATGTGATCATCTTCCATTTTCATTAAGTTTCAGATATTGAACATTTCTGTATTTCGTCATTGTCCAATGAAAACCAAGTACCTCAATATACCAATATACCTCAATTATATGTTTTGATACATGAAACTGCTTTGTACATAATTCTGGATGAACAGTCCAATAGAAATGCTCTAACAATACTGTTAATTGCTCTTATTTTACAGTACCTTTGATTCAAATTTAAGATTTGCATTCACACCCCAAAAGCCACTGAATATGAAGGATGTATACCTACTGAAAAAGAAAAAAAACAAAACTATTTTTTAAATCATTCTCAAATATAGGTGCTTACGATTAAGAATATTTAAATACGAGTACAAAACAATGTACATTAATGTATTTTAATAAACTCCAAGATGGACAAATGGAGACAAAGACTATAAGGATAGAAGTCAATAGTATAATATAGTATATTACATAGCAAGCATGGAATAGTGATAGTGTAAGTAGTCAACATACTACTGTTCTCAATATAACCCATAGCCTCAAGGTGTAAACAAATCAGGCATAATTTTCCAGTAGAATCTTACAGGAATTATGAATGTTGCCTGGTGCAATTCAACAATAAAGTATTGTACAAGTAAAAATTTATCAACCATGTTTAACCATTACTAGTGCATCTCACAATATTGTGAATATAATAATTACTTCAAACATTTTAAGAGTCATATACACTGCCTGGCCAAAAAAGGTCACCACCTGGATTTAACTAAGCAAATAGGTAATTGTCCCATTGGAAATTTATTGCATGAGTAACAAGTTATTTAACCCTTAACTGATGCAGTGAGTAATTTCTCATTTGTTAGACAACCATCCCGAAAAACAAAGAAGTTAATGGGTTTCAGAAGGGTCAAATTATTGGCATCAAGCAGAGAAAACATCTAAGGTGATGAAAGTACAATCAGGTTACGAACTCTCCAATGCTTTATTAAAAAAAGCAGAAGAACAGACCTGAAACATCATTCATTCATTCATTCATTTTCCAAACCGCTTATTCCTGAATAGGGTCACGGGTGAGCCAGTGCCCAGCCGGCAACTCTGAGCGCAAGGGCGGGAAACAACCCTAGACAGGGCGCTAATCCATCGTAGGGCACACACATGCACACTCACATCCACACACTAAGGGCCACTTTAGAGTCACCAATTCACCTATCATGCATGTCTTTGGACTGTGGGGGAAACCGGAGTACCCGGAGGAAACCCACGCGAACCTGAAACATCATCTTTAAGGAAATGCTGGTAAACACCGGACAATATAATGGACATAAAATACTGCGACTCTGGAGGTGGTTCAGTTTTGATTAATATGACAAATTGGTTCTTAAAATCTGGGTTGCAGACCCCCGAATTAGAGAAACTAAAGCAGGAGCTGGCAAGCTTTTCTGCAGTGCATCACCACCATTTCAGGAAGTTTCACCAAATGGAAATATATTTTAATGATTATAGTCCTTCAACTCTGCTAATTCTACAGCTTACTCAATTATGTAACTGAGGAGTTTAAGTGTGGACTTATGTTTTATTGCTGCTGTTACTTTTTACAATTAAAATTCCAACAATCTGGATGGTGGATTTATCTGTGAAAACATACAGACTGAGCTTTTCCACCAATTTTCCACATACTTGGTCTTACAATTTGACTGGAAAAAGATAAGATTTTAAAAAATACATACACCAGGAAAGATAATCAAAACAGTGAATTTTTGAATAAAGTATCCATCTTTATTATCCCCACTGTTATAAAACATACAAAACAACTTAAAGGCTACATTTAGAAGCTGATAGCTACATACAAGTTATTTTGTAATTGAACAATTCTTAATCTGAATAATAGATTATTAATTTCAATTGGTGGATATCAATTATAAATATAATATGCATTGGTTGCAGCCATGAAATTTCCGACTCTGTATTAGTCAGTTTCTGCTTAAACAAATCCATATCATTTGAAACTGCTCATTATTCCATTCAAGGCTCTGGTGTGGTTCCCATCAGTTCATATGTCAATGCTCAGACTTTCTAGTTACAGAAGCAGGGAGAAAAGGGCTTGCCAGCATTGGTTCTCTGCTTTTCTTATTGTTCAAGCATTATTTTTGCAAAAATAAAGCAGCACTGTGGAATTTATGATTATTGATCATAATTCTTATTAATGGAGCTGTGCTAACAGACTGGAGCACAATGTACTACTTTAGGATGTGCGTTGGTATCTATGCGTTGGTATATATGGGCTGTAAACTGGACTTTGCATTTATCATTCACAGTTCTATTTTGTTTATGAAAATACTTCAGAAACAGTTTTAAACATGTTATTGTCCTCTAAAAACAGGTTACCCACATTCTGAAATCTGAGTTGGGACATGGTATGCTCTTGTGGTGCGTCACTGCTCTTAATGCACTTGTGTATCTTAAATGTTTTCCAATGCCTAAAGCTTTTCTCACAGGCTGAGCAATGATATGGTTTCTCTCCAGTGTGAATGAGCTGATGTTGTTGCAGAGAACTCTGTCGATTAAAATTCTTCCCGCAGTCTGAGCAGTGATAGGGTTTTTCTCCTGTGTGAATGCGCTGATGTAGTTGGAGTGTCCTTTGTTGATTAAAGCTCTTTCCACACTCTGAGCAGAGATATGGCCTTTCTCCGGTGTGAATGCGCTGGTGTAGTTGGAGTGTACTCAGTCGATTAAAACTCTTCTCACATTCTGAGCACTGAAATGGTTTCTCTCCTGTGTGAATGAGCTGGTGCTGTTGGAGAGAAGTCTGACGATTAAAACTCTTTCCACAGTCTGAGCAGTGATAAGGCTTCTCTCCCGTGTGAATGCGCTGGTGTTGTTGGAGAGAAGTCTGACGATTAAAACTCTTCCCACACCCTGAGCAGTAATAAGGTTTCTCTCCTGTGTGAATGCGCTGGTGTTGCCGGAGTGTAATCTGTTGAGTAAAACTCTTCCCACAGTCTGAGCAGTGATACGGTTTGTCTCCTGTGTGATTGCGCTGGTGCTGTTTGAGAGAACTCTGCCGATTAAAATTCTTCCCACACTCTGCACAGTGATACGGCTTCTCTCCTGTGTGAGTGCGCCGATGTTGCTGGAGTGCAATCTGTTGTTTAAAGCCCTTCCCGCAGTCTGTGCAGTAATATGGTTTCTCTCCTGTGTGAATGCGCTGGTGTATTTTGAGATTACTCTGTTGATTAAAACTCTTTCCACAGTCTGAGCAGTGATACGGTTTCTCTCCTGTGTGAATGCGTTGATGTGTTTTGAGATCACTCTGTCGATTAAAACTCTTCCCACAGTCTGAGCAGTGCTGAGTTTTTTTCTGGCCTGTACTTTTTGGCATTTGTCTGCAAGGTGTCATTCGCTGAGTTTTGGAGATTTTTCTGGGTGCCATGTTCCTACTTTTTCAGCAGGTTCACATTGTAAAATCTTCTGATTGTGTAGGCATTTCTGAATCTAAATTTGAATCAGGTTGGAAAGTCACTAGGAGCAGATGAAGAATGAGTCGACATTCATTCCTAGAAGACAAAAGAAAATCAAAGGTCAACAAAAAATGCAGGCAAATCCAAGTTTGGGTATGGAAAGAAAAATATCCTCAACAGATTTAATTACAATAGTTTTTATGCTTGTATGTAAATTCTTGACTTCTGAATTAATTTAGCTGCTTCCATCTTAAATTACATTGAAACAGATTAATGGCCGAATTTCTAAAGCAGCAGGGCACACCTGCAATTTGGAATGGAAATCTGCATGCAAATCTCTGTATTTCTTTGGAAAATCCAATCTAGCCTTCTGATTCTCACAGCTGAAGTGTGGTTGAACTGAGACACCTTCACCTTTGCCCAGTGGAAAGGGACACTAAAATGTTTGCTTTACAAAACCGTCTACACTTTTGTTCCTAAAAAAAGTGTTCCAAAATTGTAATAAGATTTCCCTTTATTTTCAGTTCTTCATTGTCTACACCTTCAGAAAATATGAAATAGGTCACTGTACAGTCGGCCATGTCATGTTATCAACCCATTGTGTGAGCGATGAGGGATGAGGTAGTGTTAAACACAGTCACCACAGATTGACTATGCCTTTACTATGCAACCACAGAGTATTTTTTGTCCAAGTTCATTTAAAAACAGCAATGAGCAGCCACTACAGCTGGAAACCAACTGCTGGATTCAGCTACGAATCAAAGGACAAATCAAAGTTCAGCAGGACCATGAATAACATACCAAGTGACAATGAACACAGACTCTTTCATTTGTTCTACTGTAAAAAAATAAATCCTAATGGTAAGTAACACAGACATGTTCACATGGGAACCAGAAAGTTTTTGTGTTGGTCCTACTAGGGCCCCTGAAGGGAGGAGGAGGGATTAATTAATCTGGGCTATACACTGAATATGGGGCCTATATGGGACCTGGGAGAAACTACGCTGGGCTGTAATGATGGAGCCCGTTTGGGCAACCCAACAAGTAACAAAAGTCCCCATCTCCCATTGAACGCAGCCCACATTCGACCCATGTAGGATGATCCTGAAGTTGGCTTAGTTTCGTTTCTGTAAATTTGAGTAGAGTGAATTACTCAGGAATTAACTGAAATTTCCTGTAATTGTCTGGTGAAGGGAGACAGAGGACTTGATTGAGACTCTTAAGTGGCCGATGACAGAGCCTGCTGAACAAATCTCCTCACCATCTCTACAGTGATAAACACAGCTCCTCCTCAGCTCCTCCTCAGCTCCACAAGCAGCTCTGCTCCTCACTGCATCGGGGAATGAGTCCACAAACACACACACACACTGTAAGCGACACTAACAACCATCTGTTTAAGCACTTTCGCTCAAAATAGGAGCTGAAAACTACAGCAAACGGAGCACAGAGCACTACTAGATCTCTCTCACAACGCCTACACTGAGAGTGTAAAAGCCGAGCTTCAAAATAAAAGTCCCTGTGATTTTTCTACAAAACTACATGCATGAGGAACCAGTTTATCCTAGTTTATAATAAAATCTCAGACAATTTTAATACTGGGAAAATACAAAATGTTCAGAATTTCATGCAAATATACATATACACATTTTATATTCATAGATTACATGCAAATATTTTTTTTTGTTACTGTTGATCAGGATTGTTTATAGCTGATAAAAATCCAGAATCTCATGTTACCATATTTAAATTCAGGTTTGACTAAACTACAAACTGGTATCAAAGTTTAAATAAAAGATTCAAAAGCCCCAAAACATATCAGCTTAAATGTATTGTTTATGAATTCTGTAGGTAAATCTAACCTTAGAACTTTGTAACCAAGGTGTAGAACATCATGAGTGTGATTTACTAAAGCGTGACCATAATTAATAAAACATGCTAATGTTATAGAAATTTGTTAGTACAATGTCATTTAAAACTGTGAGCATGAATTAGTTAAATGTGGCTAAAAGATTCTTATAATAGGTTATAATCTGAGTCATTTGAGGCATTGGAATATGGATCTACTAAGGGTTTAACTACCACACCCAACACTCACACACACATTGATGGAACAGCTGTGGGTATGGTCCCCTCCATCAGGTACCTTGGAGTTCACCTGAGTGACACGCTCACCTGACCTACCAGTAACTCACAACCCACAACCACAACACAACTGGACTGTGCAATACACTGTTTCAAGTGCAATAATAATAATAATAATAATGTGCAATACCCCCTCCTACTGGACTCTTTTTCTCATGCACTATTTATATATATTGTATATTGTAATATAGTCTCTATATTATATATTCTTTATATTTATATAGTGTTTTCTTACTAAATTATGTCTTTTTCTACTTTTTTTGTACTTGTGCTGCGGCTGGAACTTTAATTTCCCTGAGGGAACCCTCCCAAGGGATCAATCAAGTTCTATCCTATCCTATCCTATCCTATCCTATCCAATCAAAACCACAGTTGTCATGAGCAGTTGTATATCCTGAGGAAGCTGAAGAGGGCAGGTGTGGGCATGAACATCCTCAGGTCCTTTTACAGCTGTGTGGTGGAGAGTGTCCTGACCATGAACCTTACTAGACATCTAGACTTATAAAGTCTACCCAGATGCAGTCAAGACTACTAAACTGCTCCACCCACACAATTAACTAAATTAAACAAGTCACAAGTTTAACAAACAAATCTAATTTCTTTCCTGGTCAACTCACCTGTTATGCACAGAGAGATTCAGCAGTTTAATATGCTAGAACTAAGATCAGAGGATCGCCAATTCAAATCCCAGGCAGGCTTTAAAAGAAACCATGTGGTTGTCTTCACCCTCCTAGTGTTGTTAGCTTCACATCTTATATGATAGTGGGTGGGTGGCACTTCCAAATTGAGAAGGAATAATGTGGGTAAAATAAAAAAAAGTACTAATTTTAAAAATGTATGTGTTCCATACAGTTTGACACAGTTTTAACCCAATCCAGGACTGACAAATAAATGCAGCCACATTGATTTAACCAACCACAAACCACAAACACAATTATTTATCAGACTGGTCATCTAGTTACCAATAATTTCAGATTTCATATTGCACAATATGCACATATGCAAAATTGCTTAGATACAAGATATAATAATAAAGTCACATAATATTATGTTGTTTAACACTAGGCACATCAATGGTGTCACCGGTTTGGTGATGTGATATGGTTTCTCTCCTGTTTAAATGTGCTGGTGTTTTCAGAAATTATTTTGATAATTAAAACTTTTCTCACAGTCTGAAAAGTGATATAGTTTATCTCTTCTGTAAATATGTTGGTGAACTCTGATGACTAAAACTCTTCAGTCTAAGCAGTGAAATGGCTTCTCTCCTGTGTGAATGTGCTGGTATGTTTTGAGAGAACTCAGTTGATTAAAGCTCTTGTTCATACTTTTCTTCATTTGTCTGTGAGGTGTAGGAGATGATGTTTGCTGAGTAATGGAGATTTTTCCAGATGCTAGGTTCTTCCCCCATCTTTCAGCAGTTAACACCTTTTTGAAATTTTCTGACGGTGTGTACTAATCAAGTAAAATTTAACAGTGAATGTTAGCACTAGGAGCACAAGGCAGCTTGGAACAGGATGCCATTCATTTTTGGGAGAAAAAAGAAGAAAAAAAAACTTAAGGTTTATGCAGAATGCAGGATTATTTAATTGGGGATTTCTTTTTCTTCATCAACAGAGAAGCACATTAGTAGGCTTGTAACTTTGTTACAACTAAGTAAAATATAATACTTTCACCCTAATGATCAGGTCTCATTTGAACCTATTTATAAATTAAGGTAAGATAACTGACTTTCAGTGGAAAAAGACCAAAAAGAAGCATCATTTTAATACTCTGCTTAACTTCCAAAGGACCACCCAGAAAATGCTGAGCCAAATGCAAATGGTTGGGAATGTAGGGGTTAATGTTTGAAAATGCATCGCATAAGGGGTGCAGTTTGTTTTGTTTATGCCAAGCTGTTCAAAATAAACACCCCATACTTTGAGGTAATTCAGCCTGATGCCCTTCTTTGCAGAAGGAGATGAACTATATTGTGGGTATTACCCCTGAATAAGTGGAGGCTGAAGCTGTTCTGGCCCAGGAGCTCCCGAGTCCTCACAACCACTGTTAACTGTTCTGCCAATGGAAACAAGTCATACTGCACCCAAGACTTCCTGAAGTGTATTGCAGTTTGTCCAAATATATAAAGTTTCATCCTAATTTCTTTCCTGGCCAAATTATGCTCAGAGTGGTTCAGTGGCCAATGCACTAGCACAACGATCAGAGGGTTGCTGATTTGAATGCCAACCAGGCATTCCAACCAGGACCAACTGGTAAATGCAGCCACAATGATTTAACCAATGACCAACCAGTTCACAATTTTTTAACAGGCTGGTCAAATAGTTATCAATAATTGCAGACTTCATATAACAACCATCCAACACTGCTAAGATAGGTACAAGAATCATCACATAATTATATTGTTTTACACTAGGCACACAAATGGTGCCACCACTTTAGCATAATTGGGGACTTCTTATGAATGGAGCTCTAATGAGAGATTGATACAGAATATGCTACTTTTTATATGGATCATTCTTTTTTTCATTGTGTATGAACTGTACTGTTCATTACCAGAGCAAGTATATTTCATTGTATGCACACACTTAAATAAAAAAATAATAATACTAGGTTTTATATTCTACACCAGAATCCCCTTTTAAAAATGGGATCCAGTCTTTAACTCCCGCAAGTGTGCTTACAGCCCAGTCCCATCACTGTTCTTAGTGCATTTGTGCATCTTCAAACTACATGAATCCCTGAAGTTCCTCCCACAATCTGAGCAATAATAAGGTTTCTCTCCTGTGTGAATGCGCTGGTGTGTTTTGAGATTACAGTGTTGAATAAAACTTTTTCCACAGTCTGAACAGTGATATGGTTTCTCTCCTGTGTGAATGCGCTGGTGTTTTCTGAAATAACTTTGATTATTAAAACTTTTCCCACAGTCTGAGCAGGAGTAAGGTTTCTCTCCTGTGTGAATGCGCTGGTGTGTTTTGAGATCACAATGATTATTAAAACTTTTCCCACAGTCTGAACAATAGTAAGGCTTCACTCCTGTGTGAATGCGCTGGTGTACATTGAGGTGATTCTGACGACTGAAACTCTTCCCACAGTCTGAGCAGTAGTAAGGCTTCACTCCTGTGTGAATGCGCTGGTGTATTTGGAGATTACTCTGTTTATTAAAACTCTTCCCACAGTCTGAGCAGTAATATGGTTTCTCTCCTGTGTGAATGCGCTGGTGTATTTGGAGAGATATCCGTTGACTGAAACTCTTCCCACAGTCTGAGCATTGATACGGTTTCTCTCCAGTGTGAATGCGCTGGTGCATATGGAGAGAACTCTGTTGACTGAAGCTCTTCCCACAATCTGAGCAGTGATATGGTTTTTCTCCAGTGTGAATGCGCTGATGCATATGGAGATGACTCTGTCGACTGAAACTCTTCCCACAGTCTGAGCAATGATATGGTTTCTCTCCAGTATGAATGCGCTGGTGTGTTTTGAGATCACTCTGACGACTAAAACTCACCCCACAGTCTGAGCAGTAGTGAGCTTTCTTCTTGCCTGTACTTTGTCTGCAAGGTGTAGGAGACGATGTTTGCTGAGTATTGGATATTTTTTTGGATGCCATATTCTTCCCCTCTTTCAGCAGCTTCCCTTCTGTGAAATTGTCTAGTAGTTTGGTAGGAATGTAGGATGCAGGAGAATGCTTAGAACAGGAAACCATTAATTTCTGGAAAAAAGATAAGAAAAACAAAACCTATGTTCCATGTAAAACAACTACATAAATCATTTATTTCAGACTTAACAATTTTCAATACATAAGAGTATTCTGCTAGTTTTAACAGCAGATTTCCAAAGCTATCAAATTTAAAATATGCAAATATCTGACAATATTCCAGTATTTTAAAAAAGTGTTAGAAAGTGCTGTGTTCCAAGTTGTAACACATTTACATGCAAATATCATCTCACGATCATTTATTCTCAAACTCAAATGTCTTCAGTGTTGTTCCAATATTTTCAGAGGAAATATTATGAAATATAATTAAAACTACTGCCATTTTAAATCTGAGCTGCCTTATTCATAAAATAGCTTTTTATATACTATAATATTTTTAAACAAATTAGGTCCTGTATTTTGTGTTCTTGGACAAGTTTCTTATTAAGTAGAACTGATAACTGCAGTGTTTTATTTATGGGGCTTCTTAATAAATAATACTATTAGTTTGCACTATTACCATTGCCTTTGTAAGACCTTTACTGAAAAGCAGCAGTAACTGGGGAAAACAAAAATCATATGACAGAGCTTGGAGCACGTAGTTTGTTGTCATTTGTGATAATTGTCTGTAATTACCTACACATCTATCAACTTTGCGGGCAATATGTGAACATTTTCTACATTTTTAATCGCACAACTAGATATTAAAGTTAGCAATGGTCAGGTTTTTAATGCATGGTAAAGGTGATAAATAGGATTTTACCCTGTTTTGTGATCTCAGCATTTAAATCATATGAGTATCTGAAACAATGAATGTGAAATACAAAACAGAAGTCTATTAATGTTATTTGTTAATAATATTATTATTCAGCTGAATTTAGGGAGCTTCATATGGAAAAGGATGGAAAATTCAGGAGTGGGGACAGAATTATCTACAAATCTGGAGAAAGGGATTAAAACAGAAAAAAGAAACAGGCTGAAACGTCAAATTTCTTATAATGCCCCACCTTCATTTTGGAAAGGACTTCCAAGAGATCACCAACAACAAGCACTAGTTGACCAACTACCATGATATGGAATACAGCTACTGCAGGATTGAAAGGGCAGCAGAATCTCCAATCCATTGAGCAGCAACCCCCACCCAAACTAAACAGCTCTCAGGAAGAGCTTCATGCTGCTCTAAAATGGAACTGCTGTGTTCCACTAATAACTGCACATTTATTCACATATTGTGGAAGATCTGCAGATATGAATGTTTCTACACTCAGCACATCTCCATGCTGAAGGTCACATAATCTATTCTGCACATA
Source organism: Acestrorhynchus altus (assembly GCA_034509495.1). Classification (NCBI taxonomy): domain Eukaryota; kingdom Metazoa; phylum Chordata; class Actinopteri; order Characiformes; family Acestrorhynchidae; genus Acestrorhynchus; species Acestrorhynchus altus. The sequence continues at coordinate 411,173 of CM067503.1, read as the reverse complement.
GTTTTATAAAGACTCACCACAGACAGCCAGTAAGATCCTCTCTATTTCCTGAAAACAAGAAAAAAAGAGAAAGTTATTAAAAGTTCTCCATAGGAGCTTTAAATTAATTAAAACCTCCTTTCACTGCTTTAACATGTATGGAAAATTGAATCAATGCTAAAGAATGAACAGTGATTTTTCTTAAGTTATATGATCAACAATCTAAAATGTATGAACTTTAAGTTCAGTGGAACAGTGGGTGATATGAGTGAAAAATTAATGTCTCAATATAGTTTAGAGAAATTCTGATACAAGATACAATATAATGAAAACCTAAACAGAGTATAATGTTCAAGTATTTATCTGTATCAGCAGAAACACAACCTGCTGTACATTTAAACAGTAACCTTTCATTACGATGTTTCTACAAAAGAATCCGAACGTCGTCCCTCCGGATCCAATCCATTCCCACATAAACCCCCCACTCACACTCTTCCTTCTCCATTTGTACTGAATATATCTGGATATTTCTGAAAGATCAAGATACGATAAAGCAGGAGGAAGGTGCTGATCAAAACGAACTAGTAGAAGATGGAAGAACACAAATGCTGAAATGTGTTTCCATCTTCTGTATTTGTAGAAGATGTGAAATATGGCCCAGTCTGAAGTGAGTTCCTGAGTGTGTGACGAAGACTAGTGAATTGAAGAGAGGTACCAGTGTGGAGCAGTGGGGTTGATGCTGGAAGAGCACTTTGAACAGCAGGGTAAACTCCTATTAAACAGAGCTGCAGAGAGGAAGGCAACCAGCTGCCCCTTCAGTCGCTAAGCAGGCCTGAAGAACATCTCCCATCACTCAGTCCTCCTCAGGAGCCCAGGACGGAGCAGCAGCCCTCTCCAGTGGAAGAATGAAGAGTCGGAAGAATGAAGTGTCTGGGTGAGATACAGTCTCTTCTTCTAACAGAAAGAAGGGAAAGGCTTCTCTGCTCCTCACCATCTCTACACTGATAAACACAGCTCCTCCTCAGCTCCACATGCAGCTCTGCTCCTCACTGCATCGGGGAATGAGTCCACAAACACACACACACACTGTAAGCGACACTAACAACCATCTGTTTAAGGACTTTCACTCAAAAACCGGAGCTGAACACTACAGCAAAGGGAGCACACAGCACTACTGGCTCTCCCACAACGCCCACACTGATAGTGTAAAAGCCAAACTTCAAAATAAAAGTAATCTGGGTATTTCGGATTTTTTGTTTTCCACCAGATTGCAGTTGAATGAATAAAAAAGTGGCACTGTAACCCACCAGACACAGGAGATATGATGACAACAACAATAAAAATAAATAAATAACTAATACATTTTAATAGAATAGTATAGGAGAGGATATAATAATAATAATAATAATAATAATAATAATAATAATAATAATAATAATAGGGGTGTACTTAGTTTGGGTACATGGTAAGTTGAGTCAGGAAGGGCATCCGGCATAAAACTTATGCCAAAACCATTATGCGGATCATGAATATGACTGCCATACTGGATCGGTCAAGGCCCTGGTTAACAACGACCACCTCCGATGCTGTTGACCAGTAGGGTGCCGGTGGAAATTGGACTACTGTAGGTGGAAGACCACTGAGGAGGAGAGGAGGAAGGCAGGTTAGAAGGCAGCAAGAGAGAAGGAAAGGCAGGAGTGTGGAGGTTAGAGTAGGGACTCTGAACCTAGGGACGATGACTGGTAAAGTCAGAGAGCTTGCTAACATGATGGAGAGAAGGAAGGTAGATATTCTGTGTGTTCAGGAGACCAGATGGAAAGGAAGCAAGGCCAGGAACATTGGAGGTGGTTTCAAACTGTTCTATCATGGTATAGATGGGAAGAAAAATAGAGTTGGGATAATCCTAAAGAAACATCTTGTGAAAATTGATGTAAAGAGAGTGTCAAGACAGGATCGTGAGTTTGAAGTTGAAAGTTGACGGTGTAATTTTTGAATCAAATTTAAAACAAAAAAAATGAACATCCTAAAAGACCACTTTAAATGTAAAGAATATAAAAGTTAGAATACTTGAATGAAATTAACACAGCAAATAATTTTTTACAATATTGTAAATTTGAGATGCACTAGTAGTTTCATGAAAAAACACCCTGACCCCCCAGACAAGAGAATTATTTTCCAAGTGTTTAAGTCTAAATATGTCAAATTTAAATAAAGAAGGAGCAAACTGTTTGAGCGCCATCCTCCAGGGGAGATTTGCAGCATCTGCCAAGGCCAGAGCTGATAGGGGAGCCAAATATCTAATAACAAGAATATATTGGCTGGGAGAGAGTAGTGTCCATTTTTGCAGCTACACGTCTCCCGGTCCAGACTGGTCTCCTAAATGGTCGATACTCCGTTGCATAGCTGCCAGTTTCTCCGTGATGTTCTCCAAGGTGCGATGTAAATTTGCAACCTGAGTCCCAACAGCAGCAACAGCCTTACTCACATTCTCAATCATCACAGGCAGCTTAAAGGGGCTTTTGACAGCTGCTCACACATCTCTTAATTTTCCGATATGTCAGTGCAGTGCTTAGTCCAATCAGCAAAGTACTCGCAATCAAAAATCCAATCATGAAGATGTCCTCAACATCCTCAACTGACAGCGCAGCCAGGCACATGACCCTCCACCTCTCCCAGGAGTCCATCATGTATCCAGCTGCAAATGTCCCGTCCGGACCCTTAGGTTCCCCCGAACCCTGTCTTCTTGTCAAGAAGGTGTCAATAGCATTGAGAGACCAGTTGATCAAATCCATACTTAGTTTTTGAAGAACAGTGTTATGAGAGTCTTCCAAGGAGATAGTACCAGACAGGACTGAAGAGCTAAGCAGGAGAGATAAGGGAGGAGAGGGAGGAAAGTGCGACCGCCTTCATTGAGAGCCAAGAAGAGAATTAAATACTCCTGAAACAGATAGGTCTTCAGTCTCCGTTTGAAGACAGTGAGGGACTCAGCTGTTCGGACCCCAGGGGAAGTTTATTCCACCATTTTGGTGCCAGAACAGAAAAGAGTCTGGATGAAAGTTTTCTTTGCTTCTTGAGGGTTCAGCACACAAGGGTTCACATCCTTCGAATGTCACATCCCCTTAACTAACACAGACTTGGTCTAAGCAGTTATACCTTTACATGAATTAAATATAAATCAAAGCTGACAATTAAAATCAAAGGTTGATCTTTAATACAAAACACTATTGGTTGGTGTTTATCAATAAAACACCAGCAAGGGTCCATCAACACAAGTTGCTTATCTCACTGCATCTTTCTTAGTCACAACAATCAGTCCTTGTGGGTCACATAATCTTTAAATGTCTGAAAGTCTGTGAAAAAGTGAAAGAGAAGAAATGAATGAATGGTTGGTTGAAAGGTTGGAAAAGAGTCTTCTGGCCTGTACTACACTGGCTTCAAGTACATCACTCACACAGTGTCTTGTCCCATAGTTGAGACTCAGGGCCAGGACCTCTCACAGTTTCTACAGTGCTCTGTTACAGCAACACCATGATACAGTGAAAAGAGAGTGCATATTTAAGACTTTATATACCTTCAAATGATTAATAAATCACTGTAGAAAATTTTGTTTTGCTGTTACAGAAAAGCGCGTTTCACCAATTATGCAGTGAGATCATAATATGATGGCATTAAAACATTTGGACACCACCCACCTTTTCCTCTAACTAGAAGAACAAAAACTCCAACTTAGTCTTGTACTTTTAAACCTGTTTATTTAATGAATGAAAAGAACAGAACTGTGCTGTTTGATATCACTGGAAGCAATTATTTAATAAAAGTAAAAAAAAGTTTAAAAACAACTAAACATGAAACAATACATTTCAAAAACAGTAAAAAAACCCCAGTAAATTACACAGTAGTATGTTAATTGCTATTTGTTAACACAAGAATCACAGCAAAGGTAAGGCAGTTTTAACCCAAAATCAGGATCTTCCCGCAAATGCAGCCACAATTATTTAACCAAACACCAATCAGTTCACAATTATTAAACAGGCTGGACAACTACTTAACAATAATAACAGATTTCATATTACACCAACCAAGATTGCTTAAATGGGTACAAGAATCATTAAAAAATGTTTACACCAATGGTGTCACCACCTTTGCTTACTTGTAGATTTTGCTGATCTTATGAATGAAGATCTAATGAGACTGATGCAGAATGGTCTACTTTGGAATTTTATATATGGAACCTAATTTTCTCATTGGGTGTTTGAACAGTATTGTACTGAACAGTACATTTCACTGTATGCACATGCTTCATAAACATTATAAAACGATAATGCATTTTCAACTGGAAAAGTTACTTTTTGAAATGGAAACCTGTCTTTTACTCCAGTAACTGTGCTTGCAGCCCAGTTCCTTCACTGCTCGTAATGCATTTGTGCATCTTCAAACTACGTAAATGCCTGAAGTTCCTCCCACAGTCTGAGCAGTGATAAGGTTTCTCTCCTGTGTGAATGCGCTGGTGAGTTTTGAGATCACTTTGATTAATAAAACTTTTCCCACAGTCTGAACAGTGGTACGGTTTCTCTCCTGTGTGAATACGCTGGTGAATTTTGAGATTACTCTGTCTAATAAAACTTTTCCCACAGTCTGAGCAGTGGTAAGGTTTCTCTCCTGTATGAATGCGTTGGTGTGTTTTGAGATAATTGTGACGACTAAAACTTTTCCCACAGTCTGAGCAGTGGTACGGTTTCTCTCCTGTATGAATGCGTTGGTGAACTTTGAGAGAACTCTTCTGACTAAATCTGTTCCCGCAGTCTGAACAGTGGTACGGTTTCTCTCCTGTGTGGATGAGCTGGTGTGTTTTGAGATGACCCTGTCGAGTAAAACTTTTCTCACAGTCTGAGCAGTGGTACAGTTTCTCTCCTGTATGAATGCGTTGATGTGTTTTGACATAACTATAACGGCTAAAACTTTTCTCACAGACTGAACAGTAATAATGCTTCTCTCCTGTATGAATGCGTTGGTGTGTTCTGAGATCACTGTGACGATAAAAACTTTTCTCACAGTCTGAGCAGTGATACGGTTTCTCATTTGTGTGAATGCGCTTGTGTCTGTTGAGATTACTGTGATGACTAAAACTCTTCCCACAGTCTGAGCAGTAAAATGGTTTGTGTCCTGTGTGAACATGCTGGTGGGTTTTAAGATGACGTGCTGTATGAAACCTTGTCCCACAGTCTAAACAGTGAAATGGTTTCTCTCCTGTGTGAATACGCTGGTGTATTTTGAGATCACCCTGTCGATTAAAACTCTTCCCACAGTCTGAGCAGTGAAATGGTTTCTCTCCTGTGTGAATGCGCTGGTGTAGTTTGAGATGACTCTGACGATTAAAACTCTTCCCACAGTCTGAGCAGTGAAATGATTTCTCTCCTGTGTGAATGAGCTGGTGTCTTTTGAGATTACTTTGTGTAACAAAACTCATCCCACAGTCTGAGCAGTTGTATGGTTTCTCTCCAGTGTGAATGCGCTGGTGTCTTTTGAGATTACTTGGTGTATAAAAACTGTTCCCGCAGTCTGAGCAATGAAATAGTTTCTCTCCTGTGTGAGAGAGCTGGTGTCTTTTGAGATTACTTTGTGTAACAAAACTCATCCCACAGTCTGAGCACTTGTATGGTTTCTCTCCTGTGTGAATGCACTGGTTTATTTTGAGAGAACTCTGTTGATTAAAGCTCTTGTAAGTACTTTTCTTCATTTGTCTGTAAGGTGTAATAGAGGATGTTTTCTGACTTTTGGAGATTTTTCTGGATGCCATCTTCCCTATCTTTCAGCAGGTAATGTCTTTTTGAAATCTTCTGATGGTGTACTTGTTAAGTAATATTTAAATGTGAATGTTCGTACTGTTAATACTAGGAGCAGGAGATGGCTTGGAACAGGATGCCATTCATTTCTGGAAAAAAGAAAACAACACCTAAGGTCCATGTAGAATGCATTTTTGGGTTGTGTAATTAGACAAAAATGACACAATACATTTGTTTAACCATTTCCTCAACAGAAGAGTACATTAGTAGGTTTGTGACTTTGCTACATCCTAAGACAGAATACTTTTACCACAATTTTCAGGTGTGATTTAAAATGCTACCAAGCTAATTGACATCAAACAAAAAAAAAGAAAAATATATGAATAAATGAGTGGAAAAGGAGCAATGAGAAGTATGATTTTAATACTCTGACAAACTGCTTGTAAACCAATCAGAAAATGCTGAGCAAATACAAGTGTACCAGTGGAACAACAGTTGTTCACTATCCTCTTTCTACTGGGAACCACCCTTTACTCTCAAACTCAAATGCCTTCAGTTTGCAGCAAAGATATAAACAAAAGACTTTGTTCCAAAATTTTTCTGATAAAATTTTATAATATTGCAGAAAAGCTTGTGTGATGATTATTCTGAGCCATTATATTTATAAAAGGAGCATTTTATTATCAATTATAATTAAATAAGTTTTTCTATCTTATAGAAACCTGGTCAAGTTTCTCTATAAGCAGAACTGATTACTGCAGTGCTCCCTTTACTGGGCTTTCTAGGAAAATACTCTTAGCTTGGAGTTATACAAGTGTCTTTCTACTGCTACTCCTGAACAGCAGCAGTAACTGAATTCTCTACAAATAGCCAAGCACAGACTGAAGAAAGAGATTAAAGCAGTGAAGAGAAACACAAACAGGCTGAAAAGTTCTAATGTCTTATAATAACGCACCTTCAGTTTGAAAGGGACTTCAAGAGATCAGGAACTTCAAGGTGAGGAGAACATCCACCTGATGACCAATGATCACATCTCCGTGCTGAAGATCACATGATCTATTCTGCACATAGTTTTATAAAGACTCATAAAGACATACTTTAGAAACACAGACTCTGGCATGGAGATACACGTGAAGATAAAGGAGATAAGAAGAGCCAGTAGATCTTGAAGAAAGCAGAAACTCACTGTTGATCAGAGATAACTAGGAAAAGATCATAAAGCAGCTCCTGGACGAAGCTGCTTCTGTGCTGCTTAAATGTTGCTCCTTTTGAATGTGTTTCTATGTGTGTGAGAGTAAATGTAGAAGAAGGTGTAGAAGAGTGGAACATCTCCATACCTTCAGCAGCTGAGCTGATTGTGTTCCTCCAGCAGAGCAGTCTGAGCACAGAGGTGTGGACTGCACTGGGGGAAGATCAGAGGAGTAAAGACTGGATTATAGACATATATCTCCCACCATGGCTCCAAGTGTGGGCTGGACACCGCTCGGTCAAACCATCCTCCAGTGTTTTTGAGCACGTGTATATACTACACATTACGGTAAGAGCGTGTGGCGGGACTGATTTCAAAATAAAAGCCACAAGCTGCGGACAGAACGTGAATAAAATTTCACAATGATGAAATACAGCAGTTATTTATAAAATGATAATGGAAGACTTTTAATTAAACACAAGAAAAAACGAACCAATAATAAATGACAACATTATTATAAAGGAATAAACCTAATTCTTTCTGCAAGCTGTTTTTATTGGAAACATTTCGGTGTTAAAAATAAGATTTAATACAAAGTAAACATGTCATATTAAAATTAAAGGCCAACTGTTATATTTCTGTTTTTCACTTTATATTAAATATAGAAGGAATCCTCTTGATTGCACAGATCAGTTTAATTTCATAATGAAGGTTCACCACCTATAGGTGTCACCACTTAATCTCAAGACATTCTGTTGTATCATTTGAAATTGCTGTATCTTAAACAGTAGTTGGTCAAGGAAGCGCCACAGGTCTCTGGGCTGCTTTGCCCAGATGGACAGGTACACCAAAAACAACATGATTAAGATAAACCTCAAACGTATATGAGAACTATGGATAACCATGAATCAAGCTTTAAAATTTAACATTGTACTTGAAATTTGTTTCAGCATTATGATGATGATGATGATGATGATGATGATGATGATGATGATTTACTTACTTACTTACTTACTTACTTACTTACTTACTTACTTACTTATTTACTTATTTATTGCCTGGCATCAAGTCAATTCTGATTCCTGGTGACCATATGGATAGTTTTCCTCCAGAAAGTCCTGTCTTCTGTTTAGTCCCTCAGGCATCTGAATGGTTGGTTCATTAGTCCTTGAGAGAGAGAGAGAGAGAGAGAGAGAGAGAGAGAGAGAGAGAGAGAGAGAGAAAACAAAGTGAGGTGGGTTGTGCACCATTGGATGTCACCACCCCTAACCTAACAGACTTGGTCAAAGCAGTTATACCTTTGATTAAATCACGTGTAAATCAAAATTGACTGTAATTAAATGAAAGGTTGGTCTTAGACCATAGAACACTATTTGGTAGTGTTTATCAAAAAGATATCAGCAGGGTTTAATCAAACAAGCTGCTTATCTCACTGTATCTTTCTAGTTAAAGACACCACAATCTTTGCGTCTTTCAGGTGCAGGATCTCTTGCAGAACTAGAAACTTTGAGCAGTGATATCCTTTCTCTCGTGTGTAAATGTGCTGATGTATTTTGAGAGAACTCTGTGTGTACTTTTCCGCAAGCTCCAGAATCTCACATTACCATATTTAAATATAGGTTTGATTAAATTACAAATCACTGTCAAAATTAAAATTACAGCTTGAAACATATCACTTTAAATGTAATGTTCAGGCCTAAAAGAACCTTGGTGTTTCTTTAGCAAACCATTTTGTACTTACACCAGTTTTAGTGGAATCAAGGACAGATCTCAGAACACCTCATCAAAAGAGGGTGCTTCACAGCATCAGTAAATGGAAGTGAGAAGATGTTAGTGCTATAAGGCTACCAGTAAGCATTTGATGCAATACAGATGTTTGTTTTTCTCCAAAAAGCAAATATGGACCAACCCTTGCCAATAAGAAGACAAAGATGACACCATATGACATGATTGGTATGCCATTGCTCCTTTTCAACAAGACATGCCCTCAGTGGTTCAAGCTGAAAAACCTACTAATCTTTGGTTCCTATTGCAAACAAACGTTTCCAGTTCTTGATCCTATTTTTGTTAGTGGAAATTCACAGAATACTTGAGGTTTGCAAACTAGAACAGAGCCCATTCCACATTTGTGGAAAAGGCCAGCAAGTTGTATTCAACCCCCTGTAGACATTGCAGGTTTACATATTTAGAGTTAATTTAGAGCATTTTGAAATTTGGACTGTAGATGGGTTTTCTTACCACTGCTATGCTGATGACACTCAACTTCTCTTTTCCACCTTCTGACACCTAGGTCTCATCTTGTATCTCAGCATGTCTCTCTGATGTCTCATCATGGATGGATGCCCATCATTTCAAACTCAACCCCGGGAAGACTGAACTGCTATTCCTTCCTGGAACCACCGGTCCTCACCCTGATCTCGTAATTTTATTGACAATTTACTGGTCACTCCATCTGCAGAAGCACAAAGCCTTGGTGTAGTTGTGGATGACCAGTTATCATTCTCAGCTCATGTTGCAAACCTGGCTCAGTCCTGCAGATTTCTCCTTTACATAATCAGGAGAATTTGACCTTTTCTGTCTAGAGAGGCCACTCGGGTGCTTGTTCAGTCTCTTGTCATTTCAAGACTAGACTACTGCAACTCCCTTCTAGCTGGCCTTCCTTTGTGGATCGTCAGGCCCTTGCAACTCATTCATAATGCAGCAGTGTGGCTCATCTTCAATGTAACCAAATTCAGTCATGTAACTCTGCTAAGTTTCCTTCATTGGCTTACTGTAGTTGCCCACATCAGATTTAAAAACCTTGATGCTGACCTACAAAGCCAAAAACATTCCGGCACCTCCTTATATGATGGCAATGGCCAAAACTTGAGCTGTATCAAGAGCCCTTTGAGTATAATGTACAGCTCATCTTGACCCACCATCCCTCAAATGCAGACTGAAGACCCATCTCTTCCAAGAGTATCTAACTCCATAAAGATTTATACACAATCTGGTTAGTCCCCAGTCGGACAATCTTTTCAACAGCACCTAAGCATGAGGAAAGTCTGGATTATAGCCTTGTCTACTAGCTAAGGATATCTAAGTGAAAAGCAGAGCACGTTTGTAAATTGCTCTGGATTAGGGCATCTGATAAATGCCATAAATGTAAATATAAATGTAGATGGGTGCACAGATGCACATATAAAATGCATTGTAGCAAAAATGGATGTTATTTCATTATTTTTTGGGTTTTCTTTATTACAGATGTTTAAACTTTACCAGATGTTCAATTATTGTTTGACCCCTCAAACCACCAGAATTCAATTTATTTCCCTCAAGTATTAAGAATAATTGAGGTATTAAGAATAATGACTTCAAAGAAAGGGTCCTATGTTAACAGGTAAATTGGCCTTTTGATTGAAACAGCTTTTGATGTCAGTACATGTTACTTCTTAATGACGCAAATTCAACAAATGACCATTTTCTGTTTTTTGCAACCTATAAAAGGTTTTGAAAGTTCATAATCATTTGGAACAGTGCATTCTGGAAAAAAATAATATTATTATTATTACTGGAAAGTTTGTTGAATAAAATCAGATTTATTTGAGAACTTGGAAAATTATGACTGTCATTTGCATTGACCATTTAGTAAAATCAAAGAAATATTTAATTTGCATAATAATTTGGAATGGGTTGTATACTGAAAAAAAATATAAATACTTTTTTATTTGCTCATTTTTGAGGAGCTGAACTAAAAGCCTTTTTCTCTCAAATATTTTCCACAAATTCTGTCTAAATCGGTGTTATTGAGAATATCTCCTCTGAATGATGACTTTGATGAGGAAGACAAGTATGCAGATGTGCTTCACTGTGCAGAAATTCTTTGATTATGCAAACCAACTGTTGCAGCAACTGTCCAGGTGGCTGGTCTCAGATGATCTTGGAGGTGAAGATGCTGGATGTGGAGGTCCTGGACTGGTGTGGTTAGATAGTCTGTGGTTGTGAGGCCAGTTGGATGTATTACCAAATTCTCTAAAATACCTTTGGAGACTGCTTAGAAAAAATGAGAAATTAACATGCAATTCATGGACAACAACTCTAGTGGACATTACTGCAGTCAGCGTGCTAATTGAACACTCTCTCAAAACCTCTGTGGCACTGCGCTGTGTAATAAAACTGCACATTGTAAAGTGGCCTTTCATTGTGGCCATCCTAAGGCACATCTGTGCCTAATCAGCATATGGAAATGTCACACCTGTGAAGTGGATGGATTATCTTGGTGAAGGAGAAGTGCTCCCCAACACATATTTAAAAATTGTGAACAATAATTGAGAGAAAAAGGCCTTTTGTGTACATAGAAAAGGATGTTTCAATTCAGCTCCTGGTATTCAGTTGTATCTGAACATTATTTGATTTCATAAGTATTTTAACATTATACAGTATATATTTCCATAGTGTTTATTCTGCTTATTCTTTATATTACTCTGTTTATTATTTTTATTATTTTATATTATATAGATGGGTGCAGCTGTAAGTATTTGCAAATTACTGTGATTAATCAGGCAATTCTCTACTAAAACAACATGCATGTGGAAACATTTTATACTAGAGCTTCTCATAAAATTCCTTTGTGTTCATAATGTCATACAAAAAAGAGTCTGTCACAGCACTAGGATCTTCACTGTAACACAGCACTGTCACAATGACAGCATGATACAGGGAAATCAAAATGTATTTGTATGGAGCTTTTCAAAATGATGCTGTCACAGCAGCTTTATAAAAATCAAAAAATAAAAAGGTTAACAACACATGAACAAAGTAGCAAGGAAAAACTCATTCAGAGCAGGAGGAAGAAACCTTGGGAGGAACCAGGCTCACAAGGGTGGACCCATCCTCCTCTGATCAAACTACTTATACATAGTTAAAGGACACTGGACCCCCACACCTCTGTTCTAATACTCTGGTATACTGAAGTAATGTTAGTTCGCTGGTGGGCATAATAGTCTATATAATTAGTCCAGGGTGTTGAAGTGGAGATATTTTCCCCTCCTAAGCCAGTTCATGTGCATACGTTGATGCAGAGAGATGACACAGTACCACCAGACATAAGTTATCAACATATTTTATTTCCACCAAAATGATAATGCGCTCTGTGAACTATACAGTTCTGTCAGTAAACTCCAAAACTCACACCCTGATGGACTGTTCATTGTTGCTGGAGACTTCAACCATAGTAACCTGAAGTCTCTGCTGCCCAGCTTTCATCAGTAAGGGGGCTAACATGTTGGATTTTGTTTACACAAACATTCCCGGGGCGTACAGAGCAGAGCCCCTACCCCACTACAGCTACTCGGACCACATCTCTGTTATGCTCATCAATGCATACAGACCTCTCATCAGATGTGCCAAATCAGAACAGAAGCAAGTGACTACCTGGCCTCCAGGAGTCACCTCTGCTCTTCAGGACTGTTTTGAACACACTGACTGGGACATGTTCAGACAAGCTGCTAAATCCGATGACTCAGAATCAGTGACTGGCTAGATCAGTGAGTGCATTGATGATGTTACTGTCTCCAAAACCATCACAACATTCCCCAACCAGAAGCCGTGGATGATTGCAGAGGTGTGTGTGCTGTTGAGAAACCGGGAAAAGCCCATAAGTCAGGGGACAAGGCAGGCCTCAGAACAGCTAGAACCAAGCTCGCCCGGGGCATCAGAGAGGCAAAGCGTACCTACAAACAGTACCTGGAAACAGCACCTCCAGCACCACCATACTGAGCACTGGTGCCCCCCCAGGGCTGTTTGCTCGGTCCACTGCTTTTCACTCTGCTGACTCATGACTGTACTGCAAAGCACAGCTCAAACCATTATATCAAGTTCCCTGATGACACAACTGTTGTTGGCCTCATCAGCAAGAACGAAGAATCAGCTGATGTGCAGAGAACTCTACTCAGAGTCAACCCACGGAAAGCCCCTGGACCAGACAGCATACCTGGCAGAGTGCTCAGAGGATGTGCAGAACAACTCGCAGATGTCTCTGAGCACTGCCATCGTGCCAACATGCTTCAAGACAGCCCCCATTGTTCCTGTGCCAAAGAAGTCTCAAGTGTCCTGCCTCAATGATTACCGTCCCATTGCTTTTACTCCCATCATCATGAAGTCCTTTGAGAGGCTGGTCATAAGGTACCAGCTCCCCTCCTCACTGGACCCAATGCGTATCGTCCAAATCGATCAACAGTCAATGCCATCTCAACTGCACTCCACCTGGCTCTCACCCACCTGGACAACAAAGACTGCTATGTTCAAATGCTGTTCATCGACTTCAGTTCAGCATTTAAGACCATCATCCCTCAGCACCTGATTGGAAAACTGAGCTTGCTGGGTCTGAATACCTCCCTTTGCAATTGGGTTCTGGATTTCCTGACTGAGAGACCTCAATCAGTCAGGATTGGAAACAGCACCTCCAGCACCACCATACTGAGCACCGGTACCCCCCCCAGGGCTGTGTTAAATTATAAGTTAAATTCTATTATATTATATTCTATTCAATTCGATTCTATTCTGCACCTGCATACAAACATAAGCCTCGGCTACTTTGCTGAAACTGGTGGGTTTGTTAGACACACAGAAGAACAGACTATCCTTCACCCTGTCTTGTATGCATGCACACACTTTATACAACTGTCATAATAACAAACACATGCCTATGATCATAGTTCTACACATTTATACTTTTGGTTACATTGATTTTACATCCTGCATGATTAATATATGATCCCAACAAGGGCAGGGTGGGAAACTAGTCCGGGTCCAGTGGCCAGAATGTGAGAATCCAATGTGAAGTTGTGGTAGGGAATCCCTCCCAGATGGGGCAGAGGAGCTCAAGGTTAGTATTACATCAGCTCAGGTCGGTGGGTCAGCATTAACTCGGAAAAGGTGCAGAGATGTAATTATTTTGTGTTTAGATTTATAGAGAATGTAAAACATTACTAGAGTGTGGCAAGTGACTCCGGCAGATTTGTGTCAGGATCGAACAGGCAGAAGGGAGGACGAAGGGTTCAGAAGCAAATGCAGGGGTTGAAGAATTTAATAAGAAAATAAAGAACAAGACAAACTAAATACACTAATTAAATACAAACAGAGCTAACTAAAACAGAACATAATCTAACAAAGTAAAAGTAACAAACAGAAACAAAGAAACACTTACTACATACATGGGTAACATAACAGTGGACTGACCAAGACAGACTGAAACAAAGGGTCTTAAATACAAAACACTGGACACACCTGAAACTACTGATTACTAAGGGGCAGGGTTACAAATGAGACACAGGTGGGAATGGGTGGAGCAAGGGAGGAGACAGAACCAAAACAAACACAATGTGCTAAGGAGCACATGGGGGAAACTGACAGGGGAGACAGGGCTGACAAGAGACAGACATGACAATTTGACTATAACAGCCAAACTTAGTAGAGAACCAGAAGGTAATACAAACATGGGAGCATACTCAAACATTGGGGTCCAACCGCTCCATTTTCACAAACCTGAGTAATCACATGAAGGAGACAGGCGGCAGACTCAACATCCCAGTTTACCATAAATCCCAGTGTCTATGAAACTCTGGATAAGCTAAGACATTAATTACCAAATGCTACACTGAGCAAGTGAGTTTTCAGCTTACACTTGAAATTTGAGACTAGACTTGAGACTGTGATTGAGTCCTGAGCATTATGGACTCTGGAAGATATCGGTTAAGTAAGATCTGAACCATGAAAGGGCTGTTCCTGTGATTCCGACCTTATTTTCTACTCTTTCTAGGAGAAAAGTGTGATCTATTGTTTTAAATGCTGCACTTAAATCTAGCAGCACAAGCAGGAAGACACAGCCTTGATAAGAGAAATAAGGAGATCATCTGAGATCCTAACTAGGGCTGCCTCAGTGCTATGATGAGGCCTGGAACCAGATAAGAATTTTTCATATATGCGAGTCTTGCACATTCTTCAGGTATCTCCACAGTTGTTTATCCACATCTTTTTCTAAAATCTTATATAACACATAAATTAGATACTGGTCTGTAATTAGACAGTACATTCTGGTCCAGATTTGCGTTCTTCATCAGTGGTTTAATAACTTTAAAAGCTTTAGGTATGTGACCTAAACTAAGAGATGAGTTCACTATTGCTAAGAGAGGATTGATTATAGCTGGCAGTAGTTATTTAAGTAGATTTGATGAGATATAGAGAGTAGGTATCAGAATTTGTGGAGTAAATAATTTTCTCTAATTCTGACTGTGGAAGTGGGTGAAAGGTTTCCAACTTTACTTCTATATCTATATTTTGTTCTATATCAGCCACACCAGATGACAGATGAAGATAAAACAGTAAAACTAGACAGATCAACACATTCATACCTCAGAGAGAGAGTGCCAAGTAAGGGTTTTAGCACCATTTTATGTCACTCCCCTAAGCCAACACATCTTGAAGTAATTATACCTTTATGTAAATTACATGTAAATCAAAACTGACTATATTAAAATCAAAGGTTGATCTTTAATACAGAATACTATTGGTCATTGGTGTTCATCAATAAGACATCAGCAAGGTAAAATCAACACAAGTTGCTTATCTAACTGTACCTTTCTTAGACACAGCAATCAGTCCTCATAGGTCACAGAATCTTTAAGCATGTTAAAGTCTCTGAAAAAGTGAAAGAATAAATGAATGAAAGGAAAGAATGTTTGGTTGAAAGGTTGTAAGAGTCTTCTGGTTGCTATACAACCATGTAGAACAATCTTGGACTGGCCATCTGAGGAGAGGTTTCAAGCACATCATGCAAACAGTGTCTTCTTGTCCTGTAGACGAGCCTCTTTCAAGTCCATTATCTCTTGCAGAACAGCCTAGAATCTTCTCTGTGACAGCAGCTATCAACAACACCACTTTAAACAGTTTCCATGGCACTGTGTCACTGTGACACCATGATACCAGTGAAAAGAGAGTGCATATTAAAGATCTTATATACCTTCAAATGATAATTGATTATTAAAAATGATTATGAATTAGTAAAATAATAAGTGTTTAGGGCATAGTCATTCCCAACCACTCCTTTCATCTTTGAGAATTTAGTTTTACTGTTACTGAAAAGCATTTCACTAATTATGCAGTGAGATAATGTATTGATGCTAAGAATCCATTTCAAAACCATCACTCATTTTCATCTTGCTTAAGCTTGAAGAACAAAAAAATGTAGTTTAGTAGGAGAATAGGATAGGATAGAATTATAGGATAGAACTTTATTGATCCCTTGGGAGGGTTCCTTCAGGGAAATTAAGGTTCCAGATACAGCATAAGTGCAGTACAGAAGGTAGAAAGAGATAATAACTTAGCAAAGAAACACTATATAAATATAAAGAATATATAATATAGAGACTATATTACAATATACAATACATATAAATAGTGCCTGAGAAAAAGTAGAAAAAGAGTCCAGTAGGAGGGGGTATTGCACATTATTATTGTTATTACACTTGAACTGTATATTGCATTGTTATTATTGCACTTGAACTGTATATTGCACCAAGTCCAGATGTGTTGTGGTTATGGGTTGTGAGTTACTGGTTGGTTCCTACCTGTTCCCATCCTCTATCCTCCTGTTAGCACTCCTCCCCCAGAGAGAAGTTGAACAGTCTGATGGCATGTGGGACAAAAGAGTTTTTAAGTCTATTAGTCCTGCACTTGGGAAGGAGCAGTCTCTCACTGAACAGGCTCCTCTGGTGGCTGATGACAGTGTGCAGACTGACATTGTCCATAATGTCCAGTAGCTTCTTCAGAGTCCTCTTCTCTGCCACTGACACCAGACAGTCCAGCTTTGTGCCAACCACAGAGCCAGCCCGCCTGATCAGTTTGTCCAGCCTGTGTGTGTCCTTCTTGGATATGCTGCTCCCCCAGCACCACAGTGTAGAACAGGACACTGGTGACCACAGACTGATAAAACATCCACAGGAGTTTCCTGCAGATGTTGAAGGACCATAGCCTCCTCAGAAACTACAACCTGCTCTGTCCCTTTCTGTACAGGTGGTTGATGTTACATGACCAGTCCAGCTTTTTGTCCAGCCACAGCCCGATTTACTTGGCAATGGTCAAAACTTGAGCTGTACCAAGAGCCCTTCGAGCTTCAAGTACAGCTTGGCTTGACCCACCATCCTTCTGAATGCAAGGTAAACATGCATCCGGACTCTTTTCTGTTCTGGCACCAAAATGGTGGACTTCCCCTGGGAGTCTGAACAGCTGGTCCCTCACTGTCTTCAAACACAGACTGAAGACTCATCTGTTTCAGGAGTACTTAACTGCATAAAGACTTTTGTTTCAACATGGTCTAAACGTGCGGAATCTCTAGACTCCAGCCTTGTCTACTAGCTAAGGATATTCTAAGTAAACAGCAAAGCACTTTTGTAAGTCGCTCTGGATAAGGGCATCTGCTAAATGCCGCAAATGTAAATGTTGTAGGAGTCCACAGCCTCCACCTCATCTCCCTCAATCAGAACTGGTTGTGACTTTGGTCTGGACCTCCCAAAGTCAATGACCAGTTCCTTGATCTTTGAGGTGTTGAACTGCAGATGATTCCTGTGGCACCAGGCTTCAAAGTCTCTCATCATGCTCCGATACTCCTCCTCACTATCATCCCTGATTCACCCAACTATGGCTGTATCTTCAGCAAACTTCTGGATGTGACACAGCTCTGAGTTGTAGCAGAAGCCTGCTCTGTACTGGGTGAAGAGAAGAGGGTCCAGCACTGTGCCCTGGGGTGCTCAAGTGCTGCTGATCATAGTGTCAGATGTGATGTCCTTCAGCCTGACATACTGCGGCCTGTCTGTGAGGTAGCTGGAGAGCCAGGTGACCAGACAGGGGTCCATTCGCATCCCATTCAGTTTTTCCTGGAGCATAAGGGGCTGGATGGTGTTGAAAGCACTTGAGAAGTCCAGCAACAGGATCCTCACTGTGCCGTTCCCCTTATCTAGGTGTGAGTGGGCTCAGTGTAGCAGGTAGATGATTGTGTCTTCCACACCAAAACCTGCCCGGTATGCGAACTGCAGACCATCCTGGGCATGTTGCACCTGGGGTCTGAGGAGACAGAAGAAGAGCTGCTCCAGTGTCTTCATCAAATGGGAAGTGAGTGCCACCGGTCGGAAGTCATTCTGGTCACTTGGTCGGTTCTTTTTGGAACTGGAACAATGCACGATGTCTTCCAGTGGGTAGGCACTCACCCCTCCTGCAGAGGTTGAAGAGACACTGGAGTGGCTCACCCAGTTCTGCAGGAACATACTGTGCTAGACCTTTAAACTTGTTTCATTAATTACTTCTTGATCTTGCAGCATGGAGTTATTCAGTGAGAGCATTCCTGTCAAAGAAAGGGTTCCTACACAAACTGGAAACTCACCTGCCATTATTTCCTTCCTCAGAATCAATTATTCTCAGAGTTCACAGAGTTTAGTTATTTAGTTTTTTTTTTCTACTCATTGCACATATTTATTCTGTTATTCTGTTTATTCTCTCCCTACCTTCTCCCTTCTCCCCTATTGATCTGTGAGTGCAGATAGTTGTAAAAAAGCATTTCATTGCATGTTGTACTGTGTATAACTTTGTACGTGACTAATAAATTGAACCTTGAACCTTGAACCTTGTCTCTGTTGAGAATGCCGGTTTGAAGCCAGATTAGTTTGGTTCCACTCTGGCAGCCTTAAAGGTAGATGACCTGATGGCAATGAACTGAATACTCATGTACATTTTACATTTTTGTGTTTTATTTTTAATAAATTTGCACAGATTTCAAACAAACAATTCTCACTTTGTTATTGTGGAGTATTGTGTGTAGAATTTTGAGGGGAAAAATAATCAATTTTGGAATGAGGTTGTAACATAACAAAATGTTCAAAAAGTATGTGAATACTTTCCAGATGCAATGTAGCTCTGGCACCTTCCCAAAAATTTTCTCTGTTCCTGCTAAAGAAAAACAACCCTACAGCCTGATGTTGCCATCACCATTTTCCACAGTGGGATGGTGTTAGTTTTCTGCCACTCATAGCCGTTTTGCATTTAGGACAAAACTTTCAACTCTGATCAGCACAACTTCTTCCACATGTTTGCTGTGTCCCTATATGGGTTGTGGCCGAAAAGGGTTTTCTTGTGGCTTGCTTTCAAAAATGGATTTCTTCCATAAAGCCCAAATTTGTGGAGTACACAATTAATAGTTATCCCAGGGACAGATTCCCGAACTTAAGCTGTGGATCTCTGCAGGTCTGCTTCTCTAGTTAGTGCTCTCCTTGCTCACCCGTGTGAAATGTTCATTGTTTGGGATATATTTTTTTATCAAATATTGTGAAAACCAGGTATTACTTCCTTTTCATTTCACAATTACTTGCTATGTCGAGTCACATAATTTCCCAATAAAATATGTTTTTTTGCTGTAATATGAGAAAATGCAGAAAAGTTCAAGGGATATGGATATGAATGAATGTTTCTAATAAAGTGGCCAATGAGTGGAAGCACAAGGTAAGTGTTTCTGATAAAGTGGCCAGTGCAAGTACAAGACAAGTGTTTCTGACAAAGTGGCCAGTGAGTGGAAGTCCAAGGTAAGTCTTTCTGAAAAAGTGGCCAATGAGTATACATATTGAAGACCAGTTTGATATTTAAATTTTTAACTGGTGCACAAACAGTAAAAGTATAAAACAAAAACCAACAGGATTTCAGAGCAGAAATAATAATCCGATTTATTAGAGAGAGAATTAATAAAAAAGAACCCACAGCCATTGTTTACACATGTCGATCACTGCTGCACTACACAACCTACATGATTTAACTTTAATCTGATTCAGTTTAATTTCAGTGAAGATTCATTGATTATAATCAACATGAGAGAAATGAAGAGGAATGTCAAACACCTCCACCATATGAAGCTTTGGTCTTCATCAGTGGATGAGATCTGCACACCTGATGAGACAGGAAGTGAAAGTTTACACCACATTTTCATGGTAACAAGCTCACTCAGGAGTAACATGGAGTAACAAGCTTAAAGAAAGACTGAGGACCAGATGTCTGCTTATGAAATGGGAGCACAAGTATGAAGAATTACAGGAGGAAGAGTATCAAACTAGAACCTGGTGAGGAACATGGTATGACATGTTCTCTAGAGCAGAGAGAGGAGTGTAGGATCACCTAATGGGAACCAAACAAATCAAGCCACATGGCAGAGAAACAAGACTGGAGAGAGTAAAGAAGGTGTCTCTAAATGAGGAACCTGGGATGAAGCACAAGAATAGGACATGTCTTTCCTAAATATCTTTTCTGAACTGTTGCTCCCCCTTCTGCTTGCAAGTAGTCTAGAACTCTGCAACAATATGGTGATGTTGGCCTTTGATAAAATGACCAGCATAGTTGCTGTAGAAACTCCTTATATTTATATCACTGGAGATTAATTCTCCATAGCAAATTTGAAAGGTCAGAGCTGATATCTTTATTCTCACCATTTGGAATCAAAACCCATGCACTTCAACCTCACAGAGGGTCAGGATACGGGAATTTCCAGGTAGGAACACACTGACATAACGTCCTGAGACTTCGTGGTCAAAATGTATGACGAAAGATTGTCCAGCAGGGATGGAAGAAATTACAGCAACCCTGAATAAAGAAAACAACACAGGAACATAAAACTCTCACCAGGAATCTGCGAGTGCTGAACACCAGATCCATAGAGGCTATAAGTAAATAAAAAACTTAATAAAGTCAAAAACTTTAAGATAAAACTGTCTGAAACAGAGCTGCCCATCTAAAGGAGGTTTTCTCACCGTGGATTATCATTTCCGTTATTAGCTAAGGAGTTTCCAACATGTATCTCAGCTCCATTTAACCTCTCTGGACAGCAGTCTGCTCTGTTTGTGATAACGATTGAGGTTATTATGTGCTCGTCCAGCAGGTCCACCCTCCACCAGGCATTTTGTGTGTTGACAGTTGAGGTGTGAGTGCAAGAACCATGGTCGTAGTTTGAATCAGTGTTTCCATCTATAGCGTTAGAGGCTTGACCAAGCCCTGTCCAAGGCTCTTGAACCGTAATGGACTGAGTGGCTCTTCCAGCAAGAGCAAGATTTCTGACTGGAAGAAACACATTTAGTCAGTTTATGACTAAACACATAGAGCATATCACACTGATATGCTAATTTTCTGCATTTAAATTATTGTTATTTATTGTAAAACTGTACAAAATAAAGTTTACTTTCAATAACTTCAAAACTCTTACAAAACAATTAGTTTTATTAGAAATCAAAACAGTATTTTTATTAACTTTTATTATTGCAACTGTAATGTTTTATAAGAAATATAACCTCAGATGGTCATATTAACCCATGGAGATGTGTTTTGAAAGGAATTACACTTTGGTTTGCAGGAAATTGTGATTTGTTTTTTAATGAATTTCAAATGTATTACTTTTCATTGTTAAATGCAGAGTGCCTGGAAAACTTGGCAAATACATGAGCTATGTATGTTAGTCCTTAAAATATATATAAAACATTGTTTACTTTTACTTGCTTCAGTGAAAGCAGCCAGTGTAATCACTCCCACCAGGTAAAACATGAGGCATCCCATTTTCTAAGAATAAAAACAAAACAAAAATTCAACAAACTTTAGCTTAATTTTCTTGTTAACACTTTACAATAAGGGTAGATTAATGAACAATATTTGCAACAGTAATATTAAATGATTTAGTAATGTCAACTAAATATTAACTTAATACATTATTAAGCATTACTTAATATCTGAGCAAAAAAATATCTGAGAAGCATCAGCCAATCAGGAATAATATTTTACCTACACTGCTAGTGTCATAATGCTAATTATGAAGTACTGTTAATTAATGTACCTTTATTTTAAAGTGCTATCCATTCCTCAGAGCACTTACTGATATCTCACTGTCTCAATCTCACCTTCATTCCTACTGTGTGGTCTAGAAGTTCTGTAGGAACCAATGAAGACTTCATCTGACTGTCATCACAAGTGTCTATAGCACTGTCATTGTCAATGATTTAACCCTTTATCCCAGTATTTGCTATGCGAGTGCTCACAGTATCACCCAGAAATCAATCTCTTCTGTTTACAGTAAAATGTAACTGATGTTACTCACTCTGCTGTGTTCTTACAGTCTCGTCCTCAGAGGTACAGTCCACGTCTGTGTCAGTAACCAGGATGTGAATGTGTGAGACAGATCAGACTTTATATACACTTGCAGCAGGATGTTCAACTTCTTATCTCAGTTACATCTACTGCTCATTCTTAACACATTCCTGTGAAAAGCAGTTTTTTTAATATTGATTTTGGCTCAGCTTCACCTCTGACAGCATCTGACTACTTCAAACATTTAATCAAGTGTGTCTTGACTGTAACTCACAAAATAAACACCACAGTGCTGTTGATCCAGCTGAAGATCTGCAGATCTATTCATAATCACTTTGAAGAAGTAAATAGTGGATAAGCCCATTACCCTTCTGAAACATTAAACCCTCTCAGAGCCAGTGAATCAGTCTTTAAAACTTTTAATGATCCACAGAGTACAGACAGAAGAATCTGTCCCTAGGACAATGTCACTAAATTTATATAGGATCGGACATTAAACAGCCCATTAACTGGATTAGAATATGATCGTGTAATAGTGTAGATTGTAAGTGAAAATAAGACTTACTTAACTGTTTATATAATGGTGGGCTGGTTTGGTACTCTTAAAATTAATAAAAAATTCAAATGGTTTTTTAGAGATTTCTGGTTTAATAAAAGCTATGATTCTAATAGTGAGTGAGATGTGAGTGTGTTACAGCCTGGTTTAAGGTTAGGCCATAACAGAATGTGAGTGGGCTTGCAGACAGTACAGTTGGCAAATGCTTCCTTTTGCCACAGCTACATCAAGCAGCCACTAAAATAATCTGATGAATTGGAAAATCCCAAACAGAGAGCTCAAAAGCTGTGCGCAGGAAATCCTAACTCTGCCACCAGTGGCCTCCACCCAAGGCACAAATTGACCCAGGCCAATGTCTCAAATACCTAGGGGCCTGCAAAATCTGGGGAATCTACAAAAGGGCTACAGTTTCAAGTGTCTTTTGAGCAGCCAGTGGGTGACAGTGGTAGAAAAACTCCTGGGAGACTGGGAGGAAGAAACCTTGAGAGGAACCAAGGCTCAAAAGGGGAACCCATTCTCCTCTGATCAACACTGGATAGCACAGACATAAACATGAAAATGATGAAGTGAATGGGACATACTTAACCTGAAACAAAAGAAGGCACAATACTCAAACTACCCGACCACCCTGCTGGATAAAACAGAAGAGGGAGCTAGATAACAACAAATGGCAATCACCCCTACTTTTCTGGGGTATGCTACACTGAACATTTTGGAATCTTGCTTAAAAAAACAGCAATCACAGAATCACTAAAACTAAGCTTCATTAAATCCCCAAAACACACTCATTAAAAATCTGAGGAGTCTCATATTGAGAAAGTGCAAGTGAGTGCCATCATATTTTTGTTTTTGTAAAATGACAGAAAAACTTGAACAATGCTAATGCATAATTTTTGTGTAAATCTTGGCAAATCCCAAGTGGAACCAATACCCAAATTGCTGGACCTATGGGCAGCATGCAGTTGGCAACTCCTTTGAGATAATGCACCTGCCCATTCTTCAAATTTGATTCAGAGTTTCCAGGCCAAACACACACTTGTGCTTTGCCAGGCTCTCTACTCTCCCAACAAGACACTGTGTGACTACTGGCCTTTCCCTAAAGCTGAAAATGTCCTTGAAAGGGAGCAGAGAGGACATCATGCAGAATGTGATAGATCAGCCTCTGGCCATCTTGAAAGAGGCATTCCAGCACAGCTTCTGACAGTGGCAGACCAATTGTCAGCCCAAGCAGACAACTTTGAAGGAGATTAGTATGAGATTATTGTATCTGAATATGAGTATCTATATGAATAAAGATTGAATTTTATTTAGAAACCATTGCACATGTGAATCAAATTCTCTGATGACATAAGAACCAATGAGGAGGACAGTGAGTATAGAGGACTGATTCAGGCCTCCAGATAAACACAGGGAAGACCAAAGAACTGGTGGTGTACTTCCACATGTGCCACAAGGAATGGACGTTGAAAATTCTTATAAGTACCTGGGTGTTCACTTAAATATCAAAATGGACTGGTCATTTAACCACATACTCTACCTACTGAGGAAACTGAGGTCATTTGCAATCTATGGCACACTCCTGGGAACCTTCTTTGACACATTGGAGTGGTCTCCTGGTGCAGCAGTATTTTGGCAACAAACAGGAAGAGACTGAAAAATCTCATAAAGAGGGTCAGTTTTGTTTTGGGAAGCCCCTTTGACCCAGTGCAAGTGGTGGGAGACCAAAGGATGTTAGCCAAACTGGCATCCATACTGGAGAATGACTCCCACCCTGCATAGGTACTGGGCAGCTCCTTCAGTGACAGGCATTACCTTAAGTGTGTGAAGGAGCAGTATTGTAGATTCAGTATTCCTTCTGCTATTAGACCCTACAATCAGCACTGCTCTCAACAGACCATGGACACACACTCTTAATTCCACACAGTATTGGACTCTTTTTTTGTTCAATATATTTATATATTGAATAAAATATATTGAATAAAGTATCAATATATTTATTCAACATTATTATGTATTCAACATAACAAAAATGCACAATATTTCTTCCATCTTCCCAATGATTAATTACTTGTTAATAATCTGCAAATTCATAAATAATGTTCTACAGAGTAACTTTAATAATTTCCAATGTTCATACTGTCTATTGTATTTAGTGTACTGTGTATTTGTCTATTTTCTTGTACTGGGTGCCTTACCATCCCTTGCTATCACTTTGCTGTAGTAATAATGTGATTTTTGCCACTGCAGAACTAATAAAGAATTATCTTCTTCATGGACATAGCAGCAGCCAGGCTAGCAGGATCTTCAGCCTCCATGTTCAGCAGTCAATGAATGTTCTCAGTTGATACAGCCATGGGGTGTAGGGCAGAGAATTTATGAGTTGACTTCACAAGCAACTCATCTCCAAGGGAGGTGGAGGTACCACAAACAGGCATATTAATTCACAAAAGTGTAATAAAAGTATTTACATTTACAACAAAATCTGTTTAACCCTTAGAACCTGAGAACTGCACTTTGTGTACAGTTACATGCTATGTTCTAGGATTTATAACTCACAGAGTTACCTACAGACATGATTCAAGGATTCAAGGAAATCTATTGACATTCTGTCAGGACTGGACAGAGGTGTGCGGACACAAATATAAATGCAGTACTTTAATGGGATAGATGCAATAAACAGAGTCAAACAGTCCAGGTCAATAACAGACAAAAAAACAGTCGAAGATCAAAAACCGGTAGACTAAATACAAGACAAGACAAAATTCAGGAGTCAGAAGATGGAAACAGGTCAAACACAGACAGACTGATAATGTTAAACATGAGTAGCGTGGTAAGGGTTGCGAGACAAAGCTAGACACTGAACAAAGGGAAAGCCTGGCTTAAGTACTCTCCGGACCAGGTGAATACAATTAGAACTCCCTGATCTGGAACTATGTGAGTCACATGATCAGTCATGTGACAGTCTGAAGAGAATTGGAGTCCAGAGAGACTGACCAGCACATGACACATCCGCATACCATGTGGTGCATGAGGTGGAACAAATTTATGATCGCAAGGTCCCAGTTACACCCAAAATCAATGTATGTAAAAATAGAAATCAACAGTATGTAAAAAAATAGAGAGAATTGATAATGAATTACAATAAGAAGTAAAATACAATAACAATAAATAATAGTAATAATAATGTGCATGAACATGAACTATAGTTGTGAATAAATGGGTATACATATAACAGTTTATGAGTCAAGGGAAAAGAAACAACATGCCACAAAATTGGTCTAGGGTTCTAAAGGTTAAAATTATTGTAGTAATAGCAGCATTCTCTAATCATGAAAAATGAAAAATAAACTCTGCTTCATCATTCAAGCTAAAATACCAGAGATTGTCACAGGGTCACTTTTAGTTTAATATATGTGGACGTGGTGATTTTATTCTGTGTGAAGTTCTGTGTATGTGCAGCCCATTGGCCAGGTGATGGATACTTGCTAAGGACACGTTTTCTAGGCCCAGTTCATTAAGTGCAAGGTGAGTGCAAGCCAGTGGCCTGTGTGAGTACGAAGGGGTATTATCATGCATGGTAAAAAATCAACAGTGTCTAGTGTGATACACTCCCTAAATGTAACATGACAGTGTTCATAAGCCAGCTTCTTGTGTTTATACTCTATGGATCAACAAAAGTCTAAAAGACTGAATGCCTGGCTTTGAGAGGGTTTGATTACAGTGCGGTAATGGTCTCATCCACTATTTACTCTAAAATGTTTGAACACACATCTTCAGTGGTGTGTTGTGTTACAGATGAATAGGTACATGCAGACGTTTACGTTGGGTTATTGTGCTACATGTGTACATGTTCCTTTGTATTCTGGTTTTGCTGTGATATGGTTTTGCTTTCTGGAGCTCAATTTCTAGTCTCTGCGCTGAATGAGGACTAGTACTAATCCCAACACACTGATATTACAGCTGAGACATTCACACCATACTGAAGTCAGTGGAACACAAACTGTAACTTATTTATTCCCTTCTGTCGGAAAGAACTGCTGGCTGTATTTACCCAGACTTTGGTAAAAAAAAAGGAATATAACACACACAAATACAGTTCACTCAGTCAGGACCGAACACTGCTATGGAGCAGTCCCAGAAGCAGAACTCAGTACCCACTGAATACTTTATTGTTGGGGCCCAGTTCACCTTGTTCCAGTAGGAATTCTCACAGTCCCAGTAGACTATGATGTCAGGATGACTGTAGGACACTTCAAAGATGAACAAGACTCATGCATTCATCTGAAGAGATTCTTCTTCCACAGTCTCTGTTATTTCTTCTTTAGTCCAGAACTCACTGTTGAATCTGTGACCCATGTGCTCAGCAGTGCAGCCCACATTCAGCTTCTTTAGTCCAGACACCAGAATAGTCACGGTCCCTGAACTCGCATCATCTCCTACACTAACATTCGGGCCGGACATACCAGTGTCTTAAGTCTCCGAATGTAGTTGTGGCCGATGTAGACAGATCATGGAGAAAACTCAAACTCTGTCATTGGGCTGTCACCTAATCATCATCTTGTACTCTCACCCCATTGGTGGACCTCACAGGAAACAGTAAGAAAAGCAATCATGTCCCAAACTCACTAACAGATGAAGGAGTTAGTACTTCAGGCAAAGTTTCAAGGCAATTTCCCTCTAAAGGAGTATCTACTTTATCAAGTGGCATAGAATCAGTCTCTAATATCTCACCATTTGACCTCTGTTCATTACTCTGATAGTTCAATACAAGGTCTTCTACTTGACACCCCTCTTCAGATTCACTATCTGAAAAGTACTATACAGCACTTTCTGCAACCTTTCTAGACTCATGTAGCTTTCACTCTGGTATTTAACATTTCTCCTCTGGTAACTTCTTGGATAAAGTCGTGGATTCCACTTCTTGACATAATCACACCTTCTGCCCAAGGGGTAAAAGATGATTACGATGCAGAACTTTCAAAGGTCCTGTACCATTCATTGGTTTCAGAGGATACACTGGCAAGTCAGTTGTTACTTCAGAATCAGGAACCTTTACTTGTTTCTTGTTTATTTTAGAATGAACTTCTGGTCTCACTTGGACATCCGTAGAAGCATTCACATTCTCATGCTGATCTACTAACAATAGTGAATTGGTCAGTTCACCCTGTAGCTTGGGCATCCCTGCATCTCGAATAATTTTGCTTGGAGGTAAAACGACGGGTTGTGGCTGTACAAACCACACTGTCCCTTTTTGACTTGCATTGTCAAGAGCAACCCTGGTCTCTTGTAAGGATTCATAAGCTTTCCTAATCATACGATGTAAAGTTAAAGTGTTCAAGAACTGTTCCCCATCATGATTTTACATGAGTCAAACAGCTGCCTTACTACTGTAGTATTTGTTCCCACTATAAGTGCTACATCAGTTTTCGAGATAGGATCTGGACAGACTAATGTTAACGTGTCTACAGTTGCCTGCACCCCAGCAATCCCTCCAGTAAACTCTAACTTCACTGAAAGATAACCATCATATGGAGATTTATGCAGACTAAGGCCCCATATTTCCAAATCTTCTACAGGTTCTAGCTACAAATGCTTAAGATGAGTGTTATAAAAACTCCTGTAAATGATGATGATCTGAGAGCCACTATCCAACAGTGCTCTTGCTGAAATTCCCTCTATGTTAACAGGTACTTCAGAGGTAGGACCCACTAACCCCTTTGGAATCTTTGTGGTTGTTACAGGCCTCCGATGGGGTCTGTGTTTCTACAGAAAAAAAGTACAGAACAAAGCGTGAGTTGTTGTATGTCAGCAGGAAGGCTCTGATCTGAGCTCTCCACCGACCACACCCAGCCTACCACCCCCAGCACTCACCTCAAGAGCCACTCCCTCTGCTGGTGAACCACAAAAAATACATTCACAAACCTGAACTAAAATACAATATATGAAGATGGGACCTACCTTATGAACAACAAAAAAAAACATAATTCCTCCATTTGCCGGTATCACACACTCCCCCACAAGAAGAAAAATGGCTCCTGACATTTCACCTTTCAAAATTAAACAACCCAAAACTCAAAATCTATCAAACATTTGGATCAATAAACTTGTCTCATGACATCAGCATATGAACAATGGTTGGCTGCATTGTACTTGTAAAGTGTATTGTAAGGGAAGGTAGGGGAGTGGGTTATGATAAAAGACAGGAGTAGGGTATGGCTGGAAGGGGTTGGGTTGTACAGTGTAAAATGGCAGCCCATGTGACATGACTACATCTGCACTGTTCCTTGTAGGATGTGTGGAAACAGAAGGCTGCCCCAATGTATCATAGGTGAGTATCCTGGGTGGCTGCCATTCTCTTGTGGACCGTCTTAGTGTCGGATCATCAGGAGCAGACGTTGGTTCTGATATAGGGGACACCTTTTGAGAGTGAGTCAGGTGATTCTCATTATCTGCAATTGGTCTTTCTCTTACTTCAGTCTCCTCCACTCTTCTGTGTCTCTCCTCTTCATTGCCAGTATCAGATTCCATGTTCTGGTGATGGTCAGGGGTTGGTTGAACGGTACTGGCACTTTGGCTTCTCAAGTCATATCTTAGCTCAGAATAAGAACTCCCTTCCTCATCAGAGCTAGAATCAATATTTGAATGGCACCCAGTGTCTCTTGGCGTTGCTTTAACTCTCTTCCTCCTTGTAGCTGGTGACTGTTCTCCAATGCAATCCTGTAGGCCTCAGTCATACATACTGTCCATTTCTCCACATAGTGGAGACAACTGTCGGTTTTTCTGCTGTCCTGCGATATAAAATCCTATCCTCAACATGCAGCTTTGTCCATTCATGCATAATTTTCTTTGCAATGCCTTTCATTGTTCTTTTCATGTCCTCTGTGAGGTTTTGTCCTGACTCCTTCTTTTTCAATATGTCACCAATCACAGGAACAGTTCTCTGAGCTTTTTGTAATTCTGCCAGCTCAATGAATAGGATAACCTGGCGATTGCTTGGCTCAAGCTGTTCAACTTGTGCTAGAGTCATCGCAGAAACCCATGCAACTTCATCATTTTGACTTGCTCCACAGCCTTCCCATATAGCAACAACAGCTTCTCTACAGAGCTCCTTGGTGCAGTCAGCAACATACCTGTCAATATCTAGAGGGAGTCTGGACAAGGTGTCCGCATCCACATTCACTTTGCCTGGCCTGTAGCGGATGTCAAACCTGAAGTCTGACAATTCTCCCACCCATCTGTAGCCCACTGCATTTAACTTTGTAGTCTGTAGTCATGACATACATTAAGAGATTATTGTCGGTGTAGATGGTGAAATGTGGTGCATAAAACAAATAATCCCGGAATTTCTTGCAAACAGCCCACTTGAGAGCAAGGAACTAACTTACCTGAGTGCAGTCGGTAGTTTCTTTCAGTGGGTGTGAGCATTCTCGAGCAATAGCCAATCACTCTGAGTTTTCCATTTTGTCTCTGATACAGGACAGCACCCAGCCCTTTGTCCGAAGCATCGGTGTGAAGCACAAAAGGGAGTTCAAAGTCAGGGTAGGCAAGAATGGGGGGTTGCACCAGCATATCTGTAAGTTTACATAAGACCATTTGGTGTTTATCAGTCCAGACAACAGGTGTTTTAGATGGTAACTGCATCCTTTTTTTTCTTCTGTTGACCAGGCTTCTCCTGAAATTGCTTCTCTTTAGCATGCAAGAGCTCATAAATGGGTTTTGTTGTATCCTCGAAAAATCTTGGATATATGAGCGATAGTAGCCCAGGAAGCCAGCAATTCTCCTCACATCGCCAACTGTAGTAGGTGTTTTCTTCTCAAGGGCATACACAGCCTCAAGATCTTTTGGGTCAACTCCCTCAGCTGACACTAAACGACCCACATATCTCACCTCCTGCTTAAACAAGTCACACTTGGTGGGACGTAGCTTTACTCCATGACTTTGCAAGGCTCTCAAGACCTTTCTCAGTCCTTCAACATGATCCTCAAATGTCTTGGCATAACATAAAATGTCATCCAAATAAGGTATGCAACACTCATCCCGCAGTGGTACCAACATTTCTTCCATACTGTGTTGAAATGAGGTGGGTGCATTGGTAAGTCCAAATGGGATTCGCACTCACTCATAGAGGCCCCAAGGAGTGATAAAGGCAGTTAGATGACGTGATCCTTCAGCTATGAAACCCTGGTGGTAAGCTTTCGCCTGATCAAGTATGGAGAACCAGCTGTAACCTCCCAAAGTATCAATGAGATCCAGTATTCTGGGCAAGGGGTGATGGTCTGGGACTGTGCGTTGGTTAAGAAGGCAATAGTCAATGCATATTCGAAGAGCTCCATCCTTTTTTCTGACACAGACTATGGGAGCAGAGTAAGGAGAATGTGACTTCACAATCCATCCTCTTGCTAGCAGGTCTTCAATGTACTCTTTGACCTCTTTGTAGGGTGGCTTAGGAATGGAGGCATATGATCTTTGGATTGGTGTGTTATCTTTGAGTGTTATTGTCATTTTTAAACTTGGAATGCACCCCATGTCATTTTCATCTTGTGCAAATGCTCCTGATTCTTCCTTCAGCATTTTCTTAACAATGTTTTGTTGCTCTTCTGTCAGGTGAGTGACATCCACCGGAGGTTCCCATTTAAGGTCCACTCTCTCATTACTGTCCTGATGTCCACCTGATGGCTTATTTTGCTCCAGATGATTCGGTGTGTCAGTCTGTATGACACATAAGATTGGCTCAACAGTGCCCAGTGCTGTTTTTTGGATCAGGATCACATCATGTCTGTTATGGTTGGCAATGGGAACTTGAACAAATGGGGTCTTTGCTTCACAGACCACCATAAGACTGCTTCCAACATCTAGCTGTTGTAATGTGGGGTCATCATTTGGTTCAAATAGTAATAACTGGTTGGAGATTGAAGGGGGAACTTTGCATTTAACATTGGTCTGGCCAGCTGGAATTACCACCTTCTGCAATCCCACTTTTAGCAACCCTTGACAATCTTCATTTTCATTAGCAAGCCTTGTCTGGATAAAGTTAACCAGTGCGGTGGTTTGTCATCCTTCAAATCCATGGCTCGGCGGAGGAGGTTCACAATAGTAGGTATGAGGGTTGTGTTCTCTCCTGGCCCCAACACCAGCTGTTCAATCACATTAAATCCAATAAGGGGACAGTCCAGCGGTACTTGCCTCAACAAGAACGGTACTTGTATTATTAAGTTGGGATCACTGTTCTTGGGTAGGCTAACCATCACACCCACCCAGCCATCATAAGGCAAAGGCAGGCCATTAACAGCTAGTACACTGAGTGCCTTATCTCCCACTAGTTCAGACAGAGGTCAAAGCTGGTAGTCAGGAAGAAATATTTTTACCCACTGATGATGATCTAACAGACTCACCTGGGCACCTGTGTCCAGTATACAGTCCACTGCATAACTGTGCATGTAACACTTAATTTTACATTTCTTCCCGACCAACCAAGCCACTCTGTCTCCTGTCTTGGTCTCTTTGTTTTGTGATGGTGGAGTCACCGAGTTACTCTTGACATGGGCAGGTTCATTTGTGTGCACATTTGATGAGTTTGTGCACAGCTGTCTGTGTTCACTGAAGGAAAGTGCGTCAGCCAACCGCTGGTAACTGTTTTTTGTTTGTCCCTTTTTCAGACATCCAACTGCCCTGTGACCTGCCTCTCCACAAATAAAGCAATGATTGCAAGAGTTGGCACCATTTTTGATACAGTTGGGGCAGCATGGTTGTCCCATGGCTTTCCTGACTTTCTGCTTTGGATACATGCACTGACAAGCTGGCTGAAATGTCTGCTTGGTTGTAAGAGACTCCACCATTTTAGTTAGACTTTCCACTTTCTCACTTAGTTCTTCTATGACTTTGTTTTTGTGACTTTCGTGTGTGTACGCATGGGTTACCTTTTGGCTAGTGAAATGTCCCAGCCTTCTTTGTCGCTCACTCTCCTCACTTGACACTTTGTTAACTGTTCTTATTAGAACAGTTCATCTGAAACATTATAATCAGACAACAGTGGTTTAAGCTCATTTCGAATGTCACCGTACTTTGGGAGGAGACCCTGATGGATAGTATGCAGAAAAACATTTTGGATTGTTTGTGGCTCATATTCAATGTCCATATTATCCTGTCTGGAAGCAAACATGACCTTTTGTTTTAGTCCAATCAGTCTGTAAAGGAACTGCTGGGGGGTTTCATGTTTGTGTTGTTTAGTGCTCATCAACTCCTGAAATAACTCAGTTCCACTCTTTTCACTTAAATGTGCTCGTAGCAGGCTCTTCAGTTCTCTGACAGTCAGATCATCCTTAATGATAAGCATGTCTTTAAACTGTCCTGGTTTGATGATGCGAAGTACACCCTGGATGATTTCACCTTCTGTGTGCCTGCCCTGGAGCCCCTCATCCATTTGCTTACACAGCCCATGATATCAGAAGTGTTGTCTCCAACTTGACCCCCATGTACTTTAAATTCCCTTCACTGCAGAAATGGTAGGTCTTTTAGGGAAACCATATGATCAGACTTGGAGTGGGAAGTGTCATTTGCAGAGGTGTGAGTGGTTATATATATGTACCTCTAGGATGAGGTGGTTGTACAGTATTAGTGGGTTTTAACTCAGCAAGTTTTTGGCCCAATGCCTCATAGTTAGCGTGTAACATGTCATAATGAGAAACACTTGCATCAACAGAACTAACAGGTGAGGTTGTTGTGTTATTTGCAATGCTTTGCTTTGAATTAGCAGTGGGTGGGAGAGTATTTAAAGCAACAACCTCACTCTCTGATACCTGCTCATACACTTCAGGAACACAATTATAGAGGAGCTCAAGAATCAGATCTCGAAGACCCAGTAAATTCTGATTCAAACAGTTTTTTACAACTAAGGTAAAAAAATATATAATCAAAACAACTTTCTTCATCACCCTGAGAAATGTTTGTCTGATCAAGCTCTGGTACTGGTGTAATATTTGTGGCAACCTGAAAGAGTTCCTCTGCCATCAGCTGCTGAAGACTGTTCTTGATGTTCCATGTGAGGCTTTTCTGTTCAGCATTCGCCATTTTGTGTCCTCCAGGCAACAACTCACAGCACAGTTGACTTTAGCAAACAGCACGTCACTCCTCCAGCCGTGGTCACTTCACCATCTGTAGACCTATGACTCATTCAGAAATTCGGTAACACCAGCTGTAGTTGAGACTGGCTGCCCTTCCTTCCCTGAAACTCCAGTAACACTTTCTCTCAACCGGATAACCAACTTCAGGTTTACTTTTCTTAAATCTTCAGCCTCGTTACATTCTCGTTTGGTGTGACCATCCTCCCACACCTCTAACAGAGTATTCCAGTTTTCACAGGCTTTAACTGTGTCTTTTGTGATGACATTTCATCCCTCACTCTTTGGTGAAATATTTCAGATCTTTCAGTTGACTCACTGGACATTGGCGTTGCAGTAACCATACTTAACAATTTAGTAACGTGCCCTGACAACTCCTTTACTTCTTTCTTCACATTGTCTAGCTCAGATGACTTTAAAGTTGGAGAAACAACAGTAGTAGACACTTCAGCTCTCACAGTTATTCTAGACTGAATCCAATCCTCTTCCTCCCTAACTTCTCTTAAAAGCTGGGAAAAGGATGGTGGCTCATGCAAAGCACAAGTGAGTTGAATCCTAAGAGCGACCATGTCATCAGGGTGAGCACCCTTCACCAACTGCTCCATTCATGTCTTATGCAAATCTACTACTTCAATCCCTCCTTTAGACAGAGCTTGATGTAGAATTTTATCTAAACAATACAGAAAAGCAGAGAGCTTCTACCTCTTCTCTTGGTATGTGTACCTAAATTTTGCCATTAGATCAATACCACTCTCAGTAGTTCCATATGCAATATCAAGAGTAACTAAAGAGTCTGTAACAGTAGCAGAAGGATTATTAACTTTCAGAAACCTGATAATATCAGCAGCAGGTCCCTGCTAGCTTTCCACAATGTGCTGCTTCTTAGTAGCCTCATTACACTGCCATTCACTGACCATTTGTGTAGCTTGTTCACTCCAAACTTCATATTCCTCTTCACCAGGGGGAACAGGAATAAGTCTGGAAAACACGCTTAATTTTCTATAACCAGGCCCATTAATGGACACCCGATCACACCTGTCAATCAATTTACCTATTGCCTCCACTATGTCTGCATTTAAATCAACGTGGGGTCATTTATTATCCTTTGAGAGAAACATGACATCTTGCATAGATTTACCCTCTTCCTTTAGAAACATACACAGCTTTGACTGGAAAATGTCCTCATCAGAACCAGAGTGTTCTGCTTCTAAACTACTTACTAAATGTACAGGCCATGTCTCTACTTTCCCTTCAATGCCAACCTCAGAATATCTGTTTGCCAGTGCAATCTTCACGATGACCCCGTATATGAGTACATCCAAAGACTTTGACTGTACCAAGTACTTCCAATATTATTTCATCTGCTATCTCCTTAGGAACCTTTCTCAATACAAGGGCATTAGCAGGATGAATGTTCTCTTTCCTATTCCACTCAACAGCCTGAACTGGGAGTTCTAAGCATCAAACTATCAAAACCAAACAAGTTATAGACATTTTTTTCTCTTTAAGGACAGTCGATTCCAGCAGTGCCTCCAACAATATAACCTTTAGGTGCCTAAATGAAATTTAGGGGGAATATATCTCAATATATAAATGGCTAATCCCCCAAGTGTGCTAAACCTGAACTCACACTGGAGAAAAGCTGGATAGCGGTGCCTCCACCAATGATATTCCTAGTCTCTCTGCTGAATGAGGACTAGTACTAATCCCAACACACTGACATTACAGCTGAGACATTCACACCACACTGAAGTCAGTGGAACACAAACTGTAACTGATTTATTCCCTTCTGTCGGGAAGAACTGCTGGCTGTGTTTACCCAGACTTTGGTCAAACAAAAGGAATATAACACACACAAATACAATTCACTCAGTCAGTATTGAACTCTGGTATGGATCAGTCACAGAAGCAGAACTCAGTACCCGCTGAATACTTGATCATTGGGGTCCAATTCACCTTGCTCCAGTAGGAATCCTCACAGTCCTGGTAGACTGTGATGTCGAGATGACTGTAGGTCACTTCACAGATGAACAAGACTCACATGTTCATTTGACCAGATGCTTCCTCCACAGTCCCTGTTCTTTCTTCTTTAGTCCAGAACTCACTGTAGAATCTGTGACCCACATGCTCAGCATTGCAGCCCACGTTCAGCCTCTTTAGTCCAGACAATAGTAATACTCATGGTCCCTGAACTCGCATTAGCTCCTACACTAACAATCGGGCCAGACATACCAGTGTCTTAAGTCTCCCAATGTAGTTAGGATAGGATAGGATAGGATAGGACAGGATAGATAACTCTATATAAATATAAAGAATATATAATATAGAGACTATATTACAATATACAATATATATAAATAGTGCATGAGGAAAAGAGAAAAAGAGTCCAGTAGGAGGGGGTATTGCACATTAATATTATTATTGCACTTGAAACTGTGTATTGCACCAAGTCCAGTTGTATTGTGGTTGTGGGTTGTGAGTTACACCCCCCGCCCCCGAGAGGAGTTTTTAAGTCTATTGGTCCTGCACTTGGGAAGGAGCAGTCTCCCACTGAACAGGCTCCTCTGGTGGCTGATGACAGTGTGTAGAGGATGACTGGCATGTCCATAATGTCCAGTAGTTTCTTCAGAGTCCTCTTCTCTGCCACTGACACCAGAGAGTCCAGCTTTGTGCCAACCATAGTGCCAGCCCGCCTGATCAGTTTGTCCAGCCTGTGTGTGTCCAGCCTGTGTGTGTCCTTCTTGGATATGCTGCCCCCCAGCACACCACAGTGTAGAACAGGACACTGGTGACCACGGACTGATAAAACATCCACAATAGTTTCCTGCAGATGTTGAAGGACCATAGCCTCCTCAGAAAGTACAGCCTGCTCTGTCACTTTCTGTTCAGGTGGTCGATGTTCCATGACCAGTCCAACTTGCTGTGCAGCCACAGCCCGAGTACTTGTAGGAGTCCACAGCCTCCACTTTATCTCCCTCAATCAGGACTGGTTGTGACTTTGGGAGGTAATAACCAGCTCCTTGGTCTTTGAGGTGTTGCATCCCATTCAGTTTGTCCTGGAGCATAAGGTGCTGGATGGTGTGGAAAGCACTTGAGAAGTCCAGAAACAGGATCTTCACTGTGCCGTTCCCCTTATCTAGGTGCAAGTGGGCTCGGTGTAGCAGGTAGATCATTGAGTTTTCCACAAACTGCAGACCATCCTGGGCATGTTGCACCTGGGGTCTGAGAAGACAGAGGAAGAGCCACTTCAGTGTCTTCATCAGATGGGAAGTGAGTGCCACCAGTCTGAAGTCATTCAGGT
The DNA here is from genome assembly GCA_034509495.1 of Acestrorhynchus altus. Classification (NCBI taxonomy): domain Eukaryota; kingdom Metazoa; phylum Chordata; class Actinopteri; order Characiformes; family Acestrorhynchidae; genus Acestrorhynchus; species Acestrorhynchus altus. The sequence goes on along the minus strand of CM067503.1, from coordinate 374,110 downwards.
CACTTGGTCGGTTCTTTTTTGGAACTGGAACAATGCACGATGTCTTCCAGAGGGTAGGCACTCTCCCCACCTGCAGGCTGAGGTTGAAGAGACACACTTTGTCAGGGCCTGCTGCTTTCCTGGGGTGAAGCCTCTTCAGTTGACCTCTGACCTGGCCTGCAGTGAAGAAAGATGTCTGTGTTGTGGTGGTGGATGGGGGAGGAGAGATGGATGCAGAGCGGGAGAGGGTGTGGGGTACATGGGCTGGTTGAACCGGTTGAAGTCATTCACCTTCTCCACTGTTCCCCCCACAACTCTCGTCTTGGTATTGTGGCCTGTGATGTTTTTTTACACCTTCCCAGACCTCCCTCATGTTGGACTCCTCCAGCTTCCATTCCAGACAGCGCTTTACCTCCTTCTGTGCTGCTCAGGCTCATGGTAGAGGTCAGGAAAACAGTGAAAAAGGCTACACTCCAGCATTTTTTAAATGTGCTGAATCCATCAAAATCAATCAATCTTAAGCTAGAAGAACAAAAAAAAATTGTTTAGTATTTTGCAGGAAAATACTGTGCTAGGCCTTTAAACTTGTTTCATTAATGAATGAACATAAAAGAACTTACTGATATCTCTGGAGGCATTAAACGATAACATAAAAAAATAGTTTAAAACAATTTAACACTCTCAAAACATAACAAACAAGCTTTCAAAAACAGTCAAAGTAAAAAAGTTCACTGCCATTAGTTAACATTCAAGAATCCCAGCAAAGCAAGTTTCCAAAATGCTGATCCATCGACATTTCTTTCACAAAATTATGGATCAATTCATGGAAGATCAACCTTTTGTTAACAAAGATGAAAATGTCTACATGTTGGGTTTATTGACAACCTGCCTGCGCAGTGGTACACATGTTCATCATTGTGGATTGTAGTACTTGCAATGTGCATGTACACACAGATTTTCATCAGATTGTTGAGTAGAGTGTTTATATAATCATCTAGGTCTAAATTTAGAATCGGATTGAGGAAAATCTTTATATGTCAGTGTAATCAGTTACCATTACCAGTGAAGTTTATATATATATATATGAAGTTAATTTTCGATTTAATTGGACTCCACAAAGATACAATATTACTGTCTGAAGACTGTCTGAGACCTCGGTCAGTCAGGATTGGAAACAACACTTCCAGCACCATCATGCTTAGCACCGGTGCCCGCCAGGGCTGTGTGCTCAGTCCACTGCTCTTCACTTTGCTGACTCATGACTGTACTGCAAAGCACAGCTCAAACCACTTTATCAAATTTGCTGATGACACATCGGTCGTTGGCCTCATCAGCAAGAATGACGAGTCAGCATAAAGAGAGGAGGTGCAGTGCCTAACAGACTGGTACAGAAAAAACAACAATCTCTAAACATTGACAAAACCAAAGAAATGGTTGTTGACTTCAGGAGAGCACCAGGAAACCACCACCCGCTGAACATCAATGGGTCTGCAGTGGAAATTGTGAGAAACACAATGTTTCTCAGTCTTCACATAGCACATAACCTCACCTGGTCCCTCAACACCAGCTCTGTAACCAAGAAAGCCCAGCAGTACCTCTACTTCCTGCGGAGACTGAGGAGAGCACATCTTCCACCACCCATCCTCACCATGTTCTACAGAAGGACTATAGAGAGCATCTTGAGCACCTGCATTACCGTCTGGTTTGGGAATTGCACCATCAAGGATCGCAAGACCCTACAGTGGATAGTGAGGACAGCCAAGAACATCATTGGAGTTCCTCTCCCCTCCATCAGCGACATCTACACCTCTCACTGCATCCGCAAAGCCACCAGCATTGTGGAAGACCCAACCCACCCCCCACACAGTCTCTTCACTCTGATGCCATCTGGCAGAAGATACCGGAGCATCCGAGCCTCCACCACCAGACTCTGCAACAGCTTTGTCCACCAGGCAGTCAGACTCTTCAACACACAGAGACAGAGCTGAACCCCCACCACTCCTCACACCCACACAAAGAACCAAACACAAAGACTGGACTGTACCCACACAGCACTCTACACACACATGCACTCAGCACACAGACACTGGATCATCCCCATCCTTATCAACAATATTTGCTGCTCACCCAAAAACTATAAACTCTCTACCTCAGTAACTGCTGTTATCATGTACATCTATATGTTACAGTATGTTACATATCTCTTGCACCTTATTATCACCACAGACATTTAATTCATTATACCGTTCAGTACTGCACTGTCATATCCATCCATCCATCCATCCATCCATCTTCTTCTGCTTATACGGGGCCGGGTCGCGGGGGCAGCAGTCTAAGCAGGGAAGCCCAGACTTCCCTCTCCCCCGACACCTCAGCCAGCTCCCCAGGAGGGACCCCGAGGCGTTCCCAGGCCAGCCAAGGGACATAGTCCCTCCAGCGTGTCCTGGGTCTACCCCGCGGTCTCCTCCCGGTAGGACGTGCCTGGAACACCCCCCAGGGAGACGCCCAGGGGGCATCCGAAACAGATGCCTGAGCCACCTCAACTGGTTCCTCTCGATGTAGAGGAGCAGTGGCTCTAGTCTGAGCTCCTCCCGGGTAGCCGAGGATCTCACTGTCATATCCTGTCGGTTAAATTGTCTCTTGTTTACTGTATTTATTGTATTTATTGTTGTGTTTGCACTTTATGTTGTCCTAGTGTATTGCTGCTCAATGTTGCACCTTGGTTCCGGAGGAACGTAATTTCGTTGCACTGTGTACCTCTACTCAGATGTAATAACAATAAAAAGCCTTGACTTGACTTGACTTGCACTTGTGTATATTCAAACTTCATGACTATCTAAACTTCTTGCCACGGTCTGAGCAGTGATACAGTTTCTCTCCTGTGTGAATGCGCTGATGTACTGAGAGATAACTCTGTTAAAACTTTTTCCACAGTCTAAGCAGTAATATGATTTCTCTCCAGTGTGAATGTGCTGGTGTCTTTTGAGGTGACTGCATAGTAAAATTCTTCCCACACTATGTGCAGTGATAAGGCATCTCTCCTGTGTGAATGAGCTGCTGTTTTTGGAAATAAACCTGCCTAGTGAAACTCTTCCCACACTCTGTGCAGCAGTGAGGTTTTTTTCTTGTCTGTACTTTCCTGAAGGTTGATATCAAGAGCAGCAGAAGACTTGGAACAGTATGGCATTCATTGTTGTTTTCCTTGACTAATCAGTTTGACATTAGTCTGCTTTTAATACCTAAGTGGTATTATTGCAGGACATGCCAAACTGTTGAAATGGTTTTGCCCACTAGTGGTTTAAACTCTTGGTTCGTCCTTCAACAACTTCAAAGGGAAGAAACTGCATAGAAGAATTTGAGAAACACCCCAAAAACCGGTGTGCCATGCTTGTAGCATCATACTCAAAAAGACGTGAGGCTATAATTGCTACCAAAGGTGCTTGAACAAATTATTGAGGAAAGGCTGTGTATATTTACTTTTACATTTAAAGCATTTGGCAGATGCTCTTATCCAGAATGACTTACAAAATTCACTCAGAAAATATCCTTAGCTAGTTAGTAGAGGCTAGAATCCAAAAATTCCTGAAGCTTGGATGCTGCTGAAAACAAATGATTGGAGACCAACCTTTAATGAGTTAAATGTTCTATCAAGTACAGAGGGAACTTGACAACATTGAAGGCAAGTCATGCTGCTGCATTTTGAGTGAGTTGCAAAGGCCTGATGGCCTGCATAGGAAGGCCAGCAATAAGGGAGTTGCAGTTGTCTTACCTTGAAATGAACAAGCACCTGAGTGGCCTCTCTAGACAGAAAAGGTTGAATTCTCTTAATGTTTAAAGGAAAACTGGAGTGACCAGTAAGTTCTCAAATGAAAATGGCAAGATCAGGCTGATGACCAGTGGTTCCAGGAATGAATAGCAATTCAGTCTTGCTGGGGTTGAGTTTAAAGTGATGGGATTCCATCCATGATGAAATGTCAGCTAGGCAAGCCGAGATGCGAAATAAAACCTGGGTGTCAGAAAGTGGGAAAGAGAGAATGAGTTGACTGTCATCAGCATAGCACTGTTAAGAAAACCCATGAGAAGATATTATTTTGCCAAGATAATGAATGTAGAGAGAGAAGAGCAGAGAACCAAGCATTGAGTCTTGTGGAAAACCATTGGAGAGTCTTGTAAGAATGCTCCTCCAGGTATGATGTAAACCATCACCATTCAGAACCAGTCATTTCAAGACTACTGATGACTGACAGGAGGATCTAGTGGTCTACCATATCCATGGCTGCAGAGAGAACAAGGAGAGATAGAGCAGATGATAATTTAGCTGAACTTGCAGTGTGGAGTTTTTCAGTGACAGAATTGGGGGAAGTCTCTGTTGAGTGTACCATTTTGAAGCCAGATTGGTTTGGTTCCTGTAGATTGTTCTGGTTGAGAATGCATGATAGCTGATTATAGACAGAATGTTCAAGGACTTTTGAGAGAAAAGAAAGAAGAGATTCTGGTCTATTGTTGTTAATGTCTGTGCTATCCAGAGTTGGCTTCTTCAAGATCAGGACCACTCTGGCAGCCTTAAAGGTAGATGTAACATGACCTGATGACAATGAATTGAATACTCATGTACATTTTACATTTTTGTGTTTTATTTTTAATAAATCTGCACAGATTTCAAAAAAACAATTTTCACTTTGTGATTGTGGAGCATTGTATGAAGAATTTTGAGGGGAAAATAAATTAACCCATTTTGTAATAAGGCTGTAACATAAAATGTTCTAAAAATATGTATGCAATGTAGCACTGGCTGTATGTTTAGGGTTGTTGTCCTGCCTGGTTGTTTGATGTCCTGCTGGGTTGTCAAAGCCCCAATGTCAAGTCTTTTGCAGCCTCTAGGATTGCTGTGTGTTTAGCTCCATCCCCCTTCCCATCAACTCTGACAAGTTTCCCTGTCCCTGCTAAAGAAAAGCAATCCCATAGCCTGATGTTGCCATCACCATGTTCCACAGTGGGATGGTCTTATTTTTCTGCCACACATAGCGTTTTTGCATTTGGGCCAAAACTTTCAACTCTGATCAGCGCGCCTTCTTACACATGTTTGCTGTGTCCCTACATGGCTTGAGGCTGAAAGGGTTTTTTTTGTGGCTTCCTTTCAAAGATGGCTTTCTTCATGCTATTCTTCCATAAAGCCCAAATTTGTGGAGTACACGACTAATATTTATCCCAGGGACAGATTCCCCAACTTGAGCTGTGGATCTCTGCAGCTCTTGGCTGCTTCTTTAGTTAGTGCTGACCTTGCCTGGGTTGTAAGTATAGGTGGACAGACATGTCTCGGTAGGCTTACAGTTGTGCCAATCTCCTTCCATTTTCTGATGATGGATTGAATAGTGCTGTGTGAGATGTTCTTTGTTTGGGATATTTTTGTAACCTAACCCTGCTTTACACTTCTCCACAACTTTATCCCTACCTGTCTGGTGTGTTCCTTGGTTTTCCTGATCATGAATATTCACTAAACAAACCTTCACAGAACGGGTTTAGTTATTATAAATAAGTGAAATGTATGTACTAATTATGTGGCAGGTGGTCATGTTAGGGTATAATTTAGGTGTATCAGAGTACAGGGGACTGAAAACAAATGCACGCTACATTTTTCTAATATTTTTCTAAATATTGTGAAAACCATGTATTATTTATATTCATTTCACAATTACTTGCTATTTGAGAAACGTTCAAGGGGTACGAATATGAATGAATGAATACTTTTGCAAGTGTACATGTTTCTAATAAAGTGTCAAGTGAGTGGAAGCAAAAGTAGTTGTTTCTGACAAAGTGGCCAATGAGTGGAACCATAAGGCAGGTGTTTCTGATAAAGTGGCCAGTGGAAGCACAAGGTAGGTTTTTCTGATAAAGTGGCCAGTGAGTAGAAGTCCAAGGTAGGTGTTTCTGATTAAGTGCCAAGTGAGTACACATACTGAAGACCAGTATAACATTTAAATTTATAACTGGTGCCCAAACAGTAAAAGTATTAAAAAACAATCAACAGCATTTCAGAGCAGAAAAAATAATCAGATTTATTGGAGAGAGAATTAATCAAACAGAACCCACAGCCATTGTTTACACATTACAATCACTGCTGCACTACACAACCTACATGCTTTTAGTCTGATTTCAGTTTAATTTCAGTGAAGATTCATTGATTATAATCAACATGAGAGAAATGAAGAGGAATGTCAAACACCTCCACCATATGAAGCTTTGGTCTTCATCAGTGGACGAGATCTGCACACCTGATGAGACAGGAAGTGAAAGTTTACACCACATTTTCATGGTAACAAGCTCACTCAGGAGTAACATGGAGTAACAAGCTTAAAAGAAGACTGAGGACCAGATGTCTGCTTATGAAATGGGAGCACAAGTATGAAGAATTACAGGAGGAAGTGTATCAAACTGGAACCTGATGAGGAACAATGGTATGACCATAGAGCAGAGAGAGGAGTGTAGGATCACCTAATGGGAACCAAACAAATCAAGCCACATGGTAGAGAAACAAGACTGGAGAGAGTAAAGAAGGTGTCTCTAAATGAGGAACCTGGGATGAAGCGCATGAATAGGACACGTCTTTCCTAAATATCTTTTCTGAACTGTTGCTCCCCCTTCCGCTTGCAAGTAGTCTAGAACTCTGCAACAATATGGTGATGTTGGCCTTTGATAAAATGACCAGCATAGTTGCTGTAGAAACTCCTTATATTTATATCACTGGAGATTAATTCTCCATAGCAAATTTGAAAGGTCAGAGCTGATATCTTTATTCTCACCATTTGGAATCAAAACCCATGCACTTCAACCTCACAGAGGGTCAGGATACGGGAATTTCCAGGTAGGAACACACTGACATAACGTCCTGAGACTTCCTGGTTAAAATTTATGACAAAAGATTGTCCAGCAGGGATGGAAGAAATCACAGCAACCCTGAAAAAAGAAAACAACACAGGAACATAAAACTCTCACCAGGAATCTGTGAGTGCTGAACACCAGATCCATAGAGGCTATAAGTAAATAAAAAACTTAATAAAGTCAAAAACTTTAAGATAAAACTGTGTCTGAAACAGAGCTGCACATCTAAAGGAGCTCTAAAGATCTAAAGGTTTTCTCACCGTGGATTATCATTTCCGTTATTAGCTAAGGAGTTTCCAACATGTATCTCAGCTCCATTTAACCTCTCTGGACAGCAGTCTCCTCTGTTTGTGATAACGATTGAGGTTATTATGTGCTCGTCCAGCAGGTCCACCCTCCACCAGGGGTTTTGAGTGTTGACAGTTGAGGTGTGAGTGCAAGAACCATGGTCATAGTTTGAATCAGTGTTTCCATCTATAGCATTATAGGCTTGACCAAGCCCTGTCCAAGGGTTTTGAACCGTGATGGACTGAGTGGCTCTTCCCGCAAGAGCAAGATTTCTGACTGGAAGAAACAAATTTAGTCAGTTTATGAATAAACACATATTTTACATATAAACTTTGTTTTGTACAGTTTTACAATAAATAACAATAATTTAAATGCAGATATGCTTATCACACTGATATGCTAATTTTCTGAATTTAAATTATTGTTATTTATTGTAAAACTGTACAAAACAAAGTTTATTTTCAATAACCTCAAAACTCTAATTACAAAACAATTAGTTTTATTAAAAGTATTTTTACTAAAAACAGTATTTTTACTAACTTTTATTATTGCAACTGTAATGTTTTATAAGAAATATAACCTCAGATGGTCATATTAACCCATGGAGATGTGTTTTGAAAGGAATTACACTTTGGTTTGCAGGAAATTGTGATTTTTTTTTCCAGAGTGCCTGGAAAACTTGGCAAATACATGAGCTATGTATGTTAGTCCTTAAAAAATATATATAAAACATTATTTACTTTTACTTGCTTCAGTGAAAGCAGCCAGTGTAATCACTCCCACCAGGTAAAACATGAGGCATCCCATTTTCTAAGAATAAAAACAAAACAAAAAATTCAACAAACATTAGCTTCATTTTTCTTGTTAACACTTTACAATAAGGGTAGATTGATGAACAGTATTTGCAAAAGTAATAAATATTCAATGATTTAGTAATGTCAACTAAATATTAACTTAATACATTTTTAAGCATTACTTAATATCGGAGCAATAAAATATCTGAGAAGCATCAGCCAATCAGGAATAATATTTTAAAGTGCTATCCATTCCTCAGAGCACTTACTGATATCTCACTGTCTCAATCTCACCTTCATTACTACTGTGTGGTCTAGAAATTCCGTAAGAACCAATAAAGACTTCATCTGACTGTAATCACAAGTGTCTATAGCACAGTCATTGTCACTGATTTAACCCTTTATCCCAGTATTTGCTATGAGAGTGCTCACAGTATCACCTAGAAATCAATCTCTTCCGTTTATAGTAAAATGTAACTGATGTTACTCACTCTGCTGTGTTCTTACAGAGTCTCGTCCTCAGAGGTACAGTCCACGTCTGTGTCAGTAACCAGGTTGTGAATGTGTGAGACAGACCAGACTTTAAATACATTTGCAGCAGGATGTTCAACTTCTTATCTCAGTTACATCTACTGCTCATTCTTAACATGTTCGTGTGAAAAGCAATTTTTTTAATATTGATTTTGGCTCATCTTAACCTCTGACAGCATCTGACTACTTCAAACATTTAATCAAGTGTGTCTTGACTGTAACTCACAAAATAAACACCACAGTGCTGTTGATCCAGCTGAAGATCTGCAGATCTATTCATAATCACTTTGTAGAACTAAATAGTGGATAAGCCCATTACCCTTCTGAAACATTAATCCCTCTCAGAGCCAGTGAATCAGTCTTTAAAACTTTTAATGATCCACAGAGTACAGACAGAAGAATCTGTCCCTTGGACAATGTCATTAATTTATATAGGATCGGACACCACATACCTTAATCAGTCCATTAACTCGATTGGAAGATGATCGTATAATAGTGTAGATTGTAAGTGAAAATCAGACTTAACCCATTTCTATAATGGTGGGCTGGTATGAATATTCTTAAAATTAAAAAAAAAAACTGCAAATGGTTATTTTAGAGATTTCTGGTTTAATAAAAATCTATGATTCTAATACAGATGTGAGTGTGTTACTGGTCTAAGGTTAGGCTGTAACAGAATGTGAGTGGGCTTGCAGACAGTACAGTTGGCACATGCTTCCTTTTGCCACAGCTATGTCAAGCAGCCACTAAAATAATTTTATGAATTGGAAAATCCCAAACAGAGAGATCAAAATCTGTGTGCAGGAATTCCTCATAGTGAGAAAGTGCAAGTGAGTGCCATCATATTTTTGTTTTTGTAAAATGACAGAAAAACTTGAACAATGCTAATGCATAAATTTTTGTGAATCTTGGCAAATCCCAAGTGGAACCAATACCCAAATGGCTGGACCTATGGGCAGCAGGCAGTTGGCAACTCCTTTGAGCTAATGCACCTGCCCATTCTTCAAATTTGATTCAGAGTTTCCAGGCCAAACACACACTTGTGCTTTGCCAGGCTCTCTACTCTCCCAACAAGACACTGTGTGACTACTGGCCTTTCCCTAAAGCTGAAATTGTCCTTGAAAGGGAGCAGAGAGGACATCATGCAGAATGTGATACTTCACCTTCTGGCCATCTTGAAAGAGGCATTCCAGCACTGCTTCTGACAGTGGCAGACCAATTGGGAGAAATATGTGCCAGCCCAAGCAGACAACTTTGAAGGAGATTAGTATGAGATTGTTGTATCTGAATGTGAGTATCTATATGAATAAAGGTTGATTTAAAAAAAAAATTGCACATGTGAATCTAATTCTCTGATGACATCATAACCAATGAGGAGGACAGTGAGTATAGAGGACTGATTTAGGCCTCCAGATAAACACAGGGAAGACCAAAGAACTGGTGGTGTACTTCCACATGTGCCGCAGGGAATGGATGTTGAAAATTCTTATAAGTACCTGGGTGTTCACTTAAATATCAAAATGGACTGGTCATTTAACCACATACTCTACCTACTGAGGAAACTGAGGTCATTTGCAGTCTATGGCACACTCCTGGGAACCTTCTTTGACACAGCGGTCTGCTGGTGCAGCAGTATTTTGGCAACAGACAGGAAGAGACTGAACAAACTCAAAAAGAGGGTCAGTTTTGTTTTGGGAAGCCCCAGTGCAAGTGGTGGGAGACCAAAGGATGTTAGTCAAACTGGCATCCATACTGGAGAATGACTCCCACCCTGCATAGGTACTGGGCAGCACCTTCAGTGACAGGCATTACCTTAAGTGTGTGAAGGAGCAGTATTGTAGATTCAGTATTCCTTCTGTTGTTAGACTCTACAATTAGCACTGTTCTCAACAGCCCATGGACACACACTCTTAATTCCATACAGTATTTGACTCTTTTTTATTCTATATATTTATATATTGAATAAAATATATTGAATAAAGTATCAATATATTTATTCAACATTATTATTTATTCAACATAACAAAAATGTGCAATATTTTTTCCATCTCCCCATGAGTAATTACTTTTTAATAATCTGCAAATTCATAAATAATGCTCTACAGAGTGACTTTAATAATTTCCAATGTTCATACTTCCATCCATCCATCCATCTTCTTCCGCTTTATCCGGGGCCGGGTCGCGGGGGCAGCAGTCTAAGCAGGGAAGCCCAGACTTCCCTCTCCCCCGACACCTCAGCCAGCTCCCCAGGAGGGACCCCGGCGGAACACCCGGAGGTGTTCCCAGGCCAGCCGAGAGACATAGTCCCTCCAGCGTGTCCTGGGTCTACCCCGCGGTCTCCTCCCGGTAGGACGTGCCTGGAACACCCCCCCAGGGAGACGCCCAGGGGGCATCCGAAAGAGATGCCCGAGCCACCTCAACTGGTTCCTCTCGATGTAGAGCACCCTATCTCTAAGGGAGCGCCCGGCCACCCTGCGGAGGAAACTCATTTCGGCCACTTGTATCCGCGATCTTGTCCTTTTGGTCATTACCCACAGTTCATGGCCATAGGTGGTGGCGTAGATTGACCAGTAAATCGAGAGCTGAGCCGAAAGCTCACCACAACGGACCGGTACACCGACCTCATGACTGCGGCGGCAGTACCGATCCGTCTGTCAATCTCACGCTCCTTCTCACCCCCACTCGTGAACAAGACCCCGAGATACTTGAACTCCTCCACTTGTGGCAGGACAACTCCACCAATCTGGAGAGGGCAAGCCACCCTTTTCCGGTCAAGAACCATGGCCTCAGATTTGGAGGTGCTGATTCGCATCCCAGCCGCTTCACACTCAGCTACGAACCGCTCCAGTGCCTGCTGAAGGTCCTGGCCTGAAGAAGCCATCAGGACAACATCATCCGCAAACAGCAGAGATGATATCCTGTGGTTCCCAAACTGGACCCCCTCCGGCCCCTGGCTGCGCCTAGAAATTCTGTCCATAAAGGTTATGAACAGAACCGGTGACAAAGGGCAGCCCTGCCGGAGTCCAACATGCACTGGGAACAGGCCCGATTTACTGCCGGCAATGCGCACCAGGCTCCTGCTCCGGTCGTACAAGGACCTGACAGCCCTTAACAGAGGGCCCCGGACCCCATATTCCCAGAGCACCCCCCACAGAATACCCCGAGGGACACGGTCGAATGCCTTCTCCAAATCCACAAAACACATGTGGACTGGTTGGGCAAACTCCCATGAACCCTAGAGCACCCTCCGGAGGGTATAGAGCTGGTCCAGTGTTACGCAGCCAGGACGAAAACCGCATTGTTCCTCCTGAATCCGAGGTTCGACTAACGGCCGAATTCGTCTCTCCAGTACCCTGGCGTAGACTTTCCCGGGGAGGCTGAGAAGAGTGATCCCCCTATAGTTGGAACACACTCTCCGGTCCCCCTTTTTAAACAGGGGAACCACCACCCCGGTTTGCCACTCCAGGGGCACTGTCCCTGTCCACCACGCGATGCTGCAGAGGCGCGTCAGCCAGGACAGCCCAACAGCATCTAGAGACTTGAGATACTCTGGGCGGATCTCATCCATCCCCGGAGCCCCACCACTGAGGAGCTTACAGACCACCTCAGTGACTTCAGCCCGGGTGATGGGCGAGTCCTCCTCAGAGTCCTCAGCCTCACCTTCTACATTAGAAGACGTGATGGTGGGGTTAAGGAGATCCTCGAAGTATTCCTTCCACCACCCAACGATATACCCGGTCGAGGTCAGCAGCTCCCCGCCCGCACTGTAAACAGTGTCGGCAGGGTACTGCTTCCCCCTCCTGAGGCGCCGGACGGTTTGCCAGAATCGCTTCGGAGCCAACCGATAGTCCTTCTCCAGGGCCTCCCCGAACTCCTCCCAGCTCCTGGTTTTTGCCTCCTTGACCGCCCTAGCAGCAGTACGCTTAGCCTCTCGGTACCTGTCGGCTGCGTCGGAAGACCCAGAGGCCAACATCAAGCTGAAGAAGATGACCAATGTTCATACTGTCTGTTGTATTTAGTGTACTGTGTATTTTTCTATTTTCTTGTACTGGCTGCCTTACCATCCCTTGCTATCACTTTGCTGTAGTAATAATGTGATTTTTGCCACTGCAGGACTAATAAAGAATTATCTTCTTCACTGACATAGCAGCAGCCAGGCTAGCAGGATCTTCAACCTCCATGTCCAGCAGTCAATGAATGTTCTCATTTGATACAACCATGGGGTGTAGGGCAGAGGATTTATGAGTTGACTCCACAAGCAACTCATCACCAAGGGAGGTGGAGGTACCACAAACAGGAATATTAATTTACAAAAGTGTAATAAATTTACATTTAGAACAAAATCTGTTTAACCTTTAGAACCTGAGAACTGCACTTTGTGTACAGTTATGTGCTATGTTCTGGGCTTTATAAATCACAGAGTTACCTACAGACATGATTCAAGGATTCAAGGAAATTTATTGTCATTCTGTCAGGACTGGACAGAGGTGTGCGGACACATATATAAATACATTAGTTTAATGGGCTAGATGCAATAAACAGTCCAGGTCAATAACAGGCAGGTGAGATAATACCAAATGGGACAAACCAGAGAGGAAATCTAAGAACAGCCAAAGATCAAAAAACGGTAGACTAAATACAAGACAAGACAAAATTCAGGAGTCAGAAGATGGAGACAGGATCTGGAACTATGTGAGTCACATGGTCAGTCATGTGACAGACTGAAGGGAATTGGAGTCCAGAGAAACTGACACATTAGCATCCCATGTGGTGCATGAGGTGGAACAAAATTATGATAGCAAGGTCCCAGTTACACCCAAAATCAATGTATGTAAAATATATATATATATACAAAAATGGTCTAGGGTTCTAAAGTTTAAAATCATTGTAGTTATAGCAGCATTCTCTAATCATGAAAAATGAAAAATAAACTCTGCTTCATCATTCAAACTAAAATAGCAGAGATTGTCACAGGGTCACTTTTAGTTTAATATATGTGGACTTGGTGATTTTATTCTGTGTGAAGTTCTGTGTATGTGCAGCCCATTGGCCAGGTGATGGATACTTGCTAAGGACACTTTTTCTAGGCCCAGTTCATTAAGTGCAATGTGAGTGCAGGCCAGTGGCCTGTGTGAGTGTGAAGGGGTATTATCATGCATGGTAAAAAATCAACAGTGCCTAGTGTGATACACTCCCTAAATGTAACATGACAGTGTTCATAAGCCAGCTTCTTGTGTTTGTAATCTATGGATCAACAAAAATCTAAAAAGACTGAATGCCTGGCTTTGAGAGGGTTTGATTACAGTGCGGTAATGGTCTCATCCACTATTTACTCTAAAATGTTTGAACACACATCTTCAGTGGTGTGTTGTGTTACAGATGAATAGGTATGTGCAGACTTCTATGTTGGATTATTGTGCTACATGTGTACATGTTCCTTTGTATTCTAGCTACTTTGTACTTGAAGAATGTTTACAATCTCTCTCATTCAAAGGTTTTATCTGTTTGCTGTCTGTTTCTTTGTGTTTCATCAAAAGTCTCTATCATCCTTGTGTTTGCAAGGTTCCTGACTTGTCATTTGTTACTGGTTTCCAGTCGTGAGGTGTCATTATGCTTTACATATGGTTTTACTTTCTGGAGCTCCATGTAACGTATATGTTATGTATATGTCTAATTATTATTATTATTATTATTGTTGTAGTAGTAGCAGTCTTAATAACAAATGTACCAGTCAAAGGTAGGATGTGTTTTTTTATCTCTCTGCTTTTGTCATCTGCACAAATAAAGAATCTACAAATGATTCTTTGAATGATGCCATTGAAGAACCTCTTCTGGCTTCATAAACGGTAGAACGTGGTAGAACGTGTCTCCAGCTTTAAGTTCCTGGGAATCTACATCTCTGCTAATCTTTCATGAACCCTCAACACCTCCCATCATATCAAGAAGCCAGCAGCATCTTTACTTCCTGAGGAGACTAAAAAAGGACCATCAGATCATCACAAACTTTTACCGCTGCCCCATCGAGAGTATATTGACCAGTTGCATGACCATGTGGTACAGCTCCACTGTGGCAGAGAGGAAATCCCTGCAAAGGGTGGTAAAGACTGCTCAGCGCATCACAGGCATGCAACTCCCTGCCATCAAAGACATTTACCACCAGTGCTGTGTGCGCAGAGCACACAGCATCATCAGGGACACCTCCCACCCCAATTGTTCAACCTCCTTCCATCCAGGAAAGGGATACAGGAGCAACCTCAGGTCCAGTTTCTTTCCCTGCACAGTCACTCTGTTGAACTTCACTGATAACACTTCCACTCATACTGCATACAATGGACTACCAACACTGCCCTTCATACTACACTCACTAATCAGAGCTGTTATTATATTATTATATTACTATTACTATTACATATACTGATCTTCAATTGTCATGCAAATAACATATCACTCAATGGACCATTTGTAGCTCCTGAGAATATGTACATCTAAAAAAATGATTGGTTTCTGTAATGAAGATGGAAACAGAGAGGAAACAGACAGTAAATGTGAGTTTAGTTTACAGTTTGGGCTAGCCGTTGTCTGGTGGTTAGGGAACCAGCTTTGTGACTGGGTAGTTGCCAGTTTGATTCCCTACACTGGCAGGGTATAACTAGGGTTCCCTTGAGCAAGGCAACTGCTCCCTGGGTGCTGTGGATTGGGCTGTCCACTGCTCTGGGCAAGTGACCTCACTGCCCCCTAGTGTATGAATTGTGGGTTTCATTGACTGGATGGGTTAAACTCAGAGGACACATTTCCACATCTGCAGCACAGTGGATCTATATGCACGTTTATTAATCCAACACAGAGGTTACAGAATGAAACCTTTAAGAAAAACACAAATAAACAAAGCTCAAAACAAAACACATTAACAAAGGGCAAAAAAACAGTCACAGGGAAGGGTGAACTACCGAAGGGACCCAGGGTGCTGGCCTGAGTGATATATGTTTAGTGTTTAGATTTATGGAGAACAGAAAATGTAAACATTACCAGAGTGTGGTGAGTCTGGCAGATCTGATTATAGCAGCCAAAGTAAAAGGAGAGAACCAGAAGGAACATAAACTTGGTAGCATCCTGAAACATTGGCATCCAACTGCTCCATTGTCACAAACCTGAGTGATCATGTGAAGGAGTCAGGACCAACATCCCATTTTATCATAATTCCCAGTGTCCATGAACCCCTGGATCTGAAGTCTTTAACTAAGCTGAGACATTAATTACCAAAAGCTACACTGAACAAATGAGTTTTCACCCTAGACTTGAAGATTGAGACTGTGTTTGAGACCCGAACGTTATCTTAAAGGTTATTCCATAGCTGGGGACTTTGTAAGAAAAAACTTGCCCCTGCTATAACTTTCTGAATGCTGGGAATCAGTAGGAAATCAGCACCCTGTGATCTGGTTGATTGTGATGCTCATAATGGGAGATTAGATCTTGCAGGTACTTTGAAGTGACCCTGTAAAATATGTAATAAAATGGTAAGTTAGAAATAGGCCAGTAATTAGAGAGTACACTCAGATCAAGATTTGGTTTATTTCTTTTTGGATTTTTTTTCTCGCTGCAGACATGGGTGAAAACTTTCCAAAGGTGTGCATTTACTGAATAAAATGTATGAAATTTATTTTAGATTAATAGGGGTGGGTTTCCCAAAAGCTTTGTAATGCTAAATACTTTGTTAACTAGTACTTAAGATCGTTTGTTAATTAAAAATGTGTGTATGGCATCACATCAGTGTCAAAAGACAAAGGCATAAAAACACCAGGTGAAAATTATAAATATGTGAGTTTTAACATTTTGCCTGTGTAACTTTCCTTCACAGAGCACAACTGTGAAACTCGTGAGCAAAGAAAGAGGAATCATGTGGACTGTGCACTTTATTTAAATGAGTTTATTTAAATGATAATATTAACAATCCTGTCTTAAAAGCTTCTGTTGATTGTCTTTTGTCCTGTAGCTGGTAACTAGATAGCTAACTTGTGCTAATTTAACTGGCCTAGCACCTTTACTTAAACCTGAAATGTAATGAGCTTTTGGGAATTCATTCACCAAAGGTCAGTTTTCTGAACAGGGTTTAAGACTGTTCAAAGAAAATATGATGGCCCGGTCGCTGGCATTTCGGTCCAGAAAACCAACACGGTCAGTCATACACCTGGAGATATCAACCAATAAAATTTACTGACAGAGAGGACCCTGACCACGCTCCCAAATGGTCAAAAATATTGCGAAAAGAAACTTTCACAGTTTTGCTTGTGAGAAGGAAAGTTATGGAGGCAAAATGGTTAAACTCACACGTTTATAATTTTAGTTTTTGCTCAGTTCACTGAGTGGAGAAATTTAGCATTAGGCCTTTAATGTTTATCTTGGAGAATTTTGTTTTATTAATGCACTTGAGCACCCCCTCTTCTTTCCCTCTTTCTTAAGCTAGAAGAATAAAAACCAACTGTATTTTGACTCAGACATGAAAAAACTATGCTAGATCTTTAAACCTTTTTCATTAATGAATGAATAGAACAGAACTGGTTGTTGAGATCATTTGTTGCACAAAAAAGAGCTTAATAAAAGTTTAAAAATAAAAAAGTGAGTTTAAATCAATCAATTTAACATGTTCAAATGTAACCCAGTAAAGAAAATCAATCACAAAGGCAAGTAGACATTCAGAGGAAGGAATGTAAATTGATTGGGTCTCACAGCCATATACAGTCATATGTTTAAAAAATAAAAATAAAAAAACATTCTTGAACTGGAGCTTACTTGTCTGCTACTTATATGACAAGAGAATTTCTCTACACCCTTGAATTCTGTAACAAACAAACCCCAAGCAATTAATATGAGCTGAGTATTGTAATTTTACTAGTAAATCTCTAAAAAGTAAAAAATCATTAAAAGCTTATTTGTGATCACATTTTCATTCAAAAAGGTAAACTGCAATATGTTATATTCATTACATGTAAATTGAAATTTAAAGCAGTTTTTTACTGCTGATCAATTTGGTTTATAGTTAATGAAAACCAAAAATCCAGAATCTCAAAATCTCAACATTTTAATTTGAGTTTGAATAGATTACTAATCACAATATCAGCTTTAAAAAGTTATTAAATATATCAGTAGAAGTTGTCCATTTAGTCATGAGAAAAAAAGATAGCATGCAGGCAATGCAGACAAACCTTAGAAATGGGTAACAAAGATGAAGCAGAAAACTACAACATTACTTAAAATACAAGTGACTATTTTGTACCCTATTTAGTACTTTTAAAAGTCAGAACAGCCTACCTATTATAAAAAAGAGGAGTTAGGCATGCACAAACAACTGAGGGCTTCAGTCCTGCAAGAAGCAATATTGGTTAGTAGTGAATGCAGCTGAATCTTAGCTGAGCTTAATGACCAGCTCCTAACATGATAGTTTGTATTCAGGAATTCTTACTCCGCTGTAATATGCTACAACAAACCCATGCCGTCACAAAAACAGGCAGCAATTACTATAACGACAAATGCCAAAACTATGGTTTACAGAAACAGTCAAAGAAGACATTACACAGTATTCCTTTCCTTTCACTGCCATTAGTTAAATCATACACTGTAACACATTTCTGTAGTTTTCACAGCATTACTGCTGTATGATGAACAAATAAAGCCCAGTCCATCACTGCTCTTAGTGCACTTATGTATCTTCAAACTATGTGAATCCCTGAAGTTCTTCCCACAGTCTGAGCAGTGGTATGGTTTCTCTCCTGTGTGAATGCGCTGGTGCCTTTTGAGAGAACTTTGATTATTAAAACATTTCCCACATTCTGAGCAGTGGTACGGTTTCTCTCCTGTGTGAATGCGCTGGTGTTTTCTGAGATCACTTTGATCATTAAAACTTTTCCCACAGTCTGAACACTGATAGGGTTTCTCTCCTGTGTGAATACGCTGGTGAGTTTTGAGATTACTCAGTCGATTAAAAAGTTTCCCACAGTCTGAACAGTGATACGGTTTCTCTCCTGTGTGAATACGCTGGTGTGTTTTGAGATGACTCTGTTGACTAAAACTCTTCCCACAGTCTGAGCAGTGATACGGTTTCTCTCCTGTGTGAATGCGCTGGTGTGTTTTGAGAGCCCCTTGATGACTAAAATTTTTCTCACAGTCAGAACAGTAGTAAGGCTTCACTCCTGTGTGAATGCGCTGGTGTTTTCTGTGAGAACTTTGATCATTAAAACTTTTCCCACAGTCTGAACACTGATACGGTTTCTCTCCTGTGTGAATGCGCTGGTGAGTTTTGATATGACTCTGTCGACTGAAACTTTTCCCACAGTCCGAGCAGTGATAAGGTTTCTCTCCTGTATGAATTAACTGGTGAGTTTTGAGAGCCCCTTGATGGCTAAAACTTTTCCCACAGTCTGAGCAGTGATACGGTTTCTCTCCTGTGTGAATGCGCTGGTGTATTTTGAGATGGCCAGGTGTATAAAAACTTGTCCCACAATCTGAGCAGTGATATGGTTTCTCTCCTGTGTGAAAGCGCTGGTGTATTTTGAGATGACTTGGTGTGTAAAAACTTGTCCCACAGTCTGAGCAGTGATACTGTTTCTCTCCTGTGTGAATGCGCTTATGTATTTTGAGATGGCTTTGTGTATAAAAACTTGTTCCACAGTCTGAGCAGTGATACGGTTTATCTCTTGTGTGAATGCGCTGGTGTATTTTGAGATGACTTGATGTATAAAATCTTGTCCCACAGTCTGAGCAGTGATACTGTTTCTCTCCTGTGTGAATGCGCTGGTGAATTTTGAGATGACATGCTGTATAAAAACTTGTCCCGCAATCTGAGCAGCGATACGGTTTTTCTCCTGTGTGAAAGCGCTGGTGTCTTTTGAGATGACTTGGTGTATGAAAACTATGTCCACAGTCTGAGCAATGATAACATTTCTCTCTTGTGTGAATGTGTTGGTGTATTTTGAGAGAGCTCTTGTGTGTACTTTTCTTCATTTGTCTGCGAGGTATAGGAGAGGATGTTTGCTGAGTATTGGAGATTTTTCTGGATGCCAGGTTCTTCCCCATCTTTCAGAAGTGAACGTCTTTGTAAAATCTTGTGATGGTGTGTCCTGTGAAGTAAAATGGAAGTGTAAATATTAGTACTAGGAGCAGGAGAAGACTTGGAACAAGATGCCATTTATTCACAAAACCTAAGCTCCATGCAGAATGCAGGAGAATGACTGAATATTTAGGGTTTTTTCGTGCAATTACACAAAGCATTTCATTCCAAAAAGATGGCAGCTGCTATTGTTTCTAACATTTACCCTCTTTTTCCTGTACTTAAGTTTTCATTTGTGAAGTGTCTTTTATCATCTTCAACCACAATGGACACAAAAGCTTGTGCTGGTTTTTGCTTTCTCCTATTATTTACTCCAGTGGTCAGCTGTTAGCGATTAGCAAAAAGCTGTGCTGCTGCATGAGAGGCACCACAAGCTGCAGATGAGGAGGCAGGGGACCTGGGCTGGACCTCTCCATTGCATGCGAAGGATACACTACAAGCCCATTCTACCACCTGCTTATTTTGTTGTGGGGAATGTGAGATTGCTCAGAATAAGATGAACGAGTCCATGGTGCAAATGCAGTATCAGAGGGAATACCAGGAGTGTATCGTTATGGTGTTCATGTAGTCATGGTTTGTAATGTCCTGCAGACACAGCACACATAGGCCCTCCTCTTATCTTTGGAGACGTCTCCTCCACTCTGCCCTGCTTCACTCAGTATGTAACCAGCTACCCCAGAAACAAGGAAGAACATCATCTGCCTGTGTATGCAAAGAACCAGCAGTGACCAGCACAGAAAAGGAAACTGAAGAGGCTCTGCAGGACTGTTTTAAAACCACAGTGTGGGAAGACATGTGTGATCCTATGCAGAGGGAACTGAGAGGGAAGATAAGGGATGGGAAATCCAGCTACATGAGGAAGTTAAGGCACAATATTGATTTATACCGAATCATGTTGGTCAAAAAAAACAAAAATTGTTTTCAACAGCATCTAAGTGTGAGGAAACTCTGGATTCTAGCCTTGTCTACTAGCTAAGTGAACAGCAAAGCACTTATGTGAGTTGCTCTGGATAAGGGCGTCTGCTAAATGCCATAAATGTAAATGTATAAATGTCAGGAAGAGCTTCATTGTGCTCTAAAATGAACTGCTGTGTTCCACAGATAACGGCACTTTCATTCACACATTGTGGAACATCTGCAGATATGAATGTTTCTACACTCAGCACATCTCCATGCTGAAGATCACATTAACTATTCTGCACATAGTTTTATAAAGACTCATGGATATACTTAATGGACACAAACAGACTCTGGCGTGGAGAAACACATGAAGATAAACCAGTCCAGACCTACCAGTCCAGAGAATTATTCCCCAAATAAACCAACTGTCAGGGTTTGTGAGAAGAGCCTAAATCTCCTGTAGATCTTAAAGAAAGCAGAAACTCACTGTTGATCAAAGATAACTAGGAAAAGATCATCAAGCAGCTCCTGGACGAAGTTGTTTCTGTGCTGCTTAAATGCTGCTCCTTTTCAATGTGTTTCTATGTGTTTGAGAGTAAATGTAGAAGAGTGGAACATCTCCATACCTTCAGCAGCTGAGCTGATTGTGTTCCTACAGCAGAGCAGACTGAGCACAGAAGTGTGGACTGCACTGGGAGAAGATCGGAGGAGTAAAGACTGGGTTATAGACATATATCTCCCACCATGGCTCCTAGTGTGGGCTGGACGCCTCTCGGTCAAACCATCCTCCAGTGTTTGTGAGCACGTGCATATACTACACATTACGGTAAGAGCGTGTGGCGGGACTGATTTCAAAATAAAAGCCACAAGCTGCGGAATAGAACGTGAATGCAATTTCACAATGATGAAATACAGCAGTTATTTATAAAACCTTTAATTTAACACAAGAATAAACTAACCAATTAAAAAAGACAATATTTTTAAAACAACACTAAATCCATTTCTTTCTGCAAGCTGTGATTGGGGGGAAATGACATGTTGAAAATAAGTAGAAAAAGAAAAGTCAACGTTGAAATTTTCTATTCCAAATTACAGTCAAATGAATTGACAAATTTGAAATTTGAATTGGCAACGTTATTTGTCAGCAGGATTTTGCAAAGGTGTGCACTTTCTTAATAAAATGTATTCTACTTATTACAGATGAAAAGGATTGAGTTTCCCAAAAGCTTAATTACGCTAAGCACTAGTATTTAGGATCGTTTGCTTATTAAAGAATGTTTCCCAAAGCCTTGCCTAAGTAATGTGTGAACTCGCTCGTAAATTAACAAGTAATCTGACCTAGTCTTTATTCATAAAGTACTAATTAAAGTCGATTTCACCTGCAGTTTAGGACCTAGATACCAGAGACCACCATTTCTGCTTTAAAATAATATTATGTAATAAGATGAAGAACAAATAATAAATAAACAACCATTAAAAATATTTTTTCATTGCAATTGTTGATTTTTTTTTTCATTTTATATAGTCATCAGTTAACTTTACCCTAATCACAGCCTTTATGACAGTACTCGTCTGTAGTTTATTGTCTAATCAACACATCATAACTTCACCAATTAAACATAAATCAGTAAAATCCATAAACAGCCTGCAAGAAGCCAGTCACACTATGGCCACCCAGCCACCAGATGGCAGCCACCTCCCAATAATGGCCACAATCACACTGATTGACATCAGGTGCGTGGTGGTTACTTAAAGCATTCACACTTCACTCAGTTAGCGGTCTGGTGTTACTATGTCAAAACTCCACCAGTAATTTACCGGTAGTCTCATATCCCTCCTTAAAAAATGAGCTACTATTCTCATTTTCCTCCTTAGAAAAGGAGTAGTTTTGATTTCAGTTTCCCTTCTAACATAGGAGTGGTTTTCAGTTCTCCCCCTTGCCACCTGTCTCCAGTCAGGCTCATCCGTTAGCATATTTGCCTCTGAACCGCTATGTGCTACTCCTGGGGGTTCAAACCCTGTGTTATACATTTATTTGTTTTGCAGCAAATCACTAATTCATTTTTTTACTTTCTATTCAGAGCGATGATCAATTCATCACCAGCACTCTGTTCATTAGTCAGTTTTTCCCTTTTTTTGTTCTTAAAATAGAGCACAAAAGCCACTTGTCTTTGAGGTCTGATAAGGTCTGCAAGTCACAAACCACTCCCACCTCAAATAAAGTTGTTGCTAACCAACTTGGCAGCCAGGGTTCAAATCACACTCTGAGCAGCCCTGCTTTGCTCAAACATTGAGTTCTGTATCACAGGTGAATTGCTGCAGACAGTCTAGCAAAGCTGCTGTGTTTGTTTTTGCATTCTGTAACTGAGGCTTTACTACAGATGCCTATAAAATAGTTAGGATTTTGAAGAGAACAGAATCACTTGATACTGGAATTATATCTGAGGTTGTAGGTTCAGTTGATGGGACATACACTTCCAGACTCCCGAATTCCATCTATACACTCAAAAATGGGTTTTGAGTGGCCATTGGTTTTACATAAACACGATATTCTGGTATGACACATATAAGTAACATATGTGTAGTAGAAGTATATTACAGAGTTATATACAAAATAGAACAGACAGTGCAAATGAGCAATGTAGTGAGAGTCAGTGCAGTGAGTGAGATCAGAGGTTCAAGTACAGTTCACTTAAGTACAGTATGACCACTCTGGTGACATCTGTGGATGAGGATAGCTACAGCTCAGGGGAAGAAACTATTGGCATCTCATGTTGTGCTGATCTTGATGGACCTGAGTCTTCTACCAGAGGGAAGTGTCTGGAAGAGGTGATGTCCAGGATGAGTGGGGTCAGCTGTAATTTTGACAGCACATTTCGCTCTGCAGGTGTAGATGTCCTGAAGCATTGGTGGATTACATCCATTGATCCGCTCTGCTGCCCTGATCATGCACTGGAGTTTGGCTTGTTCTGGTGAGGTGGATGAACTAAACCATATGGTGATACATGACATGAGGATGGACTCGATGATTGCTGTGTTGAACTGTGAGGTAATTACTCAGAGATTTTGGCAGGTTGAATTTCTTCAGCTGTCTCATGAAGAACATTCTTTGCTGAGATTTCTTGGCTGTGGAGAACATTTTCCTCACCAACTTAAGGTCCCTTGATATGGCGGTACCCACATTTCTCTCCAGTGTGAATGCACCTGTGCATTTCTAATCACTGAAGTTCCTTGCACAGTCTGAGGAGTGATATATTTTCTCTCCTGTGTGAATGCACTGATGTCTAATGAGATTATTTTGATTATTAAAACTCTTCCCATAGTCTGCTTCATAGTGAGTTTCCTTCTTGCCTGTACATCTCAGCCTTTGTTAGGTGCAAGAGAGGATGCTTACTAAGTATTGGAGTATTTTTCTGGATTCCATGTTCTACCATTTCTTTTGTAGCACTTTATTGTCTATGAAATTGTCTGATAGTGTTTAGTAGTTTGGTAGGAATGTCAGAAGTAGGAGAATGCTTGGGACAGGAAGCTATTCATTTCTGAAAAAAAAGAAAAAGCTAAAACTATGTTTCATGTAAAATAATTAAACAAATAATTTATTTCAGATGAATTTTCTCAAAATAAGAACACACTAGTAGTTTGCAATCACATTTTAAAGAAAAAACGCATCTAACAATATTCCAGAATTTTTTAAGTTCCAAGTTGTAGCACATTTAGATGTAAATATCAGCAAATGTCATCACCCCATAGCTTACTCTGAAACTCAAATGTCTTCAGTGTGCAGCAAAAAGAAAAGAAACCAATGACTTATGTTGTTCCCATATTTTCAGAGGAAATATTATAATATACAAGTAAAATGGGTGTCATTTTACTTCTGAGCTGATTTATACATAAAGCATCTTTTAATATTTAAACATTTTTAAACAAATAAGGTGCTGTGTTTTTTGTTCCCAATCAATTTTCTCATTAATTAGAATAGAGGGGTAGGACGCAACAAAAAGTGTTGTGTGAACGCCCACTCAGCCTCAGACCAAGCGACCACACCCAAAATAATTAATTAAGACTTTATTTTCTCAGCATTAGAGCTTAACAATCAAAATAAGGAACAAAAACAAGAATCAAAGACTTCAGGGTGACCCCAGGCCAAAACAACAAACAAATCAACTATAACAAAAGAAAGCAACTATCTCATACTGAAAGTAAAGAAACAAAAATACAAACAATTACCCTAACTACTCTGTACATAAACAAAGGCAAAAGGTTGTAACAAAAAGGCAGGTCACCCCTACAAAAACCTACAGAATCAAAGAAACAAGCAAGCTTGGTCTGGGCTGGTGGGCCTTCACGGGAGCAACACTCTTCGGCTCAGAGAAAAAAGATGCAGCTCTCCACTCCCAAACAAAGAGTCCTTTTTAAGTCTCCCGCCGAAAACAACCAGCCAATGGGAAGTCATCATGGGTGGAGCAACAATCAGTGTTTCTCCAGAGCAGCCAACCACCAGTCAAAGCAGCAAACCTGGAAAAATAATTAAACACAAACCAAAAGAAAAGTCCCCAAACTCAGGGACGTAACAATTACTATTACCTTATTATTACAATTCTGTTAGCTTGTAGTATTACCATTGTCTTTGTATGGCTTTTACTGAAAAGGAGCAGTATCCATTCAGTGCTCCTCGTCACACACTCAGTAATTCACACTTCAATTTGGTCCGTATTTCACACGTGTCTGCATATATCTTTTACAAATGCAGAAGACAGAAACACATCTCAGCATTTCTGCGCTTCCATCTTCTACTGTTTGATCAACACTTTCCTCTTGCTTTATGGTATCTTGATCTTACAGAAATATCCAGATATATTCAGTACAAGTGGAGAAGGAAGAGTGTGAGTGGGCGGTTTGTGTGGGAAAGGTTAGGTTCCAGAGTGACGATGTTCAGATTCTGTTGTAGAAACATCGTAATGAAAGGTTACTGTTTAAATATACAGCAGGTTGTGTTTCTACTGTTACAGATAAATACTTTAACATTATACTCTGTTCAGGTTTTCATTATATTGTATCCTGTATTGCAATTTGTCTAAACTATATTGAGACATTAATTGTTCACTCATATCACCCAGCCCTACTTCCACTGTTCCAAAGAAAATGCCAAAAGTGCAAAAGACAACCTCCAGTCCTATTCCACACCCTGCTATCTCAACATTATTTTTTTATGAAAAAAAAAAACAACTCAAACTCAGTTTAAATCTTATGACGTTTTTCCCAGTATTATAATTTTCTGAGATTTTAATTCTAAACTAGTATAAACTGGTTCCTCACGCATGAAGTTTTGTAGAGAAGAGAAAATACACAGGGGACTTTTATTTTGAAACTCGGCTTTTTCGGCATCAGTGTAGGCATTGTGAGAGAGAGAGCTAATAATGCAGTGTGCTCCTTTGCTGTGGTTTTCACCTCCTATTTTGAGTCAAAGTCCTTAGCAGAGGAGCAGAGAACCATTTCCCTTCTTTCTGTCAGAAGAAGAGACTGTATCTCACTCAGACACTTAATTCTTCCGACTCTTCAATCTTCCACAGACACTGGAGAGGGCTGCTGCTCCGTCCTGGGCTCCTGAGGAGGACTGAGTGCTGGGAGATGTTCCGCAGGGCTGCTTGGGACTGAAGGGGCAGCGTGTTGCCTTCCTCTCTGCAGCTCCGTTTAGGAGGAGTTTACCCTGCTGTTCAAAGAGCTCTTCCAGCATCAACCCCACTGCTCCACACTGGTACCTCTCTACCATTCAGTGTTCCCCATCACACACTCAGTAACTCACACTTCACGTTGGGCCGTATTTCACATGCGTCTGCGTACATCTTTTACAAATGCAGAAGATAGAAAAACATTTCAGCATTTATGCTCTTCCATCTTCTACTAGTTCACTTTGATCGACACTTTCCTCCTGCTTTATTTTATCTTGATCTTTCAGAAATGTCCAGATATATCCAGTACAAATTGAGAAGGAAGAGTGTGAGTGGGGGGAGGGTGTTGTGTGGGAATGGTTCGGTTCCGGAGGGACAATGCAACCAGAGTGCAGTCTTGTTCAGATTCTGTTGTAGAAACATCGTAATGAAAGGTTACTGTTTAAATATACAGCAGGTTGTGTTTCTGCTGTTACAGATAAATACTTTAACATTATATTCTGTTCATTTTCTCATTATATTGTATTCTGTATCACAATTTCTCTAAACTATATTGAGACATTAATTTTTTTTACTCATATCACTCAGCTCTACTTCCACTGTTCCAAAGAAAATGCCAAGAAAAGTTTTCTTCTAAAATATCAGTCCCATTTTTTTAAATTCAGATAAAAATGATATTCATAGCTTGGTCTCCTTCTGCTGAAGTAAGATTAACTTTATATTTTTTCAGCTGGATGTGTGCATCTCTAAATATTATTTTAACCTAGTATTGTTTTTAGACCTGTAATCTGTAAGCTTCTTTGTAATTATTGAGTGTCTCACTTTACCAACTGGCATTCTAGAAGTGTTGTGTGTAGAAACATTCATATCTGCAGATGTTCCACAATGCGTGAATGAATGTGCAGTTATTTTTGGAACACAGCAGTTCATTTTAGACTAGAATGTAGCTCTTCCTGAGAGCTGTTTTGTTTGGGTGGGGGTTGCTACTCAATGGCTGGTAGATTAAGAGATGGTGGTGTGGAGAGCTGTTAAGTGGGTTGTGTAAAGTATGAGAAACATTAAAGAATTAATGAAGTACTTCACAGTCTGTGAAAAACAGATTTTTTTTTGGTGCCAGTTGATCACAACAATGCTTTTGGGTGGATGGTGAGATGAAATCTCAGCCTGGGTATTTTTCACATTCCTCCTGAAGACTGCACACTGAAGGCATTTATGGTTGAGAGTAAAGGATGGTCCCTGATAGCAAGAGGATAGTGGACCAGTGTTGGTCCACTGATGGCAAAGTTTTTAGTCCACAGGCATTTTGCTCAGCATTTTCTGGGTGGTCCACCAACAGTTAAGTAAAACTATATATCTTATTCCTTTGTATCCACTCATTCAATGTGCACTTCTGTTGAGAAAATTGTTGAAAGTCTGAATCAAAAGATTTGTGTAATTTTTGTGTAATTTCTGTGTAATTAACCCCATAAATAAATAAGTAAAATGTCAAAATTTATGTAAGTAATTTAACCTAATTAATTAATTCTCCTGCATTCTACACGGGGCTCAGGTTATGTTTTTTTTTTTTTTTTTTCCAGAATTGAATGATATCCTGTTCCAAGCCTTTTCCTGCCCCTAGTACTAACATGTGTGCACATGTACACACCATCAGATTTCACATAGATGCTAACTGCTGAAAGATGGGGAAGAACATGGCATCCAGAAAAATCTCGAATACTCAGCAAACATCCTCTCCTACACCTCGCAGACAAATGAAGAAAAGTACATACAAGACTTTTAATCAACTGAGTTTGCTCAAAACACACCAGAACATTCACACAGCAGAGAAACGTTCTCACTGTTCAGATTGTGGGAAGAGATTTTATGCACCAAATCATCTCAAAATACATCAGCGTATTCACACAGGAGAGAAACCGTTCCATTGCACAGACTGTGGAAAGAGTTTTAGGCAGCAGAATAATCTCAAAAGACACCAGCATATTCACACAGGAGAGAAACCATATCACTGCTCAGACTGTGGGACTAGTTTTAATCGACAGAGTGCTCTCAAAATTCACCAAAGCATTCACACAGGAGAGAAACCATATCACTGTTCAGACTGTGGGAAAAGTTTTAATCATCAGAGTTCCCTCAAAACTCACCAACGCATTCATACAGGAGTGAAGCCCTACTACTGTTCAGACTGTGGGAAAAGTTTTCATCAACAAAGTTCTCTCAAAATTCACCAAAGCATTCACACAGGAGTGAAACCTTACTGCTGTTCAGACTGTGGGAAAAGTTTTAATCAACACAGTCATCTCAAAATTCACCAACACATTCACACAGGAGAGAAACCTTACTACTGTTCAGACTGTGGGAAAAGTTTTAATAATCAACGTAATCTCAGAAAACACCAGCGTATTCACACAGGAGAGAAACAATATCATTGCTCAGACTGTGGGAAGAGTTTTTATCAACGGAATCATCTCAAAATTCACCAGCGCATTCACACTGGAGAGAAACCATATCACTGCTCAGACTGTGGGAAGAGTTTTAACCAACAGAGTCATCTTAAAATTCACCAACATATTCACACAGGAGATAAACCGTATCACTGTTCAGACTGTGGGAAAAGTTTTAATAATCAAAGTGATCTCAGAAAACATCAGCACATTCACACAGTAGAGAAAAAATATCATTGCTCAGACTGTGGTAGGAATTTCAGGCATTTAGGTAGTTTGAACATACACAAGTGTACTAAGATCAGTGATGGAACTGGGCTGTAAGCACAGAATATAAGAGTATACGTAACTGGTGTAGAATAGAAAACCCAGTATTATAATGTTTTTGAAGTATGTGAATAAATAGTACTGTTCATACACAATGAAAAAATTAGGTTGCATTTAATATTCCAAAGTTGTACATTCTGTATCAGTGTCTCATTAGAGCTCCATTCATAAGATCAGAGAAGTCCACAATCATGCAAATGTTGTGGCACCATTCGTGTGCCTAGATTAAATTTACCAAACTCCATTATGACTCTCCCCCTGTCACATGATACAATGTTCCTAGCACTAGGAAGGTAAAGACAAGCAAATGGAGCGTCAAATTGGTGATTCTCGGATCATAGTGCTAGTGAATTAGACCCATGAGTCACTTGGAGCATAAAAGGAGATTTGGCCAGGAAAGAATTTAAGATGAACATTTATTTAGTTGGACAGACTGCAATACACTTCAGACGTCTAGGGAGCAGTGTTACTTGTTACAGACAGCACAGCAGTTCAGTTAGCCAATTTAACCATTTAAATTCTAAATAATTATTAGTTGCAGCCCTACAATGAAGTACACCTTACTAAGGGTTTTCTGAAGGTCATACTATTAATATTATTGTATTACAGAACATAAATGTGTAAACATTTGACCATGTGTTTGATTCCTGGCATCCTGCTTTGCTGAGATTCTTGTATGTTAACTAATGACAGCAAAAGTACTACTCATCAATTTTCATCAATTGCAAAGGTCAGAGTGGTGCTGTTGACAGCAGATGAGGTTTCTAGGCTGTTCTGTGAGAGATCCTGGACATGATTTAAATCTGAAAGAGACCGTTCTCCTTGGTCATATATAGGCCTTTCAATCAAACATTTATTCTTTTCATTCTCTAACTTTTTCAGAGAATTTAAGACACTTAGCCCTTTCGGCCCTCAGCCCTCACTGTGAGGGGAGAATCACACCTTGTGTTCTCAGCTTTGTAACTCAGGAATTCCTTGACAGACTGGCACAGAAACTGCAGAACTTACTCCTTCTAACAGTAGTGATTGTCTTGTAGTGCAGTGAAGCATCTGAGAGTAATTAATTGTGGAAAATCATGCTTTTATAAAATTTATAACTGTTTTTAGAAGGTCCTGTTATTAAAATCCAATATAATAAAGCAGTTTTTATTACCTGAGTTGTTGGTCATTTCGGCCCTGAACAAAGAATTTCAAGTTTTGTGCTGCTATGACAAGCAGTTTTAGAGATTGGCATGGATCCAAGAGGCAAAATCAACCAAAAAATTAATACCGCCTGAATTTTTGTATACATTTTGTCACAGTAATAAGTATTATACAGTCATATTTATTTTTTGATTCTCAACTTATAGATACCAATTTGCAACTTTTTTGTTCAGAAATCTAGTCTAGATCTAGTCTAGAATTTGATGTCTCCACATTCAAAATTAAGTTAAAAAAAATCATTTTTTGACAACGACTTTGTAACTTTCATCAAGATATTAAACTTCTGATAGTATGTACACATGAAGTAATTACATATTTAAGCAGCCAAATGCCTTCCGTAAAGATATCATATGCCTTGTGACTATCTCATGTAATTACAGTGTTATTACAAAAAAATAAGGCAATTACAAAAATGTACAAAAACACACGACTTGTGTAGCTAGGGCTTATTAATGATTGTCATATTGTGTTTAAGAAAGATACACTGAAATAAGCAACTTACAATCGACAGTGTTCTTCATTAAAGATCTACCAATTTAAATTGTCAGTTTTTATTTGCATGTAATTTACATAAAGGTATAACTGCTTCAACCAAGTTAGTGTTAGTTTGGGGGTGTGACACAATATGGTGGGGGCGATGCATTACTGATGCAGTGTTACATAGCTGAGAGAGTTTGGAAAAGAGGAGTCCTGACATGACAAAAGACAACAATAAAAAGCAAGCAAACTGTTTGAGCTTGAACCTCAGTGACAAAAGAAAGGGGATGGAATATCTGACCAATAGATTCAAATAAGTCTTCATGTAACTTGAAATTCTGACCTGGAAATGGAAAGAAAAATAGAGGATAGAAGATAATACAGGAGAGGAAACAACAGAAATTAGACAAATTCACTTTCTTATTAAATGTATTTTCAACATGCCATTTTTTCTAAACACAGCTTGCAGGGAGGAATGTTTATTTGCTTATAATAATGTTGTCATTTGTTATTAGTTCATTCTTTTATTCTTTTGTTAAATTAAAGGTTTTATAAATAACTGCTGTATTTCATCATTGTAACATTTCATTCACGTTCTGTCCGCAGTTTGTGGCTTTTATTTTGAAATCAGTCTCGCCACATGCTCTTACCGTAATGTGTAGTATATGCACGTGCTCACAAACACTGGAGGATGGTTTGACCAAGCAGTGTCCAGCCCACACTAGGAGCCATGGTGGGAGATATATGTCTATAATCCAGTCTTTACTCCTCCGATCTTCCCCCAGTGCAGTCCACACATCTGTGCTCAGACTGCTCTGCTGGAGGAACACAATCTGCTCAGCTGCTGAAGGTATGGAGATGTTCCACTCTTCTACACCTTCTTCTACATTTACTCTCAAACACATAGAAACACATTGAAAAGGAGCAGCATTTAAGCAGCACAAAAGCAGCTTCGTCCAGGAGCTGCTTGATGATCTTTTCCTAGTTATCTTTGATCAACAGTGAGTTTCTGCTTTCTTTAAGATATACAGGAGATTTAGGCTCTTACGAACCCTGACAGTTGATTTGTTTGGGGAATAATTCTCTGGTCTGGTGGATTAAAGTGTTATTTTGGTGCTGTTGTTCCTTCATGCTGACTGTAGGGATATCTCCTTTATCTTCATGTGTTTCTCCACGCCAGAGTCTGTTTGTGTCCATAAAGTATATCCATGAGTCTTTATAAAACTATTTGCAGAATAGATCATGTGATCTTCAGCATGGAGATGTGCTGAGTGTAGAAACATTCATATCTGCAGATGTTCCACAATGTGTGAATGAAAGTGCAGTTATTTGTGGAACACAGCAGTTCATTTTACAGCAGAATGAAGCTCTTCTTGAGAGCTGTTTAGTTTGGGTGGGGGTTGCTGCTCAATAGCTGGTAGATTAAGGGATTGGGGGGTGGGAGCTGTTAAAAGGGAGTGTGAGAACCGTTCAGGGATGAGTGGTCCACATCAGTTTCTGAAAGTTCAACTTTCTCTTTCTTTCTTTCTTTTTTTTTTTTTTGGGGGGGGGGGGGGGGGGGTAAGTGAAAAGGTTTTTATCTTTTAAACCTGTAGAAGAGCATATTCAGGTCATTGGTCACATGGTGGTTGTTCTCTTGAAGTCCCTTTCAAACTGAAGGTGGGTCATTATAAGAAATGTGTTTTTCAGCCTGTCTATGTTTCTCTTCACTGTTTTAATCTTTTTCTCTAGTCTGTGCTTGTTTTTTTGTAGAGAATTCTGAATGAATTCTGAACCAATCCTGAATGTTTCACATTTTTCCATATGAAACTCTGAAGTTCAGCTGAAAATTCATATTAATGTCTTGCTGAATTTCTTCTGTTTTGCATATTTTGCACTCAGTGTTTCAGATCATCGTATAAATAATATAAACAAAATTATAAAACAGGATAAAAGCTTAACACCTTTACCACTGATTAAGAAAAACTGCATATTCATTTGTTTATAACTGGTTGTGCCACCTTCAGCAGCAACTGTAATCAAAAAGATAGAGACAAAGAACTTCGAGTTTGTTACATTTACACATATAACATGCAAAGTGCACAAGGAGTTGATATAAATGTAGGTAATTATGCAAAGCATGGAAAATTACAGAAACACTGCTTGAGTGCTGCAAGCATCTTCTTGTGTAGGCTCCTCTGCTAGGTTTACATGCAATTAGGGATGTGACAGAGTTGAGGAAAATGTGCATCTGTCAGATTTGAATTTTTTTTTCTACAAATCCTTTGAATGCGGTTTTGGAAAACACAGGGCCAAGAACACCCGATAAATCCTGATAAGCCCGTTTGTGCATGTATTTTTGTATTTTTTTCAACACGAATACAAGATGCTTAAACAGGCTATCATCCACAGGCAGTCACAGACTCACGGTGTACCGTAAACAATTCATCATTCAATCATTTATCATGTAATTAACTAATGCATTCTTACACAAAGAAGACATATCAACTATTAGTGTAGACCTGTTCGTATTTACTACTGTTTTGTGTTTTACACTTGTTTTCTTACCACATTCGGCCATTTTCATTATTTATTGATGTAAAGCAGAAGTATAAAGTAAACAACATTCACCATTAAATTCAGATGAACATTTGGTGGTCTCTAAAAGGTGACCTGCAGGTTGGAAATCAAAATGTGTCATGCACCCCCTCAGTCTCTCTGGACTCCAGTTCCCAGAATCCTTCAGTTGGTCACCTAACTGATCATGTGACTCACGTTCTGATCACCAGAGTTCTGATTGTATTCACCTGGTCTGGAGAGTGTATCAACCTGCCTATCAACCTATTCAGTGTCTAGCTTTGCTTCGTTACCCTTAATGCGATACCCATGTTTATTGTTATCAGTCTGTCCGTGTTTGAGAAGTTTCTGTTTCCTGTCTCCTGCCTTTCATCTCTTCCTGTATTTATTCTACCAGTTATTGATCTTCATTTGTTTTTTCGACTTCGTCCCTGGTTTGTCCATCCTGGTATTGTCTCGCCTGCCTGTTATTGACCTGAACTGTTTGACTCTGTTTATTGCTTTTTTCCCATTAAAGTGCTGTATTTATATATGCAGTTATGTTTATATCTGCGTCTCTGTCTGGACCTGACTGTATGAGTTGTTCTGTTTTATATACCAGTGGCAATTTCAAATCCGCATTTGATGAAATTTGGTCCCAAAACATCCGTCAAATTCGAATTTGCTAAAAATGTTCGAAGTTTGCATGTCATCGAATTCGAATTCGAACTTCATCACATCCGTACATGCAATGCTTCACACCATACAGGTAGCAGCTCAGACTGCTTTACATTTGCTCAACTACACTGCAGAGCTGATCTGCAGAGGACTTGATGAGCCTGACACTAATGTCATCTGGACCTACAGCTTTCCTTGTCTTGATTTTTCTGAGCTCATTTCATTCTTCACCTGGGCTGTTGTGAAGGACAGAATGGAGCTGGAGCGTTGAATCCTGGAGTCTGTGAATGGTAGATTAGAGCTATCATTAGAGGAACCAGTGAGAGATGGTTGTGACCTCAGATCTGTTGAGAAGAGGGTTAGTGTGAGAGAGGGAGGATGGCAGCATGGTGGTAGTTTCCCAGGTGGGGATTCTGCAGGGATGTCTGTATAGGGTGAGGGGCAGGTCAGTGATCAACTCTATTGAAAAAAAGATCGAGGTTGTTCACCCAATTCACTCTTCTGACATTATTCTGCTGTAATTGTTCCTCCAGTAGCTGGATTTCCCCTCCCTGTTCTTCCTTCTTAGTTCCTTCTGTTCAGCTTTCAGATCATCCTTGTCACCTGATCTGAAGGCCCTCTTCTTTTAGGAGAGTCTTTATGTGAGGATTTATCCATGGCTTGTTGTTGGAGAAACACTGGTCTTAGTGAGGACAGTGTCCTCCACACAGAAGTTAACATACTATGTAATGCAGTTTCAAAGTCTTCCCCATTAGGATCACACATTTCTTCTCACACTTTGGGTTCAAAACAGTTCTGCAGAGCCTCTTAAATCTTCAGTGTGTGGGTCACTGCTGTTTTTTATGTACACAGGGTTTGTACAAAGACAGAAGATGAATTAGTTTATCAGACCTTCCAAACGGAGCACGCAGGGAAGAGTTATATGCCTCCTTTATGTTGTCATAAAACAGGTCCAGTATTTTATTGTTTCTGGGGTGGCAGGTTACATACTGAGTAAAGCAGGGCAGAGTTAAGGATGGAGAAGCAGGATTGAAGTCTCCAGAAAGCCTGTAGATGCTGTCTGCACCCTGCACACAGCTGAATGCAGGATGTCAAAAGCCTCGTCACCAGGAGCTAGTATGGTCTCATGCTAAAAGTTTATAGTTCCTACAGCAGATTTGTTCATTAAGTGATGTGCCCAGAGTTACACCATCTATCATTCACAAAGTCCGCCTTCTTTCCCCATACCACTGTCCTGTCTGGCCAAATGAGGTGAATGAGTCTATAGATACGAGTGTGTCCAGAGTTAATGTGGTTAGCTATGACTCCATGAACACCATAATGCTACACTCCCAGTATTCCCTCAGATGCTGCATTCATGCCACAAGCTTGCACATCTGTGACGTGATCTCCTCATGACAACATAAGCAGATGATAGAATAGGCTTTAGTGTCTCCTTCACATGCAGCGGAGAGCTCCAGCCCAAGGCCCTTGCCTCCTCTTCTGCAGCTTATGGAGGATGTTGCACCAAGATATCCATTGTGGCTGAAGATAAGACACTTCACTAACAAAAAAGTAAATTTAAGTACAAGAAAAAAAGGGTAAATGTTTTAATCGCTGCTATAATTCCAGCAGCTGCTAGAACAGGTTTCCACCTCAGCCGTGCCATCTTTTTAGAATGAAATGATTTGAGTAATTATTGTGTAATCATAAGCCCTCTAAAAAAAGATAAAGTCCCAAATTAAATCATTCTCCTGCAGTCTACATGGAGCTTAAGTTTTGTTCTTTCTTTTTTCAGAAATGAATGGCATCCTATTCCAAGTCTTCTCCTGCTCCTAGTACAAAAATTCACAGTTCAATTTGACTTTGCAAGCACACACCATCAGAAGATTTCACAAAGACGTTAACTGCTGAAAGATGGGGAAGAACATTGCATCCAGAAAAATCTTCAATACTCAGCAAACACCCTCCCCTCCACCTTGCAAACAAATGAAGAAAAGTACATACAAGAACTTTAATCAACAGAGATTGTTGAAAACACACCAGCACATTCACATAAGAAAGAAACTTTATCACTGCTCAGACTGTGGGAAGAGTTTTCATTCATCAAATTATCTCAAAATACACCAGCGTATTCACACAGGAGAGAAACCGTATCACTGCTCAGACTGTGGGATGAGTTTTTGTTCATCAAATTATCTCAGAAAACATCAGCACATTCACACAGGAGAGAAACCGTATCACTGCTCAGAATGTGGGACAAATTTTTATACAGCAAGTCATCTCAAAATGCACCAGCGCATTCACACAGGAGAGAAACCGTATCACTGCTCAGACTGTGGGAAGAGTTTTTGTACAGCAAGTTCTCTCAAAATACATCAGCGCATTCACACAGGAGAAAAACCGTATCACTGCTCAGACTGTGGGACGAGTTTTAATAAATCAGGTACTCTCAAAATCCACCAGCGCATTCACACAGGAGAGAAACCGTACCACTGCTCAGACTGTTGGAAAAGTTTTAGTCATCATGGTGCCCTCAAAATTCACCAGCGCACTCATACAGGAGAGAAACCATACCACTGCTCAGAGTGTGGGAAAAGATTTAGTGATCAAAGTCATATCAAAATTCACCAGCGCATTCACACAGGAGAGAAACCATATCACTGCTCAGACTGTGGGAAAAGCTTTAATTCTCAAAGTGCTTTAACAAACCACCAGCGCATTCACACAGGAGTGAAGCCTTACTATTGTTCAGATTGTGGGAAAAGTTTTCGTCTTCACGCTGCTCTCAAAACACATCAGCTCATTCACACAGGAGTGAAACCGTACCAGTGCTCAGACTGTGGAATGAGTTTTACTCTGCCGAGATATCTCAAATCTCACCAGCGCATTCACACAGGAGAGAAACCGTATCAGTGTTTAGACTGTGGAAAAAGTTTTAGTCGACAGCTTCATCTCAAATCTCACCAGCTCATTCACACAGGAGAGAAACCATATCACTGTTCAGACTGTGGAAAAACTTTTAGATTACCGAGTACTCTCAAAACTCATCAGCGCATTCACACTGGAGAGAAACCATATCACTGCTCAGACTGTGGAAGGAACTTCAGAAATGTGCGTAGTTTGAAGATACACAAGTGCACTAAAAGCAGTGATGCACTGGACTGAATTTGTTTATCATACAGCAGTATTGCTGTGAAAACTACAGTGTATTTGTTACTTAATGCAGTGAAAGGACTACTTTGTAAATTAGTTTTATTTGGCTGTTTTTGAAAGATCCTTTACATTGAATCCTTTAGATTGATTTACAAATCATTTTCAATCTATATTTAATTGAATACACAATAAAGACAAGATATTTAATATCCAAACGGATAAACATTGTTTTTTGCAAATATTAAGTCATTTTGAATTTGATGGCTGCAACACATTGCCAAAAAGTTGGGACAGGGGCATATTTACATCATCTTTCCTTTTAAAAACACTCAGTAAGCATTTGCCGACTGAAGACAGTAATTGTTGAAACTTCGTAGGTTGAATTTTATCCCATTCCTGCTTGATGTACAAATTCAGTTGCTGACAGCCTGGGGTCTGTTGTATTTTGCACTTTGTGAGCCACACATTTTCAAAGGGAGACAGGTCTGGACTCTTTTACTACAAAGCC
Source organism: Acestrorhynchus altus (assembly GCA_034509495.1). NCBI lineage: Eukaryota > Metazoa > Chordata > Actinopteri > Characiformes > Acestrorhynchidae > Acestrorhynchus > Acestrorhynchus altus. The sequence continues at coordinate 336,665 of CM067503.1, read as the reverse complement.
ACACTGTTGTTACATGTGCAGAATGAGACTTGGCATTGTCTTGCTGAAATAAGCAGGGCTGTTCCTGAAAAAAGTTGGATGGCAGCATATGTTGCTTCAAAACCTTTCAATTAATGTAGGTTACCCATGCCATGGGCACTAACACACCCCCACACCATCTGGCTTTTGAACTTTGTGCTGATAACAATCTGGAGAATTTTTTTCTTCTGTGAGTCGGAGGACACAATGTCCATGATTTCTAAAAACAATTTGAAATATGGACTCGGCAGAGCACAGGACACTTTTCCACTTTGCATTAGTCCATCTCAGATGTGCTTGGTTCAGAAAAGCTGGCAGAATTTCTGGGTGTTGTTGATATATGGCTTTCGCTGTGCATGGTAGAATTTTAACTTGCACTTGTAGATGGAGTGACAAACTTCACTGACAATCTGAAGTGTTCCTGAGCCCATGTTGTAATATCCATTACAGAATGATGTCGGTTTTTAACGCAGTGCTGTCTGAGGCATCGAAGGTTTTTGGCCTTGCCGCTTGCGGAGATTTCTTTTGATGATTTTATGGACTATAGATGAAGAAATCCCTAATTTCCTTGCAAATGCACATTGTGAGATGTGCTGAAACTGTTGGACTATTTGCTCACATAATTGTTAAAGCGGTGAACATCTTCCCAACCTTGGTTGTGAATGACTGAGCCTTTTGTGGATGCTCCCATTATACCCAGTAATTACATTCACCTGTTTCCAATTAACCTGTTCATCTGTGGAACGTTCCAAACAGGTATTTTTTGAGCATTCATCAAATTGCTAATTGCCCCTGTCACAACTTTTTTGCAACATATTGCAGGCATAAAAAAACAATAAAATGTATTCATTTGAACATTAAAAATCTTGTCACATATTTAATTGAATATAGGTTGAAAAGGATTTGCAAATCATCATATTTTTACACAATGTCCAACTTCATTGGATGACAGGTAGGCTTTCATATCTTTTAAAAGTAGTATAAAGTGTACAAAAATGGGCAGGGCTATATGTTATTGGCCACTTGTATTTTAAGTAATATTATGGTTTTCTGCTTCATCTTGGATACCCAGTTCTAAGGTTTGTTTACATTGTGTAGAAGGTGCTTATTTCAAAAGTGTACATTTTTTAATGAGAGGTGTGATGGTGGTCCTGGTCACCCCTGCCCTGCACATTTTAGCTTGAACACACATCATGCAGCACTGAAGGGCTTATTAATGTGCTAATTAGTTGAATCAGGTGTGGTGTGAGAAGTGAAAGCTCTGAAATATTCAGGGTAGAGGTGCCTCCAGGAGAAATACTGCCTTATGAGACGAAATGTCAGTTTAAAATAACTGTGGAGTTTTGTTTTGTTTTGTTTGCTTTGTGTTTTGTATTTGGAGTGTACATATTGAGTATTGCAATTGAGTGAATACCAGGAGCTTTTCCACCAATATTGGTTCTTGCAGTACCAACTGGGATGTAAGAGAAGCTCAATTTGTCTATCCTTTCTGAATTTCAAGAAAGGTCAGAGACTGCTCTGCTGTGTACACATACATTTTTTATTGGCATGTTTTTTTCTCATGACTAAATTGTATAGTGCATTACTTTGTTTTTAAGCTGATACTGTGATTAGTAATCTATTCAAACTCAAATTAAAATGTCTGATTAAAAGAGATTTTGAGATTTTGGATTTCTGTTTTTCATGAACTATAAACCAAACTGATCAGCAGTAAAAAAAACTGCTTTAAATGTAAATTTACATATAATGAATATAAAATATTGCAGTTTACCTTTTTGAATGAAAATGTGATCACAAATAAGCTTTTAACGATTTTTTACTATTTAGAGATTTACTAGTATATACAACAGAAATTACACTAATCAGCTTGTATTAATTGCTTGAGTTTTGCCTGGTACTGAATTCAAGGGTGTAGATAAATTCTCTTGTCAAAGACGTAGCAGACAAGTAAGTTTTTTTTTGTTTTTTTTTTTTACATTTGACTGTATATGGCTGTGAGACAATTTATATATCAATTTATATTCCTTCCTCTCAATGTCTACTTGCCTTTGTGATTGATTTTCTTTACTAGGTTACATTTGATAATGTCAAATTGATTGATTTAAACTCTTTTTAATTTTTAAACTTTAATTAAGCTCTTTTTTGTGCAATGATCTCTAACAGCCAGTTCTGATCTATTCATTCATTAATGAAACAGGTTTAAAGATCTAGCATAGTTTTTCCGTGTCTGAGTCAGTACAGTTGTTTTTTTTTCTTCTAGCTTAAGAAAGAGGGAAAGAGGAGGGGAAGTTCAAGTGTATTAATACTAATGTGATCTCAATGCATATGTTTTTAGTGAAACATGCTTTTTTGTAACAGTTAAACTAAATTCTCCAAGATAAACATAACCCCAAAACCGATTATTAATTAATGAGGTTTGTAGTTAGAATGTAGCTTATAGAAGCATCAGCAGAATTTAGGCTTTATTTGTTTCCATTGAACTACTAATGCATCTCAAAACTTTTTCTTAATAATGGAATTCAATATATTTTATATTAATTACATTTTAAGTTTTGAAATTCTGAACATATTGTATTAGGTTTTTCCCAGTATTATAATTTTCTGAGATTTTATTATAAACTGGTTCCTCGCTGGTTCCTGTAATTTTGTAGAGAAGAGAAAATACACAGGGGACTTTTATTTTGAAGCTCGGCTTTTACATTATCAGTGCAAGCTAAGTGAGAGAGCTAGTAGTGCAGTGTGCTGTAGTTTTCAGCTCCTGTTTTGAATGAAAGTCCTTAAACAGATGGTTGTTAGTGTCACTTACAGTGTGTGTGTGTTTGTGGACTCATTCCCCGATGCAGTGAGGAGCAGAGACGCTTGTGGAGCTGAGGAGGAGCTGTGTTTATCAGTGTAGAGATGGTGAGCAGAGACACTGGAGAGGGCTGCTGCTATGTCCTGGGCTCCTGAGGAGGACTGAGTGCTGGGAGATGTTCTTCAGGGCTGCTTGGGACTGAAGGGGCAGCTGGTTGCCTTCCTCTCTGCAGCTCCGTTTAGGAGTTTGCCCTGTTGTTCAAAGAGCTGTTCCAGCATCAACCCCACCTCACTTCCATTCACTCTTCCAGTCTTTTATCTTGATATAATTGACCATACAAGTTACAAGTCGGGGCACTTGTGTCCCGGTGGTTGGGGAATGTTTGGAATGTTGCCGGTTTGATCCCCTAAACTGGCAGGGTATGAATTCACTAGTATGGACTAATGTTCACTAGTGTGGACATCTCACAAATATAAATACTGTAAAGGTTTTAGATATTTAGTTTTAAAATTATTTTTTTTACATTCATTACAGTGATACATTTCAAGCTTTAATGTTTTAAAGTTAATACTGTGATTAGTAATATATTCAAATTTGAATTATAATGTTCTAATATTTAGAGTTTCTAGTTTACATGAACTATAAGCCAAACGGATCAACAGTAAAACAAAAATAGCTTAATAATGAATATAAAAATTAAACAATATTCAAATTTTTTTAGATGCACAAATGTGTGTTTTTCTCTGGGTGGATGGTTTAAATGCAGAGGACAAATTTCTATGTATTGTATGCAGCACAGTGGATCTATATTGACATTTCACATTAAAGAGGTGAAAGAACTGTTTTGTTTGATGGCTGCCACTAAAAACAATTTTTCTATGAATTAATCTGTCATATATGTTCTTGCTTATTTGACTAAACAACTAATTTTGTCTCCAACAAAATCAAACTGGGCATTCGTTTTGTGTGTGAATATATGATGCACCACAGCAAAATTTAAATAAAGGTTGACATACTAAAGTCCAACATTTTAAGTTTAATTGGCAACTTCATCACATAGAAAAAAACTATTTGAAAAAATTCAAGTTGGCAGTTCATCACCAAAAGAAAGCCAAGTTGCATATTAATCTCAGTTATTAAAATCAAATCTATTGTATTTATGGTCTTCCCTATACAAACAAATGCTACATGTTTTAATATCCAACTTAATAACAGTGCTAACAGGGCTCGTAGCCAGCATGCTAATTCCGCACAATCAATTTTGGACAAAGGCTGCAATGTTGGGAGAGCTGCAATGCAGCTACCAATGTTGAGAGAGCATGGTTGCCACCATGCCAAATTGGTTAGTGTGGTGCAACAGATAACACCACCAGTGAGTCAACACACCATGTGGGACACTGAGGCTTGAATTCCCAGTCTGGGTAACTGTGCTGTGCTACACCTAAGACTCCTAACACTACTGTAAGTTGCTCTGGATTTAGCGTCAGCTAAATGCCATAAATGTAATGTCCTACCAGTGCTGCGATGTTGTAGGAGGACTGTGTGCAGGATGCTTATGCCGTTCCAGCACTGTAGCTGGTGCACTGGGCTCAGCCGGGTACTCACTAAGGAGCCCCTCAACCTGGCTCCAGAGTGAGGTGAGGGAAACTGAGTTGTGACTGTTCATAAGGAGTAACTGTATCATACTTTCTCTGGCCTGATCTAAGGAAAAATCTGACTTCTCTTAATTGAAAAATAGTTATAGTCTGATCAAGTCTTAATAAAATGTTTGGGAGTAATATCTGTTGTTTCAGTATATACGAGAACCTCAGGTTTTACAAACTCATTGATATGTCATTCACTGAGTGTCCGGAACCTTTTCAGTGATACTTGTAACCCAATTTAGTTTATAGAATCAATTTATAAATTGAATCAAATACTACTTAATTGGTGTAAAATATATTTAAGTATTATATTTCATGACTTTACAAGACTTGGGAATTGACTTGAGATTTGCCCATATTGATTTGGGACTTTGATTTGCTTATATTGACTTGGGACCTGTATGTCTTGCAGCTTAGTCATTTGTTCCCAACTCTGTTGCATAATGTTTATTCAAGCCAAAGTGACTAAGCATTTTTTTGTTACCTTTTCAGCAGTTAAATGACCCATTTGTGTTGCATTTCACACTGAGCTAAGGTTTTCTCTTTTCTTTGCATCTTACAGAAAGGAATTTCATTCTGTGCAAAGTCTTGAAATTTAACTTCACAAATGCACAGTAAGAAGATTTCACAAAGATGCTGAGCTGCTGAAAGAGGGGAAGAACATGGCATCCAGAAAAAATTCCAACACTCTACAACCATCCTCTCCTAAATCTCACAGACAAATACAGACAAGTATAGACAAAAAGAAAACTCACCATTACTCAGAGTATGGGAAGAGTTTTGGTCAACATTATCATTTTCAACATCAGGTCATTCACACAGGAGAGAAACTGTATCATTGCTCAGACTGTGGGAAGAGCTTTAATCATCAGACTACTCTAAAGACACATCAGCGTATTCACACAGGTGAGAAACCGTATCACTGCTCAGACTGTGGGAAGAGTTTCAATCAACGGGGTCATCTCAGTACACACCAGCGCATTCACACAGGAGAGAAACCATATCACTGCTCAGACTGTGGGAAAAGGTTCAATCAGCAGAGTAATCTCAAAACACATCAACTCATTCACAGAGAGTGTGGTCAGAGTTCTAATCAACAGAGCAATCTTCTTCAACATCAGGTTATTGATATTGGAGAGAAACTGTATAATTGCTCAGACTGTGGGAAGACTTTTAATCATCAGAGTACTTTGAAAACACACCTGCGTGTTCACACAGGTGAGAAACCATACTACTGCTCAGACTGTGGAAAGAGTTTCAATCAACAAGGTCATCTCATTTCACACAAGCGCATTCACACAGGAGAAAAACCATATCACTGCTCAGACTGTGGGAAGAGTTTTAATCAACAGAGTAATCTAAAAAGGCACCAGCTTGTTCACAAAGAAGAGAAGCCATATCACTGCGCAGACTGTGGGAAGAGTTTCAATCATCAGAGTTCCCTCCAACAACACCATCGCATTCACACAGGAGAGAAACCGTATCACTGCTCAGACTGTGGGAAGAGTTTTAATCGACAGAGTCATCTCAAACAACACCAGCTCGTTCACTCAGGAGTGAAGCCATATTATTGCTCAGAGTGTGGGAAGAGTTTCTATAAAGCAAGTGATTTACTTGAACACCAGCACATTCACGCAGGAGAAAAACCACATTACTGCTCAAACTGTGAGAAAAGCTTCAGACATTCAAGCACATTTAGGAAACACAAGTGCACTAAAAGCAGCAAGGGAAATGTCAGTGAATTGACAACTGAAACTGGTCTTTGTCCCAGCACAAATAAAAAATGTGAATCATTTGTTTATAGAGGAAAAATAACCTGTTGCTTTTAACATTTACGGAAGCATATACATAAATCAACAATTTTGTGGCACATCCAACCTATAGGCCATATAATGAAAATGTCCTCCTATGATTCTAAAGTACCAATTTGTAACACTTTATGTGTAAGACATAGTAGATGCAATCAAGAATGTTCTCTGTTAACTACAAGTTGTGTGCTTTGTGTTTTCCACAAATGTTGAGATTCTTCGGATCTTGGTTATTTGTGTTGAAATGGTTTGGTTTCTGGCCGGAAGACATCACTATTTAAACACACCATGCTTTGTTTAGTGTCTTAGTTAACTGTCTGGTTACAACCTAGAACCAGGTTAACCTTTAGAACCCTATGACAATTTTGTTCTCAGAGTTTGATGTACTTTTATTCACCCACAAATTAGAATATAAAAAGTATTTATAGGAAACATCCACACTTACCGGTTATTATTTTCAGAAGATCCTGGTCTACTCATATGATTGAGATGAACAGACCCTATTTATTTGTATGAACTTGAGCATCAAAAATATTTGAACAAAGATTTAAAAGTGCCTACATTTTCTAGTGCAAGGACAGAAAAGTGTAAGGTCAAAAATACTTTACATCTCAGAAATCATGTTGTAAATTGATCATCTAGACTGGTTTGAGCAGAAATTGTAAGAATTTTAATGTTTGTAATAATTAGATTGATGGGGAAAATTGACAAGGATATTGTCTAAACTAACATTTAGTGGATAGTTGTCCAAATAAATAAATAAACACACACTGAATGTCCATTATTATTTTTAATCATTTTATTGTGATCCCTTCACAAAACTTTTATTCTGAAGTATAAACACTGTGAGCAAAAAAAAGATATTATTGTCAGCATTAGCCCTGCCACCTTTCATGATCAGTCAGAGTCTGCATGCAGGTTAAGCATGTGCATGTGGACAGAGCAGTTAATATGCATTGGAAGGTATTTGGCATTTAACCTGAGATTTATCTCTTTTGGAAATTAATGAATTTGAACTGTTTTCCGAACTGCATTGCTTACACAATGATAGGTACATAGGGTTAGTCTTGTAGTTTATCATGTCTAGATTACTCCTGGGATTCTGTATTTTTTACAGAAGGTCAGTTTGGGTGGTTCACAAGATTGCTGAACTGATTTAATTTCATGATTTCTTGTTCCTTTGAGAGAGTAGTCTTGTAAGGTAAAATTGAATTTGAATCATGGTTGGATGAGTGCCAAGAATCATTAGAGTTGTTAAAGTACAAATTTGCCTCTGCTTCTATTTCAGGTATGCAGATTTCAGTCTTCCATTCAACTTCAAAACATGGCAGCAACCATTACTTAGATCACCAGTAGCCAGAAAATCTTCCAGAGCTCATTGTTGCCTATATGTTACACCCCATGTTACAAAAAGATACTCGCCATACATCTAATTTCGTAGGATTGAACCTAAAGATGAAACTTTTGAACGTTTACATCACAATTATCATAGACCTTCACACCAGCATATTTTGGTCTGATACATTTTTCACTTTTGATGTGGTTCATTTGGGCAAGTGTGAAAACAACAATTGCACTAGGATGCAGACTAAAACAACCATAGGAGGAGGTACTCTGAGGAAGCTCATTTGTTTCAAGAACATGATCCAAACTCAATCTGACCCAACAATCTGCAAGTTAGAGCTATATATGTCTGCAGGTGTAGGTTAAAGTGGTATATTGGTCAGATAATTACTCTAGGTGCATTCTGATTAGTTCCCTTTGAATTGGACTACTCAGAAAGTTTGTCAGTTTTAACTCACCTTCCAGATCAAGGGAGTGACCTTGAAGAGAATTTCAAACTGTGTAGGAAGTAGTAAATAGCAGTTTAACATTGCACAGGAAATTGACAGTAAGTTCACTCCATAGTCATTGATTCTTGGGGCAAGATATACAGCTTTCACCCATCACTCACCTGAGGCTTGGTGAATGGGTATACATTGTGAGTCATAGTTGGAGGTTGGCGTGTTGCAGACACTGAGATAAGTTAAACTTGTTGTTCTCTTGTCTTTCGACCAGAGAAGGGAAGGAGGAAGCTAGACCAAACTTAGCTCACTCTTATTTGGGTGATGGGCTCTTTAATGGCTTTCATGCCTATTTCTTTACTGAATCTGATTTACTTTTTCTTCATCGTCATAAAAATGCATTGTGCATTGCACTGGCAAAACGTCTTTTGGACTCTTGAATTGAATATCACACTCACAAATTAAATCCAGCCACTCATTCCATATTCCATTACACAGAGTATAAACATATTTTAAATATTGTATTTTTTTAAATATTTAAACCAGTCTTCATCCAGTTATCAATTATCAATATCAATTCTAGTCTACAGCAATTCTAGTAATTTAAAATCACCACATGCTCTATGCTTCAGCAGGCCAAACAATTAAACACCAATTGACTGATGACCTTCCTTTAAATACTCTGTACATAACTTACTGAAGAATGTAACAGAATAGGTGTTTACCTTCATCTAAGTGCTAATAGGTCATCTGAGAAAGTAAAGGAAATTGTAGAATGCTTTCACTAAGAATATTAATTTCTGTACTTAGTGCTCAACTATCCATCCATCCATCCATTTTCTGAACCACTCATTGCTGAATAGGGCCACAGGTGAGCCGGTGCCCAACCGGCAAGTCCGAGCACAAGGGCGGGAAACAACCCTAGACAGGGCGCTAATCCATCGTAGGGCGCACACATGCACACACACATCCACACAATAAGGGCCGCTTTAGAGTCACCAATTCACCTATCATGCATGTCTTTGGACTGTGGGGGAAACCGGAGTACCCGGAGGAAACCCACGCGAACACGGGGAGAACATGCAAACTCCACACAGAAACTTCCCAGGTCCCCCCCAGTAAGGTCATTTTACTGTTTACTTCAGCAGCAGAATGTTTTAAATGGTGAAACTTGAATGCAGTCTGTAATGATCACACCACATAAGATTATTACAGATTATAATTGTTTTCCATTTTTCCAAAATTAAAGATGAAAGAATGAGCAAATGTGTGTGTGAACCAGTAATTGCTTTGATTACAGAGGGGTACATCATTCAGAAGCATTAACCATATATAAATTCCACATAAACATTTAAGAATCCGTTCACATATTTCTGTGACTGAGTTTAGGGGTTCTTGTTATTTTGATTCTCTCTTTCTCTCGCATGAATAACTACTTTTAATGCTAAATATACATTATACAGCCACACGATTTCTGACATACTACGGTCTATAATTACCCACCCACTAATAGCCACACATTATACGTGGCAAAACCATAAAAATGTTAATAAACTTATTCCACACATTTCTTATTATAGTAATGTCCCACACCCAAATAATATGTAGTTCAAATATAACACAATTTCAAAAAGATTTTTATTGTTTTATTTAACTTTGGAAAACATCACAGAACAGCCCTCATAGACCTCACTCTTTTTACACTCTACTCACATTATAAGAACTCATGTTAAACATATACCCTTCCACTCATTCTGCAAAACTACAGTTTTGACATAAGTATGGACCCTTCACACAACTGAAGCACCTTTGGCATTGATTACTACTTGGACTTTGGGACATCAAGCAGCTTGATGTTCCTATTAACACAGTTGCACATATTATTCAGATGTTTAAGGTCTATGGGACTATAACTAACCCACCTGGAAATGGCTGCAAGAGAAATTTGAGGACAAATTGAAGATAGATAATGTGAATGGCATGTATGTTTAACTAAAAATGCTAACATTCTGTAAAAAACACACAATAGACATGCAGAGATGTTCACATTGTATTGAAGACTATAAACATTTAAGTTTAATTGTAAAGTGTAAAACAGTGTTCACACAAATGGGGATTTTTCAGAATGCTATGATCATAGGAAAAGGAGGATGTCATGGAAACAACAACATGCTTAATTAACAAATTTCTGATATTCTAGTGCATCTCAGAAAATAAGAATATTGTGAAAACGTTTATTCGTCTTCATAAATTCATACAAAAGAAGTTAGTCAGATTTTATCTTTATTGTAAAATGACATATTTCATTCATTTTTACTATACTATACTATTATTGTTCAGTTTGGCTTATAGCTCATGAAAATCAGAAATCCAGAATCTCACATTATTGCAATATTTAAATTCAGGTATGACTAAATTACAAAGTAGTATCAAAAGACAAAATCTTATAAAGCTTGAAATATATCACTTTAAATGTAAAATATAAAATAGGAGTTAATTTTTTTTAATTAAATTATGAACTATGAGCCTTTGTGAGTACATGTAATTATGAACTTAAGCTTACAGTTATTAATGTCATTCATTTGTTCCTACTTACTGACCCTTCATTTTCTGTTCATCCATACTGAATGTCTTAATTATTGTGAGATGATTTACCCCTATTATGAAGTGTTACCAAAACAAGCCTATGAACTTAAGGATTAACTGGGGTCAGTTTCTTCAGTGAATACAATCACAGCACACTTAACAGATACACAGCACACTAAACTACACTTTTATTTCAATCAATATGCATTTTATAGGGTAACTAATGCAAGACTTAGTTACTAGACCTGGAAAGAACATATTTTTATGATCATATACAATGTCAAAACAGATATGTCTTAAGATTTTGGACAGGAAATACCATGTTTTCCAGATTAGCAGGTTTTGGCATGGTACCTGTTGAACAAATGTCACACACATCACATGTTGTCTTTGAGAACCTAAGAACAAACATCGTAATTCCCATGTTTTTTTTTTTTTTAATTTGAGCGAAATTATCAGTTTATGATCTTTGAATGTCCAAAGCTAACATTTTTTCCACTGGGACTGTTGGTACACATATTTGCAGGTTGAGTTCTCAGAAGGAGTTTTTATTTTGAGAATGCATTTTTTTAATATTTTGAATTAATTCTCATGATAAATTCACCATATTGTATCTCTACTGACAGACTGAACACAAGGCTCTACATTTTGCTGGAAGGACATATTCGATGTATGGGCTGAACTTGGCATAACTTAAAAATTTATTTTGTTTTTTTAATATGTTTCAGAAACTGTTAAAGGCAACAGGTACATTTCTTCTATAAACAAGTTACAAATAGTTTGAAATTTGCATTGGGTGCTAAAATGGTTTTAGGTTTGTCACTGCCCATTTCTGTGAGTGCTCTTAGTGCACTTGTGCCTCTTAAATGTATTTAAATGCCTAAAGTTCTTCCCACAGTCTGAGCAGTAATATGGTTTCTCTCCTGTGTGAATGTACTGGTGTTGAAGGAGAGCAGTCTGTCGATTAAAACTCTTCCCACAGTCTGAGCAGTAATACGGTTTCTCACCAGTGTGAATGCGCTGGTGTGTTCTGAGGTGACCCTGCTGATTAAATTGTTTTCCACACTCTGAGCAGTGATAAGGTTTTATTCCCGTGTGAATGCGTTGGTGTGTTTTGAGATAACTCTGATGGGTAAAACTCTTACCACACTCTAAGCACTGATACGGTTTCTCTCCTGTGTGAATTAGCTGATGTGTTTTGAGATCACTCTGGTGCTTAAAACTCTTCCCACAGTCTGCACAGTGATATGGTTTTACTCCTGTGTGAATGAGCTGGTGTCTGCTGAGATGACTCTGTTGAATAAAACTCTTCCCACAGTCTGAGCAGCAATACGGTTTCTCTCCTGTGTGAATACGCTGGTGTGTTTTGAGATCACTCTGTTGAATAAAACTCTTTCCACACTCTGAGCACTGATATGGTTTTTCTCCTGTGTGAATGCGCTGGTGTGTGTTGAGATGACTCTGACTGTTAAAACTCTTCCCACAGTCTGAGCAGTGGTGAGTTTTCATCTTGTCTGTTCTCTGCATTTCTCTGTGAGGTGTAGGAGAGGATTTTCGCTGGGATTTGGACATTAGAAGCGGGAAAAGCTTGGAACAGGATGACAATCATTTCTGGAAGAAACAAAGACATCTTAAGCTCAATGCAAACTGCAAAAGGATCCTACAGTTCTAACCAAAATCAGACATTCTGAGATACAAATTATTAAAAAAAAAATCTGTAAAATGGCACAGATATATGCTCGTGATTTATTTATAGGACTAAAAGGTTCACAGCCAAAAAAAAGTACCAGTGTATTTGACTGTTTATCTTTATAAATGAAATCACTATCCTATTTATAGATGCACTAGAATAATTGTTCATGCAAGCATTCATGGAAGATGGTGGTGGGACTAGACTCTGGGCAATAGTGAAATGCAGAATAAGCCCTGACCAATGTTGTGTCCTAGGTAAGATTTTGGCTTGCTTTCTTTACATCACAGATTCAGCATTTCCTATTAAAATTTAAAACAATATTAAAGAAATAAGTGATATTAACTAGAGTATACAGAACAAAGAATATGGTAGTTTACAAAATAATGTATTATTAATATCTTACAATTAATGCAAACATTGAAACATTTGTAAATATAAATAAGAATACTGCAAAAAAAGCATTATTTAAGAAAAGTCATCTATAGCCTTATTCAGACTGGATTCATCTCTCAGAGGGATGTCTGTAAATAAAACACTTTCACATCCAGAAACCAATAAAATCAGCAGAGGCTGAGTAAGTTTTTCAAATTTCCACTACAGAGCACCAGTGAACTGGAATTCATTACAGAAGTCTCTAAAACTGGGCTCACTGAGGTCACTTAATCATTTTAAAATTTTAGTTTCTAAACATCTTCCAACAACTTGTGAGTGCTTTAACTGAGTTTATCATTTCTATTCTTATTTATAAGTTTTTAATTACATTGTTACTGTTCTTACTATCAGAGATCATTATCATGATTTTATTATCATTTTGCTTTTACTATAGTTATTGATTTTATAATATATTGACATGCTTTTTATCCATCTATTTATTTTTCAGTTTTGTGGTAATTTTATTTCTATTTATTTTTTTATTTCTGTATTACATAACTTTATTCCTCTAAATTAAATGTATTATTTGAAATGTTATTACATTTTATTTGTATATTAAAGTGTTTTCACTTAATGTGTCCCTATTACATTTATTCCTTGTTTTCATTCCATTTGGGCTGTAAATGCTCACTAAGTGAAAATAAAAGTTGATTTTGAAAGTTGAAAGTTGGTTAAGTTTTATTGTGTTTGATTCACACATCTAAGCACATTCGTAACCGATCGAACCACCAAACAGACACTGTTTCCAACAGGTTCATTTCATTTTACTTTCCTAATAATTTTTTGTGGCGCTCTGATACATGCAAGACAAGATTTGGCCAAAATTTATTTTATATAATTTACAATTAAACATTAGACAATGGAGAAGACAATCAGGATGGGAATAAAATCCAGTAGATCTTAAAGAAATCAGAAACTCACTTTTGATCAAAGATAACTAGGAAAAGATAATCAAGCAGCTCCTGGATGAAGCTGCTTCTGTGCTGCTTAAATGTTGCTCCTTTTGAATGTGTTTCTGTGTGTGAGAGTAAATATAGAAGAAGGTGTAGAAGAGTGGAACATCTCCATACCTTCATCAGCTGAGCTGATTGTGTTCCTCCAGCAGAGCAGTCTGAGCACAGAGGTGTGGACTGCTGATCAAAGCTGGATCTTCTGCTTCTCCAACCTTCCATATTCACCTACAGATAATGTCTTCATTTTAAAACATCTGTACAAAGGCCGCTGGATCAGACTGTTACAACATGTGGAATCAATAGATCACCGTGGTTTTGAAAACAGTATACACCACTGAATCCAACCTAACGACAAATATGACATAGTGTTTGTGCGCCGCTGTGTCACGACGGGAGTTCAAAATAAAAGTCACTGCGAAAAATAAAGGTTTTGATGCGTTAAAAATTGATCATAGGCGAACAATCAGATCATCAAAATGAGAAGAAATGTTCTGCTAGTATGGAAATCATTTCTGAATTGAAGACCAAATATCCTACCAGCTTATAATTACTTCCATATTCCAGGTATTCCTCATAAAACATGTTTGTGAGGCCATTTGAAATGTTTTTATACATTTTAAGAAATTGCAGTTTTTGTGTCACTATCCCAGTTTTTCATAAGCGGGGTCAAAAATGACCCCAAGCATTTCCTACAGAATCTACTACTACTACTACTACTACTAATAATAATAATAATAATAATAATAATAATAATAATAATAATAATAATAATAATAATGACAAAAAAATAATTTTAGTAGTAGTAATAATAACAAATACTATACACTATATAAATATATAAAATATATATTTTATAATAATACCAGTATTATGTATTTTGTATTGGTTGTATGTTTGGTACTAAACCACACTAAAACACCAAGCCACAATTTACTAAGAAGTCGGTCAGGGCCTGCACCTGGGTTTAGCACCATCTTTCCAATAGATGCATGGAAGCTGTTTATCACTGATAGTATATTAGGAGAGGTGTTGACATACACAAACATGGAGGGGAAAAAATTGTCCGTCAGCTGTGCAGTGGATTCAGACACACAGGTCGAAACATCACCACAGACAACTTCTTCACCAGTGTGCCTCTTGCAGAGCATCTCCTGGAGAAGGTCTGACTATTAACCGAACATGCACGACAGGAACTCAGCCGAACATCCTCAGTGATGAAGTCTTCCCGCCGAAGGCCGAGGGTCCCAGCACTGGTTGGGTCCACAGCACACTAGATTTTTCCACAGGAATCACCAGCATGGCGATATTTCCGCATAGAGCTCTCAAAGACTTCTTCCTCCACATCAAAAATGGCTGGAAGGTACCTCCGACCTACCAACCTACATCACTGAAGCAATGAGGAAGGTGTGGAGTGACAAAAACTGCAAACCAGCAACAGGAGAGGGGCACAGAGGGCAGACAGAAGAGAAAGAGGTGCCAGATGTGTCCAAGAAACAAAGACCACCAGCCTACCATTTGCTCAGTGGAAATGCAGTCACCCCAGTGTGCACAGCCAAAAGCAAATAGTTTGTGACAATTGCACACAGTGAATAGAGAAAATAATTGTGTGTGGGCAAATGTGAGTGGACATTGTTCTGATATTATCAACATGTTCATTGTCTTTTGTCCTGTAGGACATACCAACAATACTTTTTGAAGATTTTTGATGCTATTTCTTGTGAAAAAATGTTATAAAAGTTATAAATATACATGTTAAATGTAAAACCAGTCTTTTATTGACCCACAATTAAAGGCATTTTTTAAATTCATTGCAAAAACACATTGATTCTAATTGGGGTCATTTTTGACCCCACTCATTGAGGAGTGTAGGTATTGGACGTTCATTCATCCAAGGGGTTCAAATGGCAAATCTGCCCATATTCAAGCTCTAGTCAACCTATAGTCTCCTCTATACTGTATTACCATCTTTACTCCTAATACTGACAGTTTTCCTGTGCTTTGATATTGGTACATTAGATTTTCCCTCTGAATCATTTAATCGCAAAGTCAGGGTTTTAATAAGAGCGGGTGACACTTATGAATGAAGTGATTGTGGCCTTTTACTAGTGATTGACAGCTCACTAGTCAAAATGGTGCTAGAACACCTCTGAAAACATTCTGGTGGGGGTATTAAAATATTTAACATGAAATAGAAGTTGCACTAAGGTGCTTAACAAAAAACAAAAAGAGATTAGGAAAATTAGTAAGTGATACTCAGTACATCATTAAATTACATTTGCCATCCTCAATTAGAATAGAATTTTTATTGATCCTTGAGAGTTCCTCAGATATAATTAAGGTATGATTATGTGCAAAAATCTATACAAGATGTTTTTGAGCTTTGACAGTATCAATGAGGGAAAAATACATCAAATCTCTGTAAGGCTTATCAAACTTTGGGGCTGCGTTAAAAGAGCTTTGTCACCCTTTAGTTTTTCTTGGTTCTGGGACCCTCAGAAGAAGCTGGTCAGCAGATCTCCAGGGCTCATGAAGGTGTGTGTAATTGAAATAGTTCAGTGTAAATAGGAGCCATGTTCAGAGCTAAAACCCACAGTGAAACTGAGATGAACTGGAAACCAGTGTGAAGCTGCTAGTACTGGTGTAATGTGCTTGCTTATGTTCTGCCAATAAGCATTCAAGCTGCTGCACCAACTGTGGAAGTGATGCTAGTGAGGACTGTCTGACCTAAACAGCGAGTTACAGTAGTCGAGAACAAGATGAAATAAATGCATGCATCACCTTTCAATCTTTTCTGAAGAATGACTGAATGTTCTCCAGATGGAAAAAGATCTGGCACAACACAAAGTTTGTCTATTTAACTTGAGGTCCTCATTAAGATCATGATGTCCAGACAGATGCCACTCCAGTTTAGGAATGGGAAATCCATGAACCTCACAGACACACAGGATCACAGCTTCACTGCTGCTGTTACAGTGAGAGGAGAGAGAGACCTGAGGAACATCTGATAGAGAGAGAGAGAGAGAGAGAGAGAGAGAGAGAGAGAGAGAGAGAGAGAGAGAAAGAGAGAGAGAGAGAGAGCGCAATGCTGAAAATGACCCTGCTCTGCTCATAATACCTGCTCTGTGGTGGTCCTGTGGGGTCCTACACAGTGTTGCACAGGGTAAAAGGAGGCCAACAAGGTACACAAAGAAACAAATAGACAACAGCCTATACATACACCTACAAAATTGGAGGAATGAACTTCCACTGGGGGTCTGAACAGTCACTCACTGTCTTCTAATGCTGACTGAAGACCCATCTCTTTCATAAGCATTTAAGTCATTAAAGGAATATAATAATACTGAATCTTGTTAATATTAAAGTCTGATTAGTTAATATTAAGCTATTAGTTAATATTAAAGCCAATCTGATATTTGTTTTGGCAACATCTAACATTGAGGTATCTCTGGATTCTAGCATCTAAGGATATTTTCTGAGTGAACAGCAAAGCACTTTTGTATGTCGCTCTTGCTGAGAACATCTGCCAAATGCCATAAATGTAAAGTGAAAAAATATCACTGGTGATAACAGGATGTGAAAAGTAAAATATTTTTTTATGCATATATTTAAAATATAAATAAAAACACCTCAAATTGGGCAAATGGAAGGATAAAGAAATAAAGTACTGGTTTCACTGTAATTGAATAACACAAACATTAAATGAAATGTGGAGGTCTGTTATCTTGCTATAGAATACAGTGGAAAGAAAACTGTTAGACTTTGGTGTACCTCACTTGTGCCCCAAATCCAGAACCAACCAGTAAACACAGTACAATTTGCAACCACATGCTAGAAAGTCAAAACCTTTGCATCTACAATCAGTTTCATTTTTATTACCTTCAGCAATCATGCCACTGCTTTGTGGACTTTCTTGACCTTAAGAATGGAATTCTAATAACAGACTGGTACAACATTTACTACTTTGGGAATTTTATTGTAGAAAGTATGTCACATTCACACTGGGAACACAAAATAGTACATTTTTCTTCATACACATTCTTAAAAACAGTATATATTATAGATTCAATACCATTATATAATACAATATTGGGTCTTATATTCTAAAACCAGTTACCCCAGTCTTCTGAAGATGGAACTTGCCTTTTACTCCTGGAAAAGTGTTGTGTTTTACAGCAGAGTCCCATCACTGCACTTAGCGCACTTGTGTATCTTCAAACTATCTGAACGCCTGAAGTTCTTCCCACAGTCCGAACAGTAATATGGTTTCTCTCCTGTGTGAATGCGCTGGTGTGTTTGGAGATTACCCTGTTGATTAAAACTTTTCCCACACTCTGTGCAGTGATATGGTTTCTCTCCTGTGTGAATGCGCTGGTGTTGAAGTAGATTACTATGATCATTAAAACTCTTCCCACAGTCTGAACAGTGAAATGGTCTCTCTCCTGTGTGAATGATCTGATGTCTATGGAGATGACTCATGTGATTGAAACTCTTTCCACAGTCTGAACACTGATATGGTTTTTCTCCTGTGTGAATGTTTTGGTGGTATTGAAGAGCACTTGCTTGATTAAAACTCTTCCCACAGTCAGAGCAGTAATATGGTTTCTCTCCTGTGTGAATGCGCTGATGCGTTTTCAGAATAGTCTGATTATTAAAACTCTTCCCACATTCTGAGCACTGATAAGGTTTTTCTCCTGTGTGAATACGTTGGTGTGTTCTTAGAGTACTCTGCTGATTAAAACTCTTCTCACACTCTGAGCAGTGATATGGTTTCTCTCCTGTGTGAATGCGCTGGTGTGTTTTGAGAGTAGTCCGATCATTAAAACTCTTCCCACAGTCTGAGCAGTGATATGGTTTCTCTCCTGTGTGAATGCGCTGGTGTGTTTTGAGAGTAGTCCAGTCATTGAAACTTTTCCCACAGTCTGAGCAGGGAAACAGTTTCACTCCTGTGTGAATACACTGGTGTTTTCTAAGATGACTCTGTTGATTAAAACTCTTCCCACAGACAGAGCAGTGATATGGTTTCTCTCCTGTGTGAATATGCTGGTGTGTTTTCAGATTACTCTGTTGATTAAAACTCTTCCCACAATCTGAGCACTGATATGGTTTCTCTCCCGTGTGAATGAGCTGGTGTGTGTTAAGATGATTCTGTCGATTAAAACTCTTCCCACACTCAGAGCACAGGTAAGTTTTCTTCTTGTCTGTATTTTCCTGCATGTGTCTGTAAGGTGTAGGAGAAGACATTTGCTGAATATTGAATTTCATGGATGCCTTGTTCCTTCATTCAGCAGCTTCACATAATTGGGAAATCTTCTAATTTTGTGCATTTGTGAAAAAAATAGGTTGGTGAGTCAACACTTGGAAAAGGGTGGCATTCATTTCTGGAGGAAGAATGAAAAAAGAAAGGTAAATTTCAGCAAATAATGTTTCACTATTTACTCACAAACATCTTCAGAGAGCAGCAAAAAAAAAAAAAAAAAAACAACAACAATACTGTTCCAAGTAGAACTGATTACTGAAGTGCTCCATTTACTGGACATGCAATTTGCCAAAGTAAGCTACAGAGGAACAACTCCCCTCTGACACTTAGAAAAACTGCCACCCTGCTGAATATACCGGATTTGAAGAGGCTAGTCAGCCACTGCCAGCAGCCTCTGACAACTTTCTTCAACAAATGAAAAGGAATTAGGAGGAAAATTATGAAACTCAGAGCACTGGACAATCAAGACAGTTTCTGTTGTCAGAGCTGAGGGTGTTGGAAACTTGATACATTACCCAAACTAAATATACATAACACAAAACAGCAGTACTTCTTAGATGACATGTTACCAGAATTGTTTAATCTCATGTCACGGCGCACACAGTCAAACTTTTAAAAAAAAAATCAGAAATCTGAATAAACCAAGAAAAATGCATCACTGATGACTTTACCCATCAAGTAAACTGCTGACCAAATTTTTCATATGCACTCTAATATTCAGACCATTTCACAGATTTTTTTTGTGGCTAAATTGGATTTTTCACCACCATGAATGTCTTTAGCTTTTGGCTTTTCATGTCCAAAATGAAACTGAACCTAGAACAAAAAACCCAAAAATGGGAAGCAGGTGTCTAGAAGAGTCAAACTTACAAGTCCTTTGAAAATCAACATTGCAAATGTCTGGGAACCCCTGCCTTAACTGACTGAAGTGTCCTTCAGCAAGGCACTTAACTCAATAGCTGCTCACTGGACTTATGTACTTCACTTATTCTATGAACATTGGAAGAATGTTCCTACACTGACTGCAACTTATTCATAAATCTACACGTCCAACCTCCACTTAAGTTATTTTTATTGTTAGCTTAGAGTTTCTTTTATTTTTTACCTTGTAAATACAAAGACATTTATTCTGTTTACCTTCTCCCTTCTTCCCTTACTGATCTGTGTGTGCAGACAGTCGCAGAAGTGTGTGTGTGGGGCAAATGAAATGCTGGGGTAAATGAAGTGTCTAAGAATGTGTTTCTCCAGACTGTAAAAGAGAACAGAGATCTGTGTTCAGATCAGGAGCAGTGTTGGGGTAAATGTAGTGTTGGGGTGAATGCAGCGCGGGGGTCAAAACAGTGTGTGGGGCTAAATGCAGAGTGTGGGGCTAAATGCAGAGTGTGGGGCTAAATGAAGGGTGCAGTTACACAACATGCATTCATTTCAATACACACAGTTATCATACTTTCACTGGCTTTAAACTCCACATTTATACACCAATCTGCTCCTACAGCACCATCAACACACCCTCACCATCTTCTTCACTGTTTCCATGATGTTTGTGTGGTTACATGAACTCACCTGTAGAACAGGAGAAATAAACACCAGGAGAAACGGTAGCGCTGCTTCTTCTCCTCTTACACTTCTGGAGGATGAGGAGCAGCTTAAGGTGCATTACCGCCCCCTACTGAGCTGGAGGAGAGGTTTAGTACATATTATAAAGAACCTCAAATAGAACCAAATAGAGCCCTCAAACTGAAACTCACCAAACAAACATGCAGCAAATAATATTTACAGAACAACATCAAATTATATTATAAAGAACCTCAAATAGAACCCAATAGAGCCCTCAAACTGAAACACACCAAACAAACATGCAGCAAATAATATTGTTTTGTAAATTGGTGTGTTTCAGTTTGAGGGCTCTATTTGGTTCTATTTGGGGTTCTTTTTATGTACGAAACCTCTCCTCCAGCTCAGTAGGGGGCAGTAATGCGCCTTAAGCTGCTCTGCATCCTCCAGAAGTGTAAGAGGAGAAGAAGCAGCGCTACCGTTTTTCCTGGTGTTTATTTCTCCTGTTCTACAGGTGAGTTCATGTAGAAATAACCACACAAACCTCATATAAACAGTGAAGAAGATGGTGAGGGGTGTGTTGATGGTGCTGTAGGAGCAGGTTGATGTATAAATGTGGAGTTTAAAGCCAGTGAATGTATGATAAGTGTTTGCATTGAAATGAATGCATGTTGTGTAACTGCACCCTTCATTTACCCCAGCACTGCATTCACCCCAGCACTGCATTCACCACAACACTGCATTCACCACAACACTGCATTCACCACAACACTGCATTCACCACAACACTGCATTCACCTCAACACTGCATTCACCTCAACACTGCATTCACCACAACACTGCACCTGAACACAGATGTTCTCTGTTCTCTTTTACAGGCTGGAGAAACACATTCTTACAGGCTTTGTTTACCCCACACACTCTTCATTTAATTTAAGTTTCAGATACTATGTATAATGGTTTATAGGTCTGTTACATATGGAAGATCATAATCAATTTTGTCAGATCTTAGTAAGATTAGTAAGTCAGTAGGAGACACATTTATATTCATATATATTCATTCATGAGTAACAAAACAAATATAATAAAATGATTGTACAAGAATCAAAAGTATGATGCAGCTATAACTTTGTCTAAATGTACACTATAACTGTTGATTAGTCCTGCACAAGAGCTTGGAGGTATTTTAGACCTCTTCTCTTAACAAAATGCTTTCAATTCATGAAATGCTCGATTCTGGTCCTTCCACAACATTTCTATTTGATTAAGGCCAGGGGTTTCACTGGCCCATCCCAGCACATTAACTGTGTTTTCTTTAACAATTTTTTTAATCTACTTTAAGGATGTGTAAAATTTCTAAAGGGGTCATGGATTGTCAAGCATCACTATAATTCCACTAAAATAGAAGTGATATAAAATACTGCTACTATTTCTTCTTAATTAATTTGTCAGAGCCTGTTGCATTTTATGTTGTTTTGTTTTTCTTATACAGAATGGAATGACATCCCACCTTCTGCTTCTCAAACTACACTTTTTCTCTTGTAACTCTTAAATTTATACTTCCATAAATGCTGAAAAACCACAAAGAGGTATCTGAAAATGTCAACAGAAGAGATCAAATATGAGAGCTCCACTACGGAGAAAGAATCTTTGTATTACTCTCCAGAAGAACAAACTCAAGAGAATACAGGAAAAATGGATTCTTATCACTGCTCAGACTGTGGGAAGAGTTTTATGAATCAGAGGGCTCTTCAAGGACACCAGCAGATTCACATAATAGGGAAAGCATATCACTGTTCAGACTGTGGGAAGTGTTTTACTAGAGAGAGTAGTCTCAAGCTACACCAGCGCATTCATGCGGGAAAGGAACCATATCACTGCTCCAACTGTGGAAAGGGTTTTATGAGATTGAGCCATCTTGAAGCACACCTGCACATTCACACAGGAGAGAAACCATATCATTGCTCTGATTGTGGGAAGAGCTTTACTAGACCAGGTTATTTCCTTCAACACCAGCGCAGTCACAAAGGAGAGAAACCATATCACTGCTCAGACTGTGGGAAGAGCTTTAATTATCAGAGTAATTTCAGATCTCACCAGCGCATTCACACAGGAGAGAAACCCTATCACTGCTCAGAGTGTGGGAAAAGTTTTAAAGACAGTGGTACCTTCAGAAATCACCAGTTCATTCACACCGGAGAGAGACCGTATCACTGCTCGGACTGTGGGAGTAGCTTTATTAATCAATTTCGTCTCCAACAACACCAGCGCATTCACACAGGAGAGAAACCGTTTGACTGCACAGTGTGTGGGAAGAGTTTTACTAGACAGAGTGTTCTTCAAACCCACCAGCTGCTTCACACAGGGGAGAAACCGTATCACTGCTCAGATTGTGGGAAGAAATTTGCTAGTCAGAGTAATCTCAGAGATCACCAGCGCATTCACACAGGAGAGAAATCATATTATTGCTCAGAATGTGGGAAAGGTTTTACTCGACAGCGCACTCTTCAAACACACCAGCTCATTCACACAGGAGTGAAACCATATCAATGTGCAGACTGTGGAAAGAGTTTTTATAATCCAGCTCATCTCCAACGACACAAACGCCTTCACACAGGAGAGAAGCTGCATCACTGCACAGACTGTGGGAAGGATTTTACTATAGAGAGTCATTTCAAAACACACCAGCGTATTCACACAGGAGAGAAACCTTATAACTGTTCAGAGTGTGGGAAGAGCTTTAATCAAAAAACTCATCTCAAACTACATCAGCGCATTCACACTGGGGAGAAACCATATAGCTGCTCAGACTGTGGGAAGAACTTCAGGCATTCAAATAGTTTGGACTTGCACAAATGCACTAAGAGCAGTGATGGGACAGGGCTGTAACGCACCAATACATGTCCAGGAATCAAATGCATGTTCTAACTTCAACAAAAGGGGTAATTGATTTTAGATAAACCCCAGGATTGTTTCCTAATGGTTTCTGAAACAAAATCAGTTTTTCTTGTAATGAACACTAAAGTCTGTTAGTTTACATATATGTGTGTGTATGAGAAATTTATGGTTCCCCATATTTTCACTTTCCATTGGACAACTTTGTTTCTATAATCATTTTGACCATCAGACTGCAAGGACTATGCCAAGAATTGTGAAGTTTTAAGTGGGATTGTACAATCTTGTCCTTAAACTTGCTCTGACCAAGGAAGGAAGGAAGATTCTCATTGATTGAGGCAACAGAACTTTACTCCAGACCATCTGGACTCATGGTGTGTGACTTTTTAGATAGACTTTTATTTCCAGTTAATTATTACTTTTAATTATTGTTTTTACTGGACTGTGATTGAGTTCATGTGACTACCATGCTGATGCTTTTTTCCCTACTTGCTGTTTACTTGGAACTTCCTTCTGTCCATGTTTTTGTAAATGATGGATATTAGGGCTGGCATACTATCTCTCTGAGTTCAAATCATTTCTTGACTCTCAGATTTGTTCTTGCTTTAGACTTAATGATTGAAAAGCTGAGAGAACTAGATCTTTGGGAATTATTAACAAACTTTCCAAATTCACATGCTTTATAGCTTGTCACATTTTCTTACTCTTTATTGGAAACATCTGCACTTACATTTGTAATATCCATACAGTTGAGGAATTCTAAGCAGCTTTTCATTAAATGTGAATATGCACATGGCTGATCTTTCCAGATTCATTTCAAAGCATGTTTCCAGTTTAACCCTGGATTCATCTTAAATTAACAAGTTTATTTGTTTTTAGTAATATTCAAAACCTTAGTCAAGTGTCCAATCTCTGAACTACATTTGCTGGAAGCAACCAGTTTTCTAAGTATTGGGAAATCTCTTAGGCCAGATGTTTTATAAAGCTTTAATAGCTTAAATAGTCCAATGGAATGAAGGTAACCTCAGTCCAACTTTATCCACAACTTAATCAATAAAAAGGATAAAGAGGTAGCTATAGCCCTATATCTCTCTCCTGAATTTAGATTTTTAACGTTTTGTTTGAGGTCGAGAGTCACTGAGAATTCATCACCAGCCCAGCTACAGGACAAGAGACTTAACACTGCATTATGGACAGTGTAATTAAATTACTATTTTACATTATGAATTCCTTATAGGAATGTGTGCACTGCTGAGATAAGTGCTCTTCTAGTAGCCAGCAGGATCCATGGTGAACCTGGAAAGGATGAAGTACAGCAGAGTTAACACCTACAGAGAAATAATGTATATTGAAGCTAGCTAGGAGTATACTTACCAGTAAGACAAGGATTAATATGGTCCTATATTGAAACATATATGTACAGTTAACTATGATATCACATGTTGAAAAATATCACATGTTGAATCCACCTGTGGTGTTTGAACCTAATGGTAAATTCCTAGCTGAATATGGGATCGGCCTAAGGCTTCATAGGTTGGCGCTAAGATGGAAAAGATTGGGCAGGTTTGACTACCAGCCGGTGACTGTCAGAGACTGAATAGGGGGTCAGTTTGAGTCCCTTCTTTTCTAGTGAGTGTTTATCCTCCTTACTTGCTTGTAAATTTGTTTGTTTTTTGTCTTTCATCATGTTTCTTATAAAATAAAACCTCTTCATAGAACTTAGAAGTTTCTTTGCAGCTTTTTTTGCAAACCCTCTCATTGTATGTATTTGAGAACACATGAACCATTACATCCTGGCTAGCCATCTTCAGCAGAGGATTTCAGATTTAATTTCTTCAGATCAAATAGGCCTTACACAGTGGATGGCCCAAGGGTTGTTTGAGACTGATCTGTTCTTCATCCTTGAGAAATTTTACTTTAACCCTCATTTTAAGTGGGTTCATCTATACACTGCTCCAATTGTTGTGGTCTGCGTTCAACTTTCTTTTTCCATGAATTTGGTGTCTGCCATCCCAGTTTTTGTTAGTATTGCTAAGATTTGTTTACAATTCAGGAAGCTCTGTTGTTTACATAGGACTTCAATACACATGCCCATTCTAATTAAACACTTCTATCAATCAAAGTATTTATATAGCACTTTTTACAACAAAGGAGGTTTTATTTGTCACAAAGCAGCTTTACAGAAATCTGAGTCCAAGCCTTAATTGAGCAAGCCATGCAGTGGTCTTTTCAATTTGCAGGACTGTCAGTAGGCCTGCATCTTGTGAGCAAAATGTACATGATGGGTTGTATGTTTTAAGAAGGTCTTTTACATATTCTATTAAATATATGCCATTAAACAACTTGTAAATTAGGAGCAATATTTTATAATCATGCAGAATTTAATGGGAAGCCAATGGAGGAATGAGAGAACAGGACTAATGTGATCAAATTTCTGAGCTCTGGTGAGATCTCTAACAGCAGTGTTTTGGACTTATTGGAGCTTCTGTGATGATTTTCCTGAACTACCAGACAGAAGTGCATTGCAATAATCCAGCTTTAACATTATGAACCATTAAGCACCAGTATCTCTGCATTTTTGAGGGAAAGTGCTTTAGGCAATTTGTAATATTTATGCAATTTGGCAATATTGCTTAAGTGAAAGAATCCAGATATTAGTGTCAAATGAAACAAATCTGTATTGAACACAACCCTAGTTTTTGTTTTTTGTTTCTATCACGTGAGAGAAGCAAGTCATTTGTTACTTTTAACAAAGCTGTTTCAGTGCTGTGATTGGGTCCGAATCAGGTCTATAGTTAGCAAGATTGTGTGGATCAAGACATGGCTTTTTCAAAATTGGATTAAGATTTGCAGTTTTTACTGATTTGGGCATGTATCCTAGGCTAAGTTCACTATTAACGGTTAGGTTCATACTGAAACCTGAAAGCTATATCCATAACTTTTTGAGAGTAGTGCATGACTAATACTGTTCTCACATCATCTCATAATCCTGAAAAATGAGCAGCCAGTTTACCGTGCTATTATCATTTGAACTTATTAATGTGGGGATCAACAGTTTGCTAAATACAATCCTTTAGCAAAACCATATCCTGTGGTCTGACAAGAATAAGATAAACTTGTTTGGCTCAGATGTTGTCCAGCATGTGTAGAGGTGCCCTGGTGAGGAGTACCAAGATAACTATCCTGCATACAGTCAAGCATGGTAGTGATAACATTATGGTCTGCGGCCAGCACGAGCTGCGGTTCATTGAGTTAAACATGTATTCCAAAATGCACTCTGACATTCGGAAGAAAAACATGATCCCCTCACTTCAGATAACAATGCAAACACTCCTGCAAGAGGATGACTGCCTTGCTGTGGAAGCTGAAGGTAAATGTGATGGTCTGGTCAAGTATGTCTGCAGATCTAAACCCAATCAAGCACCTGTGGGTCATCCTCAAGCAAAAGGTGGAGGAGCACAAGATGTCTAACATGGAGGAGTGAAAGAGGATTCAAGTAGCAACCTGTGCAACTGTGAATTAAATGCCCAAGATGGTTAAGGCAGTGCTAGACAATATTGGTGGTTACATAAAATATTGACACTATGGACAAACATATGGACATGGTCACATTACAGCAAGTAATTATTCACTTGGGGGAGCCCTATTTTTGCTCAATACATGCATATATAACTGAAATATGTTGCATACACACATTAAGAACAAAAACAAACAAGCATTGATGCACTAAAATAAAATAAGTATTTCTTAATTATAAATACAAGTATAAGTAATTTATAATTAATTACAGTATAAATACTTGTTTTAAAATAAATACTTATTAAACAAGTATTTCTTATATTCAGGTTCATTTTGATCTTTTGTGCTAGAACCATATTCTCCCAGCCATAGCAAAGCTTTTTTCAAATCCAGCAGCATCCTTGTTTGTCCATTTAAAGAAAAGTCGACTCTGCTGATTAAAACTCTTCCCACAGTCTAAGCAGTAATAAGACTTCACTCCTGTGTGAACATGCTGGCGTTGCTGAAAACTACCCTGTGTTGTTAAACTCTTCCCATAGTCTGAGCAGTGATGTTTCTTCATGCCTGTACTTTTTTGTATTTGTTTCTGAGGTATAGAACATTTATGATGAGTATTGGAGATTTTTCTGGATGCCATGTCCTTTCCCTCTTTCAGTAGCCTTATGTCTTTTTGAAATCTTCTGATGGTGTGGATTTGTTAAGTTAAATTTAGTTGGAAGGTCCATCTAGGAGCAGGAAACGACTCATTGAAAAGACTCATTCATTTCTGGATGAAGCAAAAAGAAAAACTGAGCTCAATGCAAAATGCAGAAGAATCATACCTTGGGGTGAGAAATGTAAAGGTTTGAATTGGTGAACACAAATTGAGTGAGCTATAATTAAGCAAACATTTTGATTCATAATTTCAACAATTTCTTCAACAGATGTGCAAATGAGGCTTCAGTATATTCTAAAAATGATATCTTCACCTGGTGGATCAGTGGCATTTATTGTTTTCTGTCAGATCAATAATTCTCTGGTCTGGTGGGTTAAAGTGTTATTTTGGTGCTGATGTTTCTAAACTCCTTCATGCTGACTGTAGAAATATCTCCTTTATTTTCATGTTTTTCTCCATGCCAGATTCTGTGTGTGTCCATAAAGTATCTTTGAGTCTTTATAAAACTATGTGCAGAATAGATTATGTGATCTTCAGCATGGAGATGTGCTGAGTGTAGAAACATTCATATCTGCAGATGTTCCTCAATGAAGCTCTTCCTGAGAGCTGTTTAGTTTGGGTGGGGGTTGTTGCTCAATGGCTGGTAGGTAAAGAGATTGTGGGGGTGGAGGGCTGTATAAAGGGTGGTGTAAAGTGCAAAGTGACTAATGGTAAAGACAAATTAGTAATATGGGTAGCCTATTAATGCAGTTTATTATTAGTCTTGGCAAATAAGTAAATGTTTATATATTAGTGTTTCCAGTACTAAAATAAGGTCACCCTAACATCATCAGTACAACAGTTTGGAATGCCCTGAAACAGAAACCTGAGACACTAACAAACATCAAATCAGTCTAGGAAAACAACAGTAGTTGATGAGATAAACTGAGAGCTGTGATGTAGATCCAAAACAACAGTGATATCACCACCAACCTCCACATGACAGGGCTGAAGATATATAAGTATACTCTATACTGAAGACACCATTGAAGACATTGTTGCGAATGTGAATCAAAACTTATAGCTGCCCCACATTGTTTTGTTCACCAATTCAAACATTTACAATTCCCACTCCAATTCTTCTGCATTTTGCATTGAGCAAATTTGCTTCTTCCAGAAATTAATGAAGTCTTGTTCCAAGTCTTCTCCTGCTCCTAGGTGGACTTTCCATCTATATAATTAGTAAAAATGTTCAAATGCTCACTGTCACTGTCAAATGTTCAATTTTCAGCTCACACTATTGTATATTTAAAGCTGTTAGTCACAGCAGTAAGCATTAATTGTTTCAAAGAACATGTTAGAATTTATGCAATAAATTAATTAAAACAGAAAGTGGAAGAATGTTTGTGTTGCCTATTTCCAACCATCTTAATGAAGACCATTTGTCATTTTTTTGTCCTGTCTCTGCTTTTGTTAAAATGGAAAAACTAGGGTGCTGCTGGATTTGAAGAAAACTTTGCTATGGTTAGGAACATATAGTTCTAGCAAAAAAGATCGAAATGAACCTGAATATAAGAAATACTTGTTTTATTTTAGTGCACCAGTGCTTGATTGTGTTTGTTATCCTCATGTGTATGCAACATATATAAGTTATATATGCATGTATTTACCTCAGGCTCAATGCAGTGTGTGAGCCCTACTGAGCAAAACATTCCATTCAGCTTGGCTCTTGTTCAAGGCTGGTGGGACCTATGGGCAGGGCTGATAAGATACCTAAACATGTATCTTGCCCATTCAATCAAAAGTGAATAATTAATTATATCAGCCACAGAAAATCACAATATGGTTTGTCATTCTGATTATGTGGGCAGTTTTACACCCTGCCTCCAAATGATAACTTGAAATGTTACCACTCATTGGACAAGCTTTGAAATGTCATTTTGACATTCTAACATACTACTTCGGTTCTGTAGATAGGTGCACATTTTGGACAATACATTCTAGTAAGTAATACTTTTGATGAGTGGTAGATCATTCAAAGGAGGGGAAAGACCTCTGCCAATCACAGAAATCCTAATGAAGACTTTAGTTACTTTAGACTTAAACAATGCTGTAATGTGTAAAGTTTTTCTGTGGTGAGCAATTGCAATGTGTTCTCTGTTGCAAAGGGGTTGGCTGGTAGTGTCAATCTGTTTAGTGGACACCACATAGTGAATGGGATAAGAGACTAGAATTACTTTTGTAAGTCGCTCTGGATAAGGGTGTCTGCTAAATGCAGCAAATGTAAATGTAAATGTAAATTACTAATAAACAGCTTAGTGGACCGACATGGCACCATAAAAAATAAAAACACACATTACACAGATAAATAAAAAATTTACAGAACTGAATCTAGCATCATGCTGCTCTAAGAGAAACCACTTTGGTATTGATATAAAATGTGACTTATATGTTTGAATTAAATGATAAAAAAAAATTCACATTACTCTTTAAAATATATTTTATTTATTATTGGGGGTTTCACTGTTCAACAGCAGTGAACAGTGTTCATTTCAGTGTTACAGTAAGCTGGTGTGATGTTCATTTAATAAATCAGTCATATGTTTCGCGTGTGCAAGATATTTTTCAATGTTAACTCTCTTCTCAATTTGATGGTCTGATTGATGCTCTTTAATATTTCAAAGTATCAAAACCTTTATCTGTTGTGGCTGTGACTTTTATTTTGAAATGATGTCGCGACACCACGGCGGAAAATCAGTGGCTTTTACTGTTTTCTGTCAGATCAATAATTCTCTTTTCTGGTGGGTTAAAGTCTTATTTTGCTGCTGTTGTTTCTACACTCCTTCATGCTGACTGTACAGATATCTCCTTTATGTTCATGGGTTTCTCCACGCCAGAGTCTGTTTGTGTCCATGAAGTACATCTTTATGAGTCTTTATAAAACTATGTGCAGAATAGATCATGTGATCTTCAGCATGTAGATGTGCTGAGTGTAGAAACATTCATATCTGCAGATGTTCCACAATGTGTGAATGAATGTACAGTTATTTGTGGAACACAGCTGTTCATTTTAGAGTAGAATGAAGCTCTTCCTGAGAGCTGTTGCTTTGGGTGGGTATTGCTGCTCAATGGCTGGTGGATTAAGACATTGTGGGGATGGAGGGCTGTTCTGAGGGTGGTGTAAAGTGCAAAGTGACTAATGGTATAGAAAAATTAACAACATGGGTAGCCTATTAAGGATGTTTATGAAATAAGTAATGTTTATGCAATAATGCCTCCAGTGACCATTCTTGAATACTAACGTATTCAATTCAGTCATTTCTGATTCTTCTGCATTTTGCATTGAGCTCACATTTTCTTTCTGCTTTTTCCAGAAAGTCCTGTTTAAATTCTTCTGCTCCTAGGTGGACATTCCGCCTAAATTTAACTTCAAAAATATGTGCTATCAGAAGATTTCACAAAGACATTAAGCTGTTGAAAGAGTGAAACAACATGACATCTAGACAATTCTCCAGTACTCATCAAACATCATTTCCTACACCTCAGAAACAAATGCAGAAAAATGCAGGCAAGAAGAAACATCACTGCTCAGACTGTGGGAAGAGTTTTAATCGACAAAGTCATCTCAACACACACCAGCTCATTCACACAGGAGAGAAACCATATCACTGCTCAGACTGTGGGAAGAGTTTCAGTCAACAGAGTCATCTCAAAACACACCAGCGCATTCACACAGGAGAGAAACCATATCACTGCTTAGCTTGTGGTAAGGGTTTTACTACACAGGGTAGTCTTGAAACACACCAGCGTATTCACACAGGAGCAAAGCCTTATTACTGCTCAGACTGTGGGAAGAGTTTTAATCAACAGAGTAATCTCCATCAACACCAGCGCATTCACACAGGAGAGAAACCATATCACTGTTCAGACTGTGGGAAGAGTTTTAATCAACAGACTAATCTCCAGCAACACCAGCTTATTCATACAGGAGAGAAACCGTATCACTGCTCAGACTGTGGGAAGAGTTTTAATCAACAGAACAGTCTCCAACAACACCAACGCATTCACACAGGAGAGAAACCATATCACTGCTCAGACTGTGGGAAGAACTTCAGGCATTCACATAGTTTGAAAATACACAAGTGCATGAAAATCAGTTATATAACTGGGCTGTACAACACAACACACTTCCTGAAGTAAAAGACTTTAATTGGGGTAATTGGACTTAGAATAGACAACCCAGTACTGTGTTGTTTTGAAGCATGTGTATAAAGTGAAATATATACTCAGATAAAAATATTTGCACCAACAAGGAATCAACCAACAGAACTGAACATTGGTGGGTATGTTTGACTTTGTGAGACATAAAAATGAAAGTTTCACAAAATTATATTGACTTATGCTGTTGTGTTGGTAACATCCTTTGCAAGCAAATTTGAGTGTAACAGCAATCAGAGAAGAGTGTAAAAGCAATCTGAACAATTGGAAGAGTTCAAATGGTTCACAACGTAGGGCTATGGGAAGCAGGATGTTCTTTTCCACATACAACACAGATTACTGGTCTTGCACATTTTACCAGAACACATGAATAAAAGAAAGCATTCACCAGTAACATGAATCATCTGGGATACCTCTACAAACCATGGCAAGGACAAACTGATGGAATGTCTGACATGTCTTCTACAATTGTGAACCTTAAGCAAGCAGTTAAGCAAGTCCATTAATCATCCTGTTTGTGCCACAATTGGTAGACAGCTGCATGGCACAGACCTACATGCACAGACCAGTGCGAGGACTGCACTTAACACCATGTCAACATTGCCAAAGACTGCAATAATGTCACGCATGAAGTCACTCAGAATGGCAGCAGTTCATCTTCAGTGAGGAGTCATGCTTTTGCCTCTGTGGAAATGACAAAATAATTAATGTGGTGGCACTGTCGTCAGTTTGAAAACGGACTGAAGGCTTGGTCTCGTGGCAAATCATGTGAGAATAATCAAGCAGTATGGAATTGATTATCACAGGACACCACTTGGAACTTCTACAGCTCCATACTGAGATGTTAACACGTCGCATTAGAGACATTGCTTCTGTAAATGTATCTCAATAAATAATGCCCATATCAGTTGTGCCTGGTAACTTTTACATTTTATCCCAATATAATTACTATAAAACAAATTTATGGTCCATCTATGAAAAAGTAAGGTGCCATCCACAATATACTTACCAAGCTAATACATTCTGCACCAGTTTTTCATTAGAATTCCATCTTTTAAGATCAAGAAAGTACACACTCAAACATAAGTGACACTATTGCTGTGTCTTGTGTAATGAATATAAATTTCAGCAAAGTTAGCTGATGTGATACAAAACAAAGGTAATTCATAATTAGCTGATCAGCTTGCTAAATCATTGTGGTGACTTTAAATCTGAAGATATTAAATATGAAACTGAATAAAGATAGAAAGGTTTTGTCATTCTAGCAAATTGTTCCTGCATTTATTGGTAGGTTCAAGTTTTATGGCAAAATTGGCTCGTTATGTGTGGGATCATACATCAACATTTGAAATTACTATTGCAGGGCACTCAATGATTATACATGCAATTTCAGTGTCCATGAGAGAGAAGCAAGGAAACAATCAGGAAATAGCCTATGCTTCGATGCCATTGTCAATCTACTCCATGTACCGTCTCTTATACACTCTGTATGTTGACTTCTACACCAGCTCAGTGCTCTTCCATCATTTGCACAGAACATTTACAACAATTTTTGTAAATTGTCATGATGTGTTTCACTGCCTGTGGACTGTCTGTGTTGGGTCCAAAGTGAACATGGGACCTGATCCTGTGAAGGCATACAATATACATGCAGGGAGTTGATTTCTGACTGCATTGGTATGTAAAACTGTTCCTCCACTTTGTTGGTGGTGGTTAACAGCTTTAAGTCCACAAAAATAAGATGTAAATTGTGGTGGAAAATAAGTATTTGGTCATTAAAAAAGTTCTCTTCAGCCATTGAACAGCAACTCTCAAATACTTTCTAACATAACTTTTGTTGGCAATGATAGAGGTCCTATTTCCTGTAAGTTCACCAGGTTTGCACAAATTGTAGTTGGTATTTTGGCCCATACTTCCATGCAGATCTCCACTAGAGCATTGATGTTCTGGGGCTTTCGCTGGGCAACATGGACTTTTAACTTCTTCCACAATTTTTCTATGGGGTTGAGGTCTGGAGACTGGCTAGGCCACTCCAGGACCATGAAATGCTTTTTATGGAGCCACTCCTTCATTGCCTGAGTGGTGTGTTTGGGATCATTGTCATGCTGGAATACCCAGCTATGTTCCATCTCCAATGCTCTCACTAATGGACAGAGGTTTTGTCTTAAAATCTCATAATACATGGCCCTGTTCATTCTTCCCTTAACATGGATCAGTTGTCCTGTCCCCTTTGTAGAAAAACATCCCCAAAGCATGATGTTTCCACCCCCATGCTGCACAGTTGGTATGGTGTTCTTGGGATGCAACTCAGCATTCTTCTTATTGCAAACACGATGAGGTGTTTTTACCAAAATTTCTATTTTGGTTTCATCTGAACACACGATATTCTCCCAATCCTCTTCTGTGTTCAGAACAGTCTCAATCTTCAAGTCTAGGCAGAAAACTTACTTGTTCAGTGTAGCATTTGGTTGTTAATATCTTCGCTTATTTACAGGCTGCAGATCCAGGGGCTCATGGACACTGGGATTTATGGTAAACTGGAATGTTGGTGCTGCCACCTGACTCCTTCACATGATCACTCAGGTTTCTGACAGTGGAGTGGTTAGATGCCAGTGTTTCAGGATGCTCCCATGCTCATGTTACCTTCTGGTTCTCTCCTTAGTTAGGGAACACTGGACCCCTACACCTCAGTTCTAATACTTGGTTATACTGAAATAATGTTAGTTTGCTGGTCGACATAATAGTAACAGTATATTTCTACAAAGTAGGTGATGGTGGGTGAGCAACTAGTCCATGGTCGGGTGGAAAACTAGTCCAGGTCCAGTAGCCAGAAGGTGGAAAGCCAATGTAATCTGACTATAACAGCCTAACTGTGTATAAGTAATTTGACCATGGGTCTTCCCCTTGTGAGCCTGGTTCCTCCAAAGGTTTCTTCCTCCAGGTCTGGGGGAGTTTTTGCTTGCCAATGTCACCCTTTGGCTTGCTCACTAGGGAATCTATCTATTATCCTTTGTTAATCTGTTGTTCACCTTTTTATTTCTTGATTTCTGTAAAGATGCTCTATGACAACTTCGGTTGTGAAGAGCACTATACAAATAAACTTTTGATTTGATGTGATTTGATTCTGGATCATCCATATGCCTTCTGGCAACCTTCAGATGGGCCCGGACATGTACTGGCTTAAGCAGGGGGACACACACTGCAGGATTTATGTCCCTCTTGGTGTAGTGTGTTACTGATGATAACCTTTGTTACTTTGGTCTCAGCTCTCATTCATCAGGTCCCACTGTGTACTTTTTTTGTTCTCATGATCATTTTAACCCCATGGGATGAGATCTGCTGTGGGGCAGCGCCTCTACTTTCTGCGGAGACTGAAGAGAGCACACCTTCCACCACCCATCCTCACCATGTTCTACAGAGGGACTATAGAGAGCATCTTGAGCACCTGCATTACCGTCTGGTTTGGGAACTGCACCATCACGGATTGCAAGACCCTAAAGCGGATAGTGAGGACAGCCGAAAAAATCATCGGAGTCCCTCTGCCCTCCATCAGTGACACCTACACCTCTCGCTGCATCCGCAAAGCCACCAGCATTGTGGATGACCCAACCCACCCCTCACACAGTCTCTTCACTCTGATGCCATCCAGCAGATGATACCGGAGCATCCGAGCCTCCACCACCAGACTCTGCTATAGCTTTGTCCACCAGGCAGTCAGACTCCTCAACTCACTAAGACAGAGCTGAATTCCCCCCCCACCACTCCTCACACTCACACAGGGACTGAACTGGGACTGAAACTGAACCCCACACCACTCTTCACACCACATAAACCACACCAACACAAACACTGGACTGTAAACCACCCAGCACTCTACACACACACACACACACACACACACACACACACACACACACACACACGCACTCGGCACACAGAGACTGGATCATGCCCATCCTTATCAGCAATATTTGCTGCACACCAAGAACTACATCTTCCACCTCAGTAACGGCTGTTATCATGCACATCTAGATGTACAGTATGCTACATATCTCTTGCACCTTATTTCCACCACTCATTTCACTTCATTGTACCACTCGGTATTGTACTGTCCTGTCCTGTCTGTTAAACCGTCTCTTGTTTACTGTATTTATTGTATTTATTGTACTGTTTGCACTTTATGTCGTCTTATTGTATTGCTGCTCCATGTTGCACCTTGGTTCCGGAGGAACGCAATTTCATTGCACTCTGTACTTGGTTGTAATGACAATAAAAAAGCCTTGACCTTGACCTTCACCTTTTGGAACTGGAACAATGCATGATGTCTTCGAGTGGGAAGGCACTCTCCCCAGCTGCAGGCTAAGGTTGAATATGTGCTGAAATGATTCACCCAGTTCTGCAGCACAAGTCTACTGCAGTCAGGGACAAACTTTGTCAGAGTTTGCTGCTTTCCTCATCTGAAGCTTCCTCAGTTAACCTCTGACCTTATCCACAGTGAAGAATGTGGGATTCTGTGTTGTGGTGAATGGGGACCTATAGGAGGAGGAGGAGGCTGCTGTGGTGGCTAGGGGATGGTGGGTTGAGGGAAGAAGGAGAGCTGGATGCAGCAAGGCAGAGGGTTGGGGGACATGGGCTGGTTGAACCAGTTGAAGAATTCATTAATTTCGCTCACCTTCTCCTTTGCCCCCCTACAACTCTAGTCTTTTTATTGTGGCCTGTGATGGTTTTCACATCTTCCCAGACCTCCCTCGTGCTGATTTCTAACATCTTCTGTTACACCTCCTGTTATGCTGCTTTAATTGCCTCCCTGTCCCTGCTCCGGAAGATGGCCTTCTTCCATTTGAGTACAGGATTGACTTCCTGTGTTATCCATGGCTTGTTCTTGGGGTAACACCGTACAGTCTTGGTGTGGGAGATCTTGAGAAAATCACTCAGAGAGTGTGTCATCCTCTGTATGTCCTCACAGTGTGGGCTAACCAGCACAGCCCAGTCTTTGGTGTCATAACAGTCCCTGAAGGCATCTTCCATTTCTGGGGAACACCTCCTGATGGACCTGCTGGTTACAGGCTGCCTTTGAACCAGGAGGATGTAGTTTGGCTGTACATGAACCAGGTTGTGGTCTGACTTCCCCAGTGGGGGGAAGGGGTGTGACGCTGTGAAAAGCAGCCAAATTACAGTCCAAAGTAGCATGATTAAAGTCTCCAGAAATTGTCACAATGCCACACAGTGTATCAGAGTGATTCAGTCATGGGGATCAGATATATGCTTTAAATCAACTTATCACAAGATCTTATCAAAACGTATCTAAATGGAGCAGCCGAAAGAAGAAGAAGACAAATGAAATATCAGTTATGGATAAAACAGGACAGTGTGAGTATATAATGTATAATTGAGTATAATATAACAATCACAATAATTTTTGGGAAAGTACTGGGTTACACTTACTCTATAAACCTTTGGTACAAATTTACAAATACATTTAGCAGGTTTATGTACTGTAAATCCTGGCCTGTTTTGCTTGTGAATAAAACAATAGTACAGGTAACATCTTCATTATTTCTGTGCATAGTGCTTTCCAATAATACAATGTACTCTACAGTTACTGTTAAACAGCAAAATAACACTTAATTAACTATTACTGCTACAAATCCCTTATGTAATTCACATATTCCATCAACATTAGAAGTACTTAAGTATCAATGAGTATTGAACCTGTCTTCGTTAAATGTAAAGTGAAAAATTTTGTACCTTTTTTAAAATTGCTGATCAGGATCGCTTATGAAAATGAGAAATACAGAATCTCACATTATTTAAATTCAGGTTTGACTAATTCACAAATTGGTATCAAAATGAAAACAAAATATTTGACTTTAATGAACTTTGTATGAATTAAATTATGAATATTTTCATAATATTGTAATTTTTTTAGATGAACTAGTACAATGGTGTTTCCAAGTCAATTTCCAGTCCATATAAATCCATAAACACCTATAAATCTGACCACCTTGACCTGATCAAGAACCTGATCATGCATTTTAAGACCAAGAATACTAGTTTTAGAACTAGTGGGACTAGTGGGATAACTATATGCCCAGTGCTCCACTGCTGTTTTTGCACCCCACACCTTTTTTTTCATCACAGAAATGAGATTCTCAACTCTTTTCCATAAAGTCAATCATCGACTTACGAGGATTTAGCTCTGAATCTAAATGAAGAACCATGACCATGAAGAAGAACCTAACCATGAAGAAGATTTAATTAAGTATTTCATTTAACCATAACTTTTTCAATAGCCCTGGGTCCTTTGATCTCACCACAAAAAGGACCCCTAGATATCTTTGATCAACATTGAGTTTCAGATTTTCTTAAGATCTACAGGAGATTTAGGCTCTTCTTACAGACCCTGACGGTTGATTTATTTTGGGGAATAATTCTCTGGTCTGGTGGGTAAAGTGTTATTTTGGTGTTGATGTTTCTAAACTTCTTCATGCTGACTGTAGAGATATCTCCTTTATCTTCATGTGTTTCTCCATGCTAGAGTCTGTTAGAGTCCATAAAATATATCTTATTTTATAAAACTATGTGCAGAATAGATCATGTGATCTTCAGCATGGAGATGTGCTGAGTGTAAAAACATTCATATCTGCAGATGTTCCACAATGTGTGAATAAAATTGCAGTTATTTGTGGAACACAGTAGTTCATGAAGCTCTTCCTGAAAGCTGTTTAGTTTGGTTGGGGGTTGCTGCTCAATGGCTGGAAGATTAAGTGATGGTGGGGGTGGAGGGCTGTTAAGAACGGGGTGTAAAGTGTGAGAAAACTTCACGAGTGTGTTTAGTACTTTATGACACTTTATTCACTTGCTGTCATTAAAGAACAGATAGTGATATTCCGCAGCTGATGGTGCTGTTCAGCAACAGTTATAAATATAAATAACTTAAAGCCACTTCATTAATAAAACAGTTTAGAATAAAAGAAACCAGTTTTACTTCTATAATCCCCAAAGTACTTTAACAGCAAAGTCAGTTGTTTTTTGTTTTTGCTGTAGACTGAAGATGTATGACGGTAAAGGATGGTTAGACCTATTTTGCTCATATTTATGTCTCTGTGTTTTAATACTTGGAAGATGGCACTGTTTTGAACCCAATCATTTTCAAGTGAGCAGAACATTTTGGAATATCACAAATCAAAAATGTTTCAGGTTATCCATGTGTGCCCTGTAAGACTGTGTGTTTAAATAATGAATAGCTGTGGATGTGTTTCTGTCTGATTTGTGAGATTCTCTTGAATATTGCAATGAGCTCAGATTTTCTTTTTCTTTGTTTCTTCCAGAAATGAATGCCACCCTGTTGGCTTTCCTACTTAAATTTAACTTCAGAAATACACACATCACAGGATTCCACAAAGACATTAAGCTGTTGAACAACAAAGAACATGGCATCAAGAAAAATCTCCAGGACTCAGCAAATACCCTCCCTTACCCCTCACGGACACACACAGACTAGTACAGTAGAACAGTTTTAATTACTAGAGTCATCTCAAAGTACACCAGCGCATTCACACAGGAGAGAAACCCTATTGCTGCACAGACGGTGGAAAGAGGTTTAATGATCATCATCATTTCAAAACACACAAGTGCATTCACACAGGAGTGAAACCATATTACTGCTTTGAGTGTGGGAAGAGTTTTAATGATCAGAGTTATTTTAAAGTACATCAGTGCATTCACACAGGAGAGAAACCGTATCACTGCTTAGACTGCGGAAAGAGTTTTAATCAAAAGAATCACCTGAAAAAACACCAGCACATTCACACAAGGGATAAACTGTAGTTCTGTTTAGATTGGGGAATGATTTTTAATAATCCCTGTACTCTCAAAAGACACCAATGTATTCACATAGGAAAGATACCATATCAGTGTTCAGACTGTGGGAAGAATATACCCAGACAGTTCCCAGTTCAAAACATGGGGTTGTAGAATAGGAAACATAGCGAAGTGTGGAACCATTGCCGTTTCTTTTGTAATCTGTATACTTAATGGTGTGATCTGCAACCGAGCAAGCAATTTTCCAGTTGGACACAAACACATACATACACATACATATGCGGATGAAGTTACACAATAACAAACGTGAACTTTACCGTGCAAATAGAAACCTGACTACACAGAATTTGTTTTTAACATGAACTCTGCATTTCTTATTTTATTTTAAATTTCAATGTCTTAAGTACAGCAACAGTTGTAAATAATTAAATATACTGATGTTCATCTAAACTGTGTTATTAGGGGAGAGCACTACCTGATGATTCTATTACATTAGCCATCTCCCGTAAGTTGTGGGAGTCTCCCACATACCATAAGATATACAGAGTGGCTCCCTGATGCCTGCAAGTCAAATAGGATAGGATAGGATAGAACTACATTGATCCCTTGGGAGGGTTCCCTCAGGGAAATTAAGGTTCCAGCCACAGCATAAGTATAGTACAGAAAGGTAGAAAGAGATAATAACTTAGCAAAGAAACACTATATAAATATAAAGAATATATAATATAGAGACTACATTACAATATACAATATATATAAATAGTGCATGAGAAAAAGTAGAAAAAGAGTCCAGTAGGAGGGGGTATTGCACATTATTATTGTTATTGCACTTGAACTGTATATTACATTGTTATTATTGCACTTGAACCATATATTGCACCAAGTCCAGATGTGTTGTGGTTGTGGGTTGTGAGTTACTGGTCGTTCCTACACTTTCCCATCCTCCATCCTCCTGTTAGCAACTCAGAGAGGAGTTGTATAGTCTGATGGCATGCGTGACAAAAGAGTTTTTAAGTCTGTTGGTCCTGCACTTTGAAAGGAGCAGTCTCTCACTGAACAGATAAACAAATAAAATCTTCCAGAGTCTAGAACTAATGGCCAAGACCTAGCCTACCTTGTGGTATCCTGCACCCCTCACGCGCATACTCATGAAGCGCATGCAAAATAGGGTTAGAATAGAGTTCTGCTTGGCCTGTTCTCTGCAACCAGAACCCTCTGCTCCTGGATGGCATGTGTTCTATGCAAGGTTGCCAGGTTTGTGATTTTCCCGCCAAATTGTGGTTGTTTGAAAATGCAGTTACAGGTGAAAGTTTGAGGTGTGTTTTTTTGGGTTACATCCACTAATTTACCCTG
This sequence comes from Acestrorhynchus altus, assembly GCA_034509495.1. Classification (NCBI taxonomy): domain Eukaryota; kingdom Metazoa; phylum Chordata; class Actinopteri; order Characiformes; family Acestrorhynchidae; genus Acestrorhynchus; species Acestrorhynchus altus. The sequence continues at coordinate 295,700 of CM067503.1, read as the reverse complement.
CTAACCAAAATGCTTTCATTACAAACAGTACAAAAAAGATTTTTTGTTGATGTGTTATTATTGCAGTGTAAAATAACTGACAGATTTTGGAAGGGAACAATCCTGACAGAAGACAATAAAGAGAAAACAGATAAAACTGCATGAGCTTGAGCTTCGGTGAAAGCAGATAGAAATCCTTCCAATAGTTCAAAATAGCTCTTCATGTAACCTGATATTCTAATGACAAGGAATTCAGAAATGACCAAGAAATGGAAAAGGGAAAATGTTAACCAACAAAGAGGATTGGAGGAATAGAAGAAAATACAGGAGAGAAATGTGTCAAAATCAGTTTTAATTATGTTAAAAATAAATGATTTGACTGTGTGAAATGACAGTAAAATATAATTTGATTACAATATTAAAAAGATAATGATAGTAACACTAACAATAACAGTGTAAACAAAATGCTAAAGAAGTATGAATTAGATGACAAAAATAAAAACAGATCATTTATTATACCCAGAGGGAAAGTTACATAACTCTAGCCTTATTAAGACCTGAAAAAAAAAATTAAAATATAGTGAACTAAAAACAAAAACTACTGAGCTACAGAACAAAATATACTGTAATGAGTACTATATAATATGTAAATGCATAAACATTATGCAAGTAACCATAGTAACAATACAGTACAAATGAAGTCTGTCAGTTCTGTACATGTGCACATAAAAAGTCAATGCAATGATTGGATAGAAGAGTAATAATGTCCAGTCAATTATGAACAGCCTTTGGCATTTTCATCTTTGATATACACTAAGAGCTATTTTGAACAACTGGAAGGATTTCTATCTGCTTTCTACTGTAACTTGTAACTGAAGCTCAAGCTCATGCAGTTTTATCTGTTTGCTCTTTATTGTCTTCTGTCAGGATTCTTCTTAAGTCCTGTCCACCATTTACTGCATGTTTCCCATCTAATGTATCCATATATATGTTTGTATTTTGAACTTCTGAGCTCACATTTCATCTATTAATCTGTTTGTTGTTTTCATTATGTACACTTTGCAATACTGTTACTTCAGTCTCCTGTGTTTGTTCAGGTTTTTACTCTGGGAAAAGTGTGAAATTGATTGTGTGCAAAAAGCAATAATTAATCATCAGGAAATTTCTCGTTGCAAAACACTTGAATGGCAGTGTTCTTGTTTACAGTTTGGTGTCTTGGTAGCAAATTTTGATTTTTATTTGTTCTGAGAACATTAGATCTTTGTTGAGTTACCTCTTCAGAAAGCAGTGATTGTGGACATCAATGTAAAGTTTTATTCATAGAGACTGCACTACACAAACATAAGGCCCACCTTAAATGTCACCACCTTACTCAGCTTCTTAAAGTTAGTATAACACATCAGAGAGAAAAGCATACCAACATGCACCTTGTTTTTTTAGCATACATTTTAGCCTGTTTTTAGCATATCTGACAACCAGGCTGTGTTTCTACTCTTACTGGTTTGGAGAACTGTTGTGTGCTGGAACTCGAACCACTAAAAGGCACATGCTAACATACCTCCACTAAACTCTTGTAGTGTGGTATAATGTAATAATTAATTATTACATCAAGCTCCTGACTAGATTCGGGAAGATGGATTAGTGAAACAATAAAACACTTTAGATGAACATCAGTATATTTAATCATTTACAACTGTTGCTGTACATAGACATTGAAATTTAAAATAAAATAAGAAATGCAGAGTTCATGTTAAAAACAAATTCTGTGTAGTCATGTTTCTACTTGCACGGTAAAGTTCACGTTGTTATTGTGTAACTTCATCCGCATATGTATGTGTGTATGTAAGTGTTTGTGTCCAACTGGAAAATTGCTTGCTCGGTGGCAGCCAACACTGCTAATGTTTTCAATAACAATCACCATTTACATTAAGTATACAGATTACAAAAGATACGGCAATGGTTCCACACTTTGCTATGTTTTATATTCTACAACCCCATGTTTTGAACTGGGTACCGTCTGGGTACATTTTTCCCCACAGTCTGAACACTGATATGGTATCTTTCCTGTGTGAATACATTGGTGTCTTTTGAGAGTACAGGGATTATTAAAAATCATTCCCCAATCTAAACAGAACTACAGTTTATCCCTTGTGTGAATGTGCTGGTGTTTTTTCAGGTGGGTCTGTCGATTAAAACTCTTTCCACAGTCTGAGCAGTGATACGGTTTCTCTCCTGTGTGAATGCGCTGGTGTACTTTAAAATAACTCTGATCATTAAAACTCTTCCCACACTCAAAGCAGTAATATGGTTTCACTCCTGTATGAATGCGCTTGTGTGTTTTGAAATGACGATGATCATTAAACCTCTTTCCACAGTCTGTGCAGCAATAGGGTTTCTCTCCTGTGTGAATGCGCTGGTGTGATTTGAGAGAACTATGATCATAAAACCTTTTTGCACAGTCTGTGCAGCAATAGGGTTTCTCTCCTGTGTGAATGCGCTGGTGTACTTTGAGAGTACTCTGATAATTAAAACTCTTTCCACAGTCTGAGCAGTGATAAGGTTTCTCTCCTGTGTGAATTTGCTGGTGTCTTTTGAGATGACTCTGATAATTAAAACTCTTTCCACATGCTGAGCAGTTATAGGGTTTCTCTCCCGTGTGAATTTGCTGGTGGCCTTTGAGATGACTCTGAGAATTAAAACTCTTTCCACAGTCTGAGCAGTGATAGGGTTTCTCTCCTGTGTGAATGCGCTGGTGTGTTTTGAAATTACGATGATCATAAAACCTTTTCCCACAGTCTGTGCAGTGATAGGGTTTCTCTCCTGTGTGAATGCGCCGGTGTACTTTGAGAGTACTCTGATCATTATACCTGTTTCCACAGTCTGAGCAGTGATACGGCTTCTCTCCTGTGTGAATTTGCTGGTGTCTTTTGAGATGACCCTGATCATTAAAACTCTTTGCACAGTCTGAGCAGTGATAGGGTTTCTCTCCTGTGTGAATTTGCTGGTGTCTTTTGAGATGACTCTGATAATTAAAACTCTTTCCACAGTCTGAGCAGAGGTGTTTCTTCTTGCCTGTACTAGTCTGTGTTTGTCTGTGAAGAGTAGGGGAGGGTATTTGCTGAGTATTGCAGAGTTTTCTTGATGCCATGTTCTTCGTTGTTCAACAGCTTAACGTCTTTGTGAAATCCTCTGATGGTGTGTATTTGTGAAGTTAAATGTGGGTACAAAAGCCAACAGGGTGTCATTCATTTCTGGAAGTAACAATGAAAAAGAAAATCTGAGCTCATTGCAATATTCAGGAGAATCTCAGAAATCAGACAGAAACACATGCACAGCTATTCATTATTTAAACACACAGTCTTACAGGGCACACATGGATAACCTGAAACATTTTTTATTTGTGATATTCCAATATTTCTGCTCACTTGAAAATGATTGGGATCAAAACAGTGCCATCTTCCAACTGTTAAAACACAGAGACATAAATATCAGCAAATTAGGTCTAACCATCCTTTACCGTCAAACATCTTCAGTCTACATCAAAAACAAAAAATACAACTGAACAACTTTTCTGTTCCAGCACTTCGGGAATTATATAAGTAAAACTGGTCTCTTTCATTCTTAACTGATTTATTAATGAAGTGGCTTTAATTTAGTCATGTATATTTTTTAACTGTTGCTGAACAGCACTATCAGCTACTGAATATCACTTCCTTTTCTTTAATAATAGCAAGTGACTTATGATAAAGTATTAAACACACTCCTGAATGTTTCTCACACTTTACACCCCCTCTTAACAGCCCTTAACACCATCTCTTAATCTACCAGATATTCAGCAGCAACCCCCACCCAAACAGCTCTCAGGAAGAGCTTCATTCTACTCTAAAATGAACTGCTGTGTTCCACAAATAACTGTACATTCATTCACACATTGTGGAACATCTACAGATATAAATGTTTCTACACTCAGCACATCTACATGCTGACGATCACAGACTCTGGTGTGGAGAAACACGTTACATAGATACACCAGCACCAAAATAACACTTTAACCCACCAGACCAGAGAATTATTCCCCAAATAAATCAACTGTCAGGGTTTGTAAGAAGAGCCTAAATTTCCTGGAGATCTTAAAATATAACTAGGAAAAGATAATAAAGCAGCTCATGGACGAAGCTGCTTAAATGCTGTTCCTTTTAAATGTGTTTCTGTGTGTGTGAGAGTAAATGTAGAAGAAGGTGTAGAAGAGTGGAACATCTCCATACCTTCAGCAGCTGAGCTGATTGTGTTCCTCCAGCAGAGCAGTCTGAGCACAGAGGTGTTGACTGCTGATCAATAGATCACCAACAATGAACACCACGCTATGTTTGTGCGCCGGGTTGTCGCGACGTCATTTCAAAATAAAAGTCACTGCGATAATAATCGAAGGTGTTGGTGTGTTAAAATATTAAATGTGAAGAACGAGATTATAAACAGAAGAGTTGTTCTTGCACACGTTAAGCATATGACTAATTTCTGAAACAGATCACACATCATCTACACTCCTTAAATGGTTTCTGGAATGCAGAAGTTATTATTTTAGATTTATACTAATGCATCTTTCAACATAGTCAACATAGTGAAAAAAAGTTTTTAATTTAATTCAAAATATTTAAATCATATTGTATAACCATTACATTTAAAGTTATCTATTTCAAGGTTTTCAATGTTTAATAATAATTTTAACATGCTGATTTGTAATCAAGTTGTAATAAAGTGAGATTCTGAATTAGCTATAATCCATCATGACCAGCAGTTCAAAAAGGCATGGAATGTGTCACTTTACTTGTAATGAATATAAAATCTGACTCTTAAATTTTTGTATGAAATTATGAACATGAATAAACTTTTTGACAATATTCAAATTTTCTGAGATGCACTGGTATATTGAAAAAGCATATGGCCTCCAAATTAAGCTGACTGTGCTTTATACTGGAGTGAGGATCATTAATTATGTCAATCATTAAATCAAAGTTTATTTATATATTGCTTTTTACAAAAAGAATTTGTCACAAAGCGGCTTTACAAAAATCTGGGTCCAAGCCTCAAATGAGCAGCCCTTGAGAGATTGAGAAGGAGTCAGATGGCAGCAGCACCATCCCAGTTTACCATAAATTCCAGTTAACCATAAATCCCAGTGTTCATGAACCCCTGGATCTGCAGCCTGAAGCTAAGACAGCCTCGACTTGAAGATTGAGACTGTGTCTGAGTCCCAAACATTATCTGGAAGGTGATTACAGAGCTGGGGGTTTTGTGAGGAAAAGGCTCTTCCCCATGCTGAAGCCGTCTATTCATTTCATTAATTAGTGACATGGTACACGTGCAAGACACTTCAAAATAAATATCTCGATTTTCACAGTGACTTTTATTTTGAAATGCCGTCGCGACACCATGATGCATAAATACAGCGTGGTGTAGATGGTTAAGGTGGATCAGTGGTGTTTATTGTTGGTGATCTTCTGATCTATTGTTGTAACAGTCTGATCCACGGGCCTTTGGACAGATGTTCTAAAATGAAGACATTATGTGTAGGTGAATATGGAAGGTTGGAGAAGCAGAAGATCCAGCTTTGATCAGCAGTCCACACCCCTGTGCTCAGACTGCTCTGCTGGAGGAACGCAATCAGCTAAACTGCTGAAGGTATGGTGATGTTCCACTCTTCTACACCTTCTGCTACATTTACTCTCTCACACACAAACACATTCAAAAGGAGCAACATTTAACATATAGAACAGAAGAAGCTTCATCCATGAGCTGTTTGATGACCTTTATCTAGTTATCTTTGATCAACAGTGAGTTTCTGCTTTCTTTAAGATCTACAGAAGATTTATGCTCTTCTTTCAAACACTGACAGTTGGTTTATTTGGAGAATAATTCTCTGGTCTGGTGGGTTAAAGTGCTATTTTGGTGCTGTTGTTTCTAAACTCCTTCATTCTGATGGTAGAGATATCTCCTTTATGTTCATGTGTTTCTCCATGCCAGAGTCTGTTTGTGTGCATAAGGTATATGTCTATAAGTCTTTGTAAAACTATGTGCAGAATAGATCATGTGATCTTCAGCATGGAGATGTGCTGAGTGTAGCAACATTCCTATCTGCAGATGTTCCACAATGTGTGAATAAAAGTGCAGTTTTTTGTGGAACACAGCAGTTCATTTTAGAGCAGAATGAAGATCTTCCTGAGAGCTGTCAATGGCTGGTGGATTAAGAGGTGGTGGGCGGGTGGAGGTCTGTGTATTTAGTTGCTTTCTAATAACTCATGTATGTGTTTTATCACTTGGGAGATGGCACTGTTTTGAACCCAATAATTTAAGTGAGCAGAAACATTGGAATATCATGAGTCACAAATGTTTCCTGTTGTCCAAGTGTACCCTGTTAGATTGGATATTTAAATTAAGATTATAGTAATAAATTCTCTTACTTACATATAAAGCCCTAAACAGTCTTGCTCCCGAATACATCTAGATTAGTTTAGATCAAGATCTATCCACCTTTATGAGCCATAATGATCACTTGGATCAGAGGGTGCTGTCTTCTTACTGGTTCCTAGAATTCAGAAGACTTCAGCAGGGGAAAGAGCCTTTTCTTCCAAAGCCCCCCAGCTTTCAGATAATGTTCTGTACTCAGATACACTCTCAACCTTGAAGTCTAGGCTGAAAACTTACTTGTTCAGTGTAGCATTTGGTAATTGATTTTTAGCTTAGTTACAGGCTGCAGATCCACGGGTTCCTGGACATTGGGATTTATGGAAAACTGGGATGCTGCCATCTAAATCCTCGCGATCACTCAGGTTTGTGACTGTGGAGTGGCTGGATGCCAGTGTTTCAGGGTGCGCCCATGTTTGTTACCTTCTGGTTCTCTCCTTAGTTCGTCTGTTCTAGTCAGAGTCACTTGTCACACTCTGGTAATGTTTACATTCTCTATTCTTTGTAAATCTAAACATCAAACTACATCTCTGTACCTTTTCTGAGTTAATAATGACATTGATGAAATGCTAACCATGAGCTGTTCTTCCCCATCTGAGAAGGATCCCAAGCTCCCCTGCCACAACTTCACATTGGTGTCCCACCTACTGTACTTGGATTAGTTTCCCACCCTGCCCTGGACTAGTTGCCCAACCACCATCAGCAACTATGTAGAAATTTACATAGACCCAAATTAGTTGCTACTGTTACTATGTCCACCAGCGAACTAACATCACACAAGTACAGCAGAGTATTAAAACAGATGTGTGGGGGTTCAGTGTCCCCTAAATAACTATTTATAAGTAGTTTGACCACTCTCAAGAGCCTGGGTCCTCTTTCTTCCTCCAGCTCTGAGGGAGTTTTTCCTTGCTCACTTGGGGGTCTATTCTTATGCTACGTTCCTGTGTTGTTAACCTTTTTTACTGTTTGCTTTCTGTAAAGCTGCTCTGTGACATAAGTTGTGAAGAGTGCTTTAGAAATAAATTTTGATTTGATAACCAGACATTCAGGTCTAGTATTGGTCTGATTTGTAAGGTTATCTTTTAATATTGCTCTGAGCTCAGTTTTTTTTTCTTTGTTTCTTCCAGAAATGAGTGCCACCCTGTTGACTTTCCTACCTAAGTTTAACTTCATAACTACACACCATCAGAGGATTTCACAAAGACATTAAGCTTCTGAACAAGGGGAAGAACATGGCATCAAGAAAAAATTCCAATACTCAGCGAATACCCTCCCCTACACCTCACAGACATATGCAGACTAGTGCAGGCAAGAAGAAACACCTCTGCTCAGTCTGTGGGAAGAGTTTTGATAGACAGGGTAATCTCAAAACACACCAGCACATTCACACAGGGGAGAAACCCTATCACTGCACTGACTGTGGGAAGAGTTTTAATCAACAGAGTCATCTCAAAACACATCAACGCATTCACACAGGGGAGAAACCCTATCACTGCACTGACTGTGGGAAGAGTTTTAATGTACAGAGTAATTTCAAAACACATCAGCGTATTCACACTGGAGAGAAACCATATGAGTGCTCAGACTGTGGGAAGAGTTTTATTGCGGAGAATGATCTCAAAACACACCAGCGTATTCACACAGGGGAGAAACCATATTTCTGTTCAGATTGTGGAAAGAGTTTTAATAGTCATGGTGCTCTCAAAAGACACCAGCGCATTCATACAGGAGAGAAACCGTATCACTGCCCAGAATGTGGAAAGAGGTTTAATGATCAGGGTCATTTCAAAACACACCAGCGCATTCATACAGGAGAGAAACCATATCAGTGCACAGACTGTGGGAAGAGTTTTAATAATCAGGGCCATTTCAAAACACACCAGCGCACTCATACAGGAACGAAACCATATCACTGCTTAGACTGTGGGAAGAGTTTTAATAATCAGGGTAGTCTCAAAAGACACCAACGTATTCACACAGGAGTGAAACCATATTACTGTTCAGAGTGTGGAAAAGGTTTTAATATCCAGAGTGCTCTCGTAAAACACCAGCAAATTCACACAGGAGAAAATCCATATGACTGTGCCGACTGTGGTAAGAACTTTGGGAATTCTTATAGTTTGAAGATACACAAGTGTAACAAGAGCAGTGATGAGACTGGGCTGTAAAACACCAATATACCTTTCTAGGAGTAAAAATGCATAGTTCAAAATTGGTTGTACAACAGAAAACTCTGTTTTAATATGTAATGTTTATGAAATGTGTGTATAGATTGTGATAATAAAGAGTGTTCTGTACACCCAATGAGAAAATGAGGTCCTTTCCCCAATGAAGTTTCCAAAGTAGTTCATTTTCATTTGTAAGATCAGAAAAGTCCACAATCAAACGAAGTGTGGCACTTATCTTTTTTAATCAATATATAAAATGACAGATTGGTTGTATCTATGAAAATTGTACTTCATGGTGTCAGCTGGTGTGATCTGAAAGGTGTAATTATGGAACTAGATGACCAGCCTGTTAAGTCATTGTAAGCTGGTTTTAGTATATTACACATAAAGATATTGAAATGAAACTTTAATGATTTATGGTAAGTGTTTGACATTTGGAAACCCCATGGTCATAATGTATTTGCATTTACTAGTTCTGGTTTGTCTCATCCTACGGTAACTACATTTATTTACAATATTTTTGTGCAGCACGAGTGAATCAGACATTAGCAGTGTGCTGGAATATTTAACTCTATGTCACTGCTGAGGACAGTCCACCAAGCATAAATATCCAGCTATGAGCAGCATCCCAGGAGCAGTGGTAGTGTCTGTAATACTGTCTACCACATGGGAGGACCCATGGATTTGTCACTGGTCTTCAGACACCATGTGAGTGTTCGGGGGGGCAGCAATTGTTCCAAGATAGTTACGCAGTCCATGCTCAGAGAGCATGCCTGAAGGCCTGGGACTATAAGCTGAAACAGATCCAAGGAGTTGCACAAAGTCTAATGGATTTGGGATTGCAGAGCACTTTGTTCAGTAAATAAAGACCTTGGGTTTGATGGCAAAAATTTTCTGTGTAATCTTAGTTCAGTCACTCAATACAGAAAAAGTAAAATAAATCCAGAATAGTTTCAGCTTACTGTCTGGAGTATGTACAGCCAGTTATTGAGTACAATCCCGACTTAGGCTCAATTCACAGGTAAATCTGTTTGTATTTTTTTTTTGTGATTCACAATCATGAACATTTCCACCAATATTTTTCTATTTACACATATAAACTGTTTCATGCAGTTAAAAATGTATTTTTTCCATTTCCCCAATATGAACATGTACAAACACAGGACACAGTAACAGTATTGAGAAGTGTAATGTATTGAAATAAATGAGACTTATAGATTGGACACATGCATATGATACACAGGTGGAAATATATTTAAAATAGTAAGGGGAAGTAAATTTTAGTAAATTAAAGAACATAAGTAAATATTAAAATAATTTAAAAGTGAATGATAAAATTTCAAGGATAAATTGTTTGTAAATTTTATTATTTTTTAAATATTTGAGTAATTTCTTTAATTTACTACAATTTACTTCCCCTTTTCTTTTTTGTGATAAATTGGTTGTTTTGCCTTCCATGGGCTGCCACCTTTACCGGTGAGTGTCCCAATGGAGCTTATGTTGTCGGGGCCTATGCCCTGTATAATACCTAAGGCAGACAGGCTCAGATGAGGATCAGGACAAAGCACAACCCAAAACCCCTTATGATGTGAGAAACTTGACACAGTGTCTCTCGCTTCGGACGATGGTCACCGGGGACCCACTCTGGAACCAGGCCTGGAGTTGGGGCACGTTGCCTGGTGGCCGGGGCTTTTTCCCACGGAGCCCAGCCGGGCACAGCCCAGAAGAGGAAACGTGGGTCCCACTTGCCATGGGCTCACCACCAGTAGGAGAGGCCAAAGGGCTCAGGTGAAATGCCGGGAGGATGGGTGCTTGGCTGTGGGGACCATTATGGTCTGATCCTTGGCTACAGAAGCTGGCTCTAGGGACGTGGAATGTCACCTCTCTGGTGGGGAAGGAGCCACAGCTGGTGGGCGAGGCTGAGAGGTTCCAGTTTGAATAGTTGGGCCCACTCAACGCATCACCCAGGCTCTGAACCAGTCCCTGAGAAGGAACACTTTTCCACTCTGGAGTTGCCCTGGCGAAAGGCACCGAGCAGGAGTGGGCATACTTGTGGCCCCCCCTCTTGGTGCCTGTATGTTGGGGTTCACCCTAGTGAATGAAAGGGTAGCCTCCCTCTGCCTACGCGTGGGGGGACGGTGTTCTGACAGTTGCTTGTGCTTATAAAGGGATCACACTCTTAAGCCTCCCTGGTAAGGTCTATTCAGGGGTCCTGGAGAGGATAGTCAAACCTCGGATCCAGAGGAGCAGTGTGGTTTTCACCAGTCGCGGGAACACTGTACCAGCCCCACTATCAGGGGAATCCTGAGGGTGCATGGGAGTTTGTCTGAACCAGTCTACATCGTGCTTTAGGATCTGGAGAAGGCATTCTGGACCTGTCCTTTGGGGAGCCCTGGGGTAATTCCATGGGGTACCAGGCCCATTGAAACAGGCTGTTATCTCCCTGTATGACTGGTGTCAGGGTCCACATTGCCGGCAGTATGTCGAGCTTGTTTCCGGTGAGAGTTGGACTCCACCAAGGCTGCCTCGTCACCTCCATTCTGTTCATAACTTTATGACAGGACCCCAGGCGCAGCTGGGCGGGTGAGGGGACTGTTCTTGGTGACATCAGGTCACATCTCTGCGATGATGGGTCCTGTTGGTTTCATTGTGACGATAGCTCACTGACAGTCAGAGCCAGCAATGGCGCTGATGAGAATCAGGCCAAAATCTGGAGGCCATGGTCTGAGCCGAAATGCAGAGGCCTTCTCCGGTTACGAGGTCCTCTCAGCAAAGTGAAGGGAGCTTAAGTATCTAGGCCTTGTTCACGAATGAGGGAAACTGGAGCAGAGATCGACAGGCGGATTGGTGCTGTGTCAGCAGTGATGTGGACACTGTACTGATCTGTAGTGGTCAAAGAGACCTGAGCCAAAAGGCATGAAGCTCTCGATTTACCAGTCGATCTACGTGCCTATCTTCATCTATGGTCATGAGCTCCGTCGCGACCGAAGAACAAGATCTTGATACAAGCCGCTGAAATGAGAGCGGCTGGGCTCTCCCCAGATATGAAGCTCAGTCATCCAAGAGCGCACTAGAGTAGCCGGTCAAGAGGAGCTGTTGGGGTGGCTCGGCCCAGTGAGGATGCCTTCTGGACACCTCCCGGTGAGGTGTATCAGGGGCACGCTTCACCGAGAAGACCCAGAAGAAGACCCAGGACACGCTGGAGAGATTATGTTTTTCTCAGCTGGCCTGTGAACGCTGGTGGCCCTCCAGAGCTGGACCATGGTTGGGGAGAGGAAAGTCTCTTAGTTGCTGCCCTCGTGGACCCAACCTCAGATAAGCGCAGAAAATGGATGGATGGATTGCTTGTTTTGCATTATAAGCTCACATCGTGTTTAATTATTTAAATAATATACAGCAGGGGTGGAGTTGCTAATGCTTTTGTAGATTACATTAAACTTCTGATTTGAGCACTTTGGGTAAAACAACAGTCACCAACATTTATACTAGATATTAACTTTCTACACCAGATTTCTGATAAAGAATCTAAACAACTGAATGGGCTTAGAGGAGAGTATTATTGGCAATTTTCTTACATTAGCTAATAGAAACCTGCAGAGGGCCAAGCTGCCATAAAACAGACTCATGTTAGCTAACATTTAGTTAAAAAAATAATGTTTTAGCTAAACCTATAATTTATTTTAAACTTTTTATAGTGGTTTTAGTAGAAGGAGCAATGAATGAATGGTTTTGTCTTCATCAGAAATAACAATTCCATCTTCTTTAATTTTGTAAAAAAGAAACAAATTTCATCTTCTGAAGCAAATTTCTTCGCCAAATGATGTTATTTTTTTAAACAAGTTTTAATTTAACCTGTGACAAGATTTTTGTTATTTTGAGTGTCTCATATATTAATTTCTCTTCACTCTTTGCTCTAATAAGCAAAGAGACAGTTATATATGCAGATGTTCCACAATGTGTGGATTAATGTGCCGTTATTTGTGGAACCTTCACATAGGAGAGAAACCATATCACTGCTCAGTCTGTAGGAAGAGTTTTAATAAAGTGCTCTAAAAGACACCTAGCATTCACACAGTGAGAGTAATCATTACTATACAGGGGAAAGAACTTCAGGCATCTACAGTTTGAAGATAACACTTATCCCACCAACTCTAGAAACACAAAACCCGACTCCTCCGCCCAAATGCCCTTAATTTTAGAAGGGGATATAGGATCCCATTTCATAAGATACATATAAATCTTCATTACGAGTGACTTTTGGGAAGAGTCCATGGTCAAAAAAGATGTTTCGCTGGTCAGCATGAAGGCATGACACAAAAAACAGGCAGACACAAAGTGCCCTACTTGGAAAATAACAAACACGTGAAGAAGGCAAGTGGAACTCTTTGGAATTTGATTTCTGGGAAATGTGCAATCTTTATACAGATTGTATACATATCTAATGCCTCTGTTGCACCATAATTTAAACACCATGCAACTCTAGTGCTGGAGGAAAGAAATTATTGTGTAGTATAGACATTTAATGTATGAAGATACAAATTTGAAATGTCTAAACTGAAACCATATATGCAAAGTAGAAAGTACCAATGGATTATATATATATATATATATATATATATGGATTATATTTATTATTATAAAGTGAGAGAGAGAGAGAGTATATATATATATATATATATATATATATATATATATATATATATATATATATATATATATATATATATATAATATGACAATGACTATTCATTTCATTAGGCACATGTGCAAGACACTTTTCAATTTGAAATCTCGATTTTCACAGCTACTTTTATTTTGAAATGCCGTTGTGACACCGTGACGCATAAATACAGCGTGGTGTAGATGTTTAGTATGAGTGGTAATGGTTAAGGTGATCAGTGGTGCTTAGTTGGTGATCTTTGAATCCACGTTGCAACAGTTCGATCCAGAGGCCTTTGGACAGATGGTTTAAAAATGAAGACATTGTCTGTAGGTGAATATGGAAGGCTGAGAATAGAAGATCCAGCTTTGATTAGTAGTCCATAATTCTGTACTAAGACTTCTGCTGAGGAGCACAATCAGTCTCAAGGTTGAAGGTATGGAGATGTTCCACTCTTCTACACCTTCTTCTACATTTACTCTCTCTCTCTCTCTCTCTCTCTCTCACACACACACACAAACACATTCAAAAGGAGCAACATTTGGGGTTGTTACAGAAGCAGCTTCTGTCCACAGTTTTGATTATCTTTCCTAAAGTTATCTTTGGATCAACAGTGAGTTTCTGCTTTTTAAGATATATATAGATTTAGGCTCTTCTTTCAAACCCCAACAGTTTTATTTGGAGAATAATTCTCTGGTCTGGTGGGTTAAAGTGTTATTTTGGTGCTGTTGTTTCTAAACTTCTTCATTCTGATGGTGGAGATATCTCCTTTATGTTCACGTGTTTCTCCATGCCACAGTCTGTTTGTGTCCATAAGGTATATATGAGTCTTTATATAACTATGTGCAGAATAGATCATGTGATCTTCATATCTGCAGATGTTCCACAATGTGAATGAATGAAGTAATTTAGAACACAGCAGTTCATTTTGTAGAGCAGAATGAAGATCTTCCTGAGAGCTGTTTAGTTTGGGTGGGGGTGTTGATGCTGAATGGCTGTTGGATTAAGAGATGGTGGGGTGTGGAGGTCTGTTAAGAGGGAGTGTAAAGTGTGAGAAACATTCATGAGTGTGTTTAGTTGCTTTATAATAACTCATGTATAAAACATCACTTGGGAGATAAAATTGCTTTGGAACCCACATTTTCAAGTGAGCAGAAACATTGAATGTCACGATCATATATAAAAGCCCACACAATCTTGCCCTAAATACATCTAGATTAGTTAGGATCAAGATCTATCCACCTTTATGAGCCATAATGATCACTTGGATCAGAGGGTGCTGTCTTCTTACTGGTTCCTAGAATTCAGAAGACCTCAGCAGGGGTTAAGATTTTTTGCCTGGCAGCCCTCAGCTTTCAGATAATGTTCTATACCTGGATACACTCAACCTTGAAGTCTAGGCTGAAAACTTACTTGTTCAGTGTAGCATTTGGTAATTGATTTTTAGCTTAGTTACAGGCTGCAGATCCAGGGTTCATGGACACTGAATTATGGAAACTGCTGATGTTGCCATCTGAATCTCGCGACCACCAGGTTTGTGACGGTGGAGTAGCTGGATGCCAGTGTTTCAGGGTGTTCCCATGTTTGTTACCTTCTGGTTCTCTCTTTAGTTTGTCTGTTCTAGGTCAGAGTCAATGTCAAGACTCTGAAATGTTTATATTCTACTTTGTAAATCTAAACATCAAATCCACATCTCTGTACTTTTTCGAGTGCAATAATGATTCCTGATGAAACGCTAACCATGGCCTGCCCCATCTGAGAAGTATCCTAAGCTCCCTGTCACAACTTCACATTGGCGTCCCACTTTAGACCCAAATTAGTTGCTACTGTTACTATGTCCACCAGCGAACTAACATTGCACAAGTACACCAGAGTATTAGAACAGATGTGTTGGGGTTGGGTTGTAGTTTGATCAGAGTAGGGGTCCCCCTTTGGGAGCCTGGGTCCTCTCAGGGTTTCTTCCTCCAGCTTTATAGTTTTTCCCTTAAGTAATTCTGCCTTCACTGCATTGCTCAACAGGGGGCTCTACTTCTTAGGCTTTGTTCCTGTGTTGTTAACCTTTTTTATTTTTTTATTTCTGTAAAGCTGCTCTGTGACATAAGTTGTGAAGAGTGCTATAGAAATAAATTTAGATTTGATTTGATCATGATCAAATAAAGTCTGGTTTTGCTGGATTTGTAAGTGTTATCTTTACATTATTTGAGCTCAAGTTCTTTTCTTTGTTTTTCCAGAATGAGTGCCACCTCAGTTGACTTTTCCTACCTAAATTTAACTTCACAACTACACCATTGAGGATTTCACAGCACATTAAGCTGAATGAAGGGAAGAACAAGGCATCAAGAAACAATTCCACACTCAGCTTAATACCTCCTTACACCTCACACAGACATGCAGACTAGTGCAGGCAAGAAGAAACACCTCTGCTCAGTCTGTGGAAGAGCTTGACAGACAGATAATTCCTACAACACACCAGCACATTCACACAGGAGAAACCCTATCATCAGCACTGATCAGGAAGAGAGCTTTAATAAACAAAGTAACTTAAAACACATCAACACATTCACACACAGGGAGAAACCCTATCACTGCACTGACTGTGGGAAGAGTTTTACAGAACAAAGTAATCTCAAACATATCAACGCATTCACACAGGACAAACCATATCACTGCTTAGACTGTGGAAAGAGTTTTAATGTAAAGAGTAATTTCAAATCACACTGCAGATTCACAGGAGAGAAACTATATCAGTGCACAGACTGTGGGAAGAGTTTTTAATGATCAAGGCCATTTCAAAACACACCAGCCACTCATACAAGAGAGAAACCATATAATTGCTTAGACTGTGGAAAGAGTTTTACTCATCAGAGTAATCTCAAAAGACACCAACGTGATTACACAGAGGAAACCATTGTTGTTCAGAGTGTGGAAAGGTTTTAATATCCAGAGTGTTTCTCGTGAAAAACACCAGCAAGCACAGGAGAAAACCCATATGACTGTGCCGACTGTGGTAAGAACTTTGGGAATTCTTATAGTTTGAAGATACACAAGTGTAACAAGAGCAGTGATGAGGCTGGGCTGTAAAACACCAATATACCTTTCTAGGAGTAAAAGTGCATAGTTCAAAATTAGTTGTACAACAGAAAACCTGTTTTAATATAATGTTTATGAAATATAGGATTGTGATAATAAAGAGTATGTTCTGTACAATTCAATGAGAAAAAATGAGGTCCTTTCCCCGTCGAAGTTTCCAAAGTAGTTCATTTTCATTTGTAAGATCAGAAAAGTCCACAATCAAACGAAGTGGCACTTTTTTAATCAATATATGAAATGTAATATGATTATTGAGTCTATGAAAGTTGAAAATTTCAGCAGTCTTAGCTGAAATTGGTGTGAACTGAAAAGTAGTTAATTATGGATAACTAGCTGACTAGCCTGTTACATCGCACCTTGGAGAACATCTCGAGAAAACTGTCAGCTTTGCAAAGGAGTATAGATTGTTTTGGAGACCATACTAGACAAGGAGAAGAGTAGCTGCAAAATGAACACTACTCTCTCCCAGCCAAATATTCTTGTTATCAGTTATTCGGCTCCCCCCATCAGCTCTGGCCTTGGCAGATGCTGGAAATCTCCCCCGGACGACGACGCTCTGGGACGCTCCCCCCTCCCCCTACCACTTGTTGATTGTAGACACTGTCTGGCTACTCAAGGCTGTCTTCAGGAGTTTGCTGAGCTGTGTTATCTGCAAACTGAGACATTGTCTCCATGGCAACTGCTGGATTTCAGCATTGGCTTCGGGGCAGGGCACTTTCTGCTGGTGGCCGCCAGGCCTTCCCAGCTTATCACTATGTCTGCATTGAATTATGTGTGCTTAAGTGCTTGGATATTTTTTTACCTACTGAAACTATGCTCCTCCTGAAACATTGTCTGGGTGTGTTTTTTTTTTTTTTTTTTTTGTTTTTTTTTTTTTCTTCCTTCCTTACCTCATGTTTTTGTAATTCATTCTTTCTGGTTGAGTGAATGCGGTGCGCATATGGCTGCTGCTGCTCTGCGGTGTTTGTTGTTTATTTGTTTTGTATTTTGTAAAGCGTCCTTGAGTGTCCAGAAAGTCACTTAATAAATAAAATTTATTATTATTATTATTATTATTATTATTATTATTATTATTATTATTATTATTATTATGATAGCATTTATTAGTTGTTTGTCTCATCCTTTTTGCAACCTTACATTTATTTTATTTTATTTTTTGTGCTGGTATGAGTGAATCAGACACAGTAGTGCTGCTGGAATATTTAAATCCCCCAGTGTCACTGCGGAGGACAGTCCACCAAGCATAAATATCCAGCTATGGGCAGCATCCTGTGAGCACTGGTGAAGGACTAGAAGATGAGCAACACAAATTGGTTGTATGTTTCTTATAGTAAACAGTCCAATCCATGACAACCATTTATTTTTATATGTTTTATGAAGCATGACTAGTGAAATATATACTTTCTCTGGCAATGAACAGTATACTCTGTACACACAGTGAGAAAATTAGACATTTTCCCCAATTAAGTTCCCAATTCTGTACGTTCTGCATTAGTCTGTAGTTAGGGTTCTATTAACATGTATTTACTTTTGTCATAGTTTTGGGGCAAAATTTCATCATGTATGGGACATCAACTGTTGAAATTACTACCAATTTGAATTTTACAGACTTGGACCAGTACAGGAAATTGAGGTAATATTTATGATCATTACCAGTAATAAAAGTCCCACAAAAGCATTCTGACAGACTGCAGTACATTATAAGATGTCTAGGTGGCAGTGTGACTTTATTTATTGCATGGCTCTATGTTATCTATTACATTTATTTTTTCCAGATTTTTTTTTGTCTACTGACCTCCAAGACTGGATTGTATCAAGACACTGATCTGGGGAAGGGTACAGAAAAATGTCATGCTGCATTGAGGATCCCAATGAGCACAGTGGACTCCATCATCCATAGATGGAAGAAGTTTAGAACTACCAGGACTCTTCATAGAGCTATCCACCCGCCCAAACTGAGTGATCATGGTAGAACGACTTTAGTCAGGGAGGTGACCAAGAACCCAGTGGTGTCACTGACAGAGCTCCAATGTTGCTCTGTGGAGAGAGAAGTACATTCCAAAATGACAACCATTTCTGCAGCACTCTACCAATCAGGCCTGTGTGGTTGAGTGGCCAGACAGAAGCCACTCCTCAGTAAAAGGCACATGACAGCTCATCTGTAGTTTGTTAAAAGGCACCTAAAGGGCTCTCAGACTATGAGAACATTTTGCACTGAATCATGTCTGGAGGAAACCAGGCACTGCTCATCACCTTGCCAATACCATTCCTACAGTGAAGCATGTTGGTGGTAGCATCATGCTGTGGGGATGTTTTTCTGCAACAGGAACTGGGAGAGTAGTCATGATTGAGGGAAGGATGGCTGGAAAAATGTACAGAGACATCATTGATGATAACCTGCTCCAAAGAGCTCTGCACATCAGTCTTGGTTTATCTTGCAACAGGACAATGACCTTCAGTACAAAGCCAAGAAACAAAGAAATGGCCTCAGGACAACTGTGTTGGCCCACCCAGAGTGCAGATATAAACTCAATTGAACATCTCTTGAGATATCTAAGTGAACCAACACTCCCCATCCAATCTGATTGAGCTTGAGAGGTTGTGCAAAGAAGAAGTCAAGTCAAGTCAAGGCTTTTTATTGTCATTGCATCTGAGTACAGGTACACAGTGTAATGAAATTACGTTCCTCCGGAACCAATGTGCGACATGGAGCAGCGAGAACAATAGGACGACAAAGTGCAAACACTACAATAAATACAATAAATACAGTAAAACAAGAGACAGTTTCACAGACAGGACAGGTGGTGAGGATAAGGTGCGGAGATATGTAACATACTGTAACATTTAGATGTGCATGATAACAGCAGTTACTGAGGTAGAAAGTTTAGAGTTCTGAGTTCTGAATGAGCAGCAAATATTGCTAATAAGGATGGGGATGATCCAGTCCCTGTGTGCTGAGTGTGTGTGTGTAGAGTGCTGGGTGGGTACAGTCCAGCTTAGTGTTTGGTGGTCTTTGTGTGGGTGAGGAGTGGTGTGGGGTTCAGTTCGGTTCAGTCTCTGTGTGAATGTGGGTGTGAGGAGTGGTGGTGGGGGATTCAGCTCAGTCTCTGTGTGTTGAGGAGTCTGACTGCCTGGTGGATGAAGCTGTTGCAGAGTCTGGTGGTGGAGGCTCTGATGCTCCGGTATGTTCTGCCAGACGGCATCAGAACGAAGAGACTGTGTGAGGGGTGAGTTGGGTCATCCACAATGCTGGTGGCTTTGCGGATGAATGGGAGAACCTTCCTCCAAACAGGTGCTCAAGAAGCTCAAAAAGACTTGAGACTGTGATTTCTGCCAAAGGTGCTTCAACAAATTATTGAGTGAAGGTTATAAACATTTATGTATATATTAGAAACTTTTCTCACAATTTTGAGGGAAAAATTATTTAATCCATTTTGGAATAAGGCTGAAACCAAATGCCCTTTTGTCCTTTGCTGTTTATTCTAGGTGATCCCTTATAGTAAGGGGTTGGAGAACAGTGCAATCACCTTCATTTTAGATTCAGGCCTATGGAGAAGTTGTCATAGGATAATGGAGCGATTGAACATATGTGGGCAGAAGTGGAAATTCTTGGGCTGGATCTGCAGGATTATTAGGATAATCTAATTGGTGAGACTCATTTTATTATTTTATTATATTCCAGAGGGGATTGAGAGAAAGGGGGATAATGATGCTATGTGTACTTTTGAAATATGTATGGAAATGAATGAAAATAAATACCAACTAGTGACCAACTAGTAATTCTGTATACGATACTGTGAACATATCTACACATTCTTCTGTCTGCGCAGTCCTGAAGAAGAATTAATTACACACACAAACACACACACACTAAATTGTTTCATATTGTCAGTTAACAAATATAAAACAGTTGCTATGGATCAGGGGTGGGTTTGTCACAATATGGTTGGGTTAAAATAAGGCCCCCGTTTCCACCTCCTTTTATAATCACACGGTTCCTATTTGGTCCTCCAGTCCAGCTGGGGGAGATAATTCTGTAACTGTGGTTTCAGTAACTCCAGTAAAGTGGAGAGGCAGAAGTTCAAGTTTTGATCAGCAGTCCACACCTCTGTGCTCAGACTGCTCTTCTGGAGGAACACAATCAGCTCAGCTGCTGAAGGTATGGAGATGTTCCATTCTTCTACACCTTCTACTACATTTACTCACACACATAGAAACACATTCAAAAGGAGCAACATTTAAGCAGCACAGAAGCAGCTTCGTCCATGAACTGATCAACAGTGAGTTTCTGCTTTCTTTAAGATCTACAGGAGATTTAGATTCTTCTTTCAAACCCTGACAGAAAAAAAATTCAGGAGTTTAATAATTTAGTTAACAATCCTGGACTGTACACTGCATATTCTGTATTTTTCCTTCCAGAATAGAAATATGTAAATAAAAAAGAGGTGGAGAAACCATTAGGGGTAATACTTTGTGTACTTCTGGTGCAAGTCCCAAGCCTGGATAAATGGTGAGAGTTGTGTCAGGAAGGGCATCCGGCATAAAATTTGTGCCAAAACCCTTATGCGGATCACAAATATGACTGCCATACTGGTGGAAATTGGACTACTGTAGGTCAAAGACCTTTGATGAGGAGAGGAGCAAGGCATGTTAGAAGGCAGCGAGAGAGAAGGAACAGCAGGAGTGTGGAGGTTAGAGTAGGGACTCTGAACATAGGGACAATGACTAGTAAAGGCAGAGAGGTTGCAGACATGATGGAGAGAAGGAAGGTAGATATTCTGTGTGTTCCGGAGACCAGATGGAAAGGAAGCAAGGGCAGGAACTTTGGAGGTGGATTCAAACTGTTCTATCATGGTGTAGATAGGAAGAGAAATGGAGTAGGGATAATCCTAAAGAAACAGCTTATGAAAAGTAAAAAAAAAAAAAAGAAAAGAGATGTAAAGAGAGTGTCAGTTGATGGTGTAATTTTGAATGTTGTCAGTTCATATGCACCACAGGTTGGTTGTCAGTTAGAGGAGAAAGAGGAATTTTGGAGTATGATGGATGAAGTGGTAGAAGGTTTCCCTAGAGAGGAGAGATTGGTGGTTGGCGCAGACTTCAATGGTAATGTTGGTGAAGGGAACAGAGGGGATGAAGGGGTGCTGGTTATGTATGGTGTGAAAGACACAAATGCAGAAAGACAGATGGTTGTATATTTTGCAAAGAGAATGGAAATGGCTGTGGTGAACACATCTTTTCAGAACAGTGAGAAGATTGGAGGGAGGTGCACACAGGGGGATTATATCCTTAGCAGGAGATGCCACCTAAAAGAGATTGGAGATTGTAAAGTGGTACCAGGGGAAAGTGTAGTAAGGCAGCATAGGGTGGTTGTCTGTAAAATGGGATTAGAAACAAAGAAGAGGAAGAGAGTGAAGACAGAGCCAAAGATTAGATGGTGGAAGCTGAAGGAGGAAGATAGTTGCAGGCAGTTCAGGGAAAAATTGCAACAGGCCC
Organism: Acestrorhynchus altus; assembly: GCA_034509495.1. Classification (NCBI taxonomy): domain Eukaryota; kingdom Metazoa; phylum Chordata; class Actinopteri; order Characiformes; family Acestrorhynchidae; genus Acestrorhynchus; species Acestrorhynchus altus. The sequence continues at coordinate 273,848 of CM067503.1, read as the reverse complement.
TTGGGGGCAGTGAGGAGCTACATGTGGACTGGAAAAGTACAGCTAAGGTGATGAGAGAAACTGGCAAGTATATGTTGGGTGTTTCGTCTGGTCAGAAGAAAGGAGACAAGGAAAGTTGGTGGAAGAATTAGGAAATCCAGGAGAGTATTCAGAAGAAGAAAGCAGATAAGAAAAAGTGGGATAAGCAGAGAGATGAAGGAAGTAGGCAGGAGTACTATAAGGCTGGTCGCATAGCGAAAAGAATGGTGGCAAAGACAAAGGCTCAGGCCTACGATGAGTTGTTTGATAGGCTGGACAGTAAAGAAGGAGTAAAGGGCTTGTATCTTTGGCTGAACAGAGAGATAGAGCTGGAAACGATGTACAGCAGGTTAGGCTGATAAAGGATAGAGAGGGAAATGCTCTAGTGAGTGAACAGAGAGTGTTGAGTAGGTGGAAGGAGTACTTTGAAGAACTAATGAATGAGGAAAATGAGAGAGAGAGAGGATGACAATGGGGGGAGAAATAGTGGATCAGGAAGTGCAGAGAATTAGTAAGGTGGAAGTGAGGGCAGCTTTTAAAAGTATGAGGAATGGTCTAGATGACATGGTCTAGATGACATATCTGTGGAGGTATGGAGATGTTTAGAAGAGAAGGCAGTGGACTTTTTGACCAGGTTGTTTAACAAAATCCTGGTGAGTGAGTGGATGCCTGATGAGTGGAGAAGCAGTGTACTGGTCCCCATTTTTAAGAACAAGGGTGAAGTGCAGAGCTCCAATAACTACAGAGGTATAAAGTTGATGAGCCTCACCATGAAGGTATGGGAAAGAGTTGTTGAAGCAAGGCTAAGGCTATAGAATGGTAATTAACAGAACTGACTCTAGAAATTAGAGTGTTATCCAAAAAATAATAATCAATGCAGGAATATAACTGATGTGGATGTGAATAAAATGAAAATTCTTTAGTGGAAGGTTTTCTGAGATCTCCAGGGGTCGGTAATAGCATTACTACTGATAATATTAAAACTGATTGAGACATTAAGGATTGAGACAATACATGGGGATTTAAGTGATCTAATACTGGATCTATAATACAATTAAAGTCACCACCCATATACCAACATGACTGGAGAGTTCAACAAAAAACCTTGAAGAATCAGATATCTACCATCTGTGTCTACGACAACTTTATCTGCTACAAATTGAGTCACTCTTTTGACCACAATTGCCACACCTCTAATATTAGAATTGAATGAAATGTTTTGTGTAGCCAAGAACATCTTAGTCTAAAATGATGTCCATTTATAAGATGGGTCTCTTGTAAAAAAATTACAGTATATCTGGGTTAAATTGTTTTAAATGAGCAACCTTTTAAATGCACTGTTTATTTCCAACTTCCAAAGAAATCCCACTGACCTCCCACTCCTTGAGTTTTAAGAGAAGGAATCAGTCATTTAATGTACAGTATTAATTTTGAGGTATAGGATGAAAACCATGCTGGCTGAAAAGGGGAACAAACAGAGACATGCACACTCACCCACAAACACACATTTCAGACCCACCCACAAGAACAAATCCCACCCATAGTCCTCTAAACCCACACACATAAGGACTAATTAGGCTCACCTAGGAGCCAACCCCAGATAAACAGTATTCCTTTTTGCACACCATGGTTTAGCCAGTGGAACCTGAGGGATTATATTTTCATGAAAATATAAAAGAAAAGGAGGGCGGGAGAAGGAAAAGGCCAAATAACTATGAATGCACCACTGATGTGAGTCAAGTAGCATATATACAGTTATTTAACAAACAGCTGAATGACACCTGTTTTACTTTTCCTCACTTTCCTCAAACCCCTCCTTAACCTTTAAAGGTAACAAAATTCTGAACTTTAAAGAGAATCCCCCCCCCCCCCAAAAAAACAAAAAAAAACAAACAAAAAACCAAAACATCCAAACAAACTAAAAAAACAGTTGTTAAATGGTATAACAATCCAGTGTAAATCCAACTAGTAGTGTCCCTTAGTTATTGTGTTAGTGAGTCACAGAGCATCCTCAGGTGAAGTAAAGTTGTGGCGTTCGCCCACCTGTGTTAGTCGAGCTGAATAAAACATACCGTATTTCACTCCTCCGTCCTAGTGTAGTTTATGGACATTATTAAAGGCAGCTCTGGCTTTTGCACTTTTAGAGGTGAAGTCGGGGGAAGACTGAGACGGTCATCCCCGACACTGTGACGTGTGGTCATCGCCTGGCTTTACAGAGCATGTCCTTAATAATGCAGTCTCACTACAACATAGTGAGCAGATCCACCATACTGTACTGTGACGGAGGAGCTAGAGAGTGGTGTGCTCGGTCCACCATTTGGCTTTAGTCCAGAGAAAACACGTCTCTGAGTAATTTGGATACTATATGTGGTCACAGAGAAGGACCCGTCCTCAGGGACACTCACTATCCGCACATTATAGCGGCCCGACCTCACCTCTAAATTATCACATTTTTTTGTCCAGTATTTCTTTAGAGAGAAACTCCACTTTACTCGGTCGTATGGCCGTGTCATCAGCACACACAGAGACTGCTCCATCTCACAGACTGTACTCTTCACACCAGCCAACTCACACCTCAGTGCTGAGAAGTTAACTCAGCCTTCATATCAGGAAGTTCCTCTCAGATCTTACAGTTGTGATGCCTCAGTGTCTGTGATGAATGCCTTCACTCATCAGCACAATACAGTTTCTAAAAATAGTGATGTTACTGCAGTGCAGTAAAGCATCTGCAAGTAATTAATTGTGGAAAATCACAACTTTATGAAAACTGTTTTCATCAGATCCTGTTAGTAAAATCCAGTATAGTAAAGGAGTTTTATCACCTGAAATATTGGTCATATTGGCCCTGAACAAAATACATCAATGCTTGGCCTGGTGTGACTAACAGTTTTAGAAATCTGCTTTGATACCCGAGACAGGATCTTCGAGAGAAAGAGGTACACCTGATGATACTGATATATTTTGGCACAGTAATAAGCTATTTTTTTGATTCTCAACTTAGACACCCAACTGTAACCATTTTTGACGGGAGAGCTAAGGTTTAATTTCAGTTTCAAGTCAACTCAAGTTAGTATTTACTACATCTCAAATAATTACATATATGAGAAGCCAAATGTCTTCCATAAATATATCAATATATATATATATCATGTGATAATGTGTTACCGTGTTATTGCAAATAAAATAGACAATGTCAAAAAACTGGAAATAAAACACATTATTTAGGGCTCGGTCCCTAAGAGTAAATTCCATTAATACAAATGGAATATAAAACTCATATAAGGGCTCGCATGTAAATCCAGATATGTAACTATACCTATAATGTGGGATTGATGGTTTAACTATATGAAGTATTATCATACACTATTGCCCTCGCTTTAACCACATAGATATTAGTATGTTACAAGGGGTGGGGCCAATAGTATATAATATCCACTTCAAGCAAGGATCGAGGAGATGCCAGTTAGTTGTAGCTTCTGGTAAACTATTGGAAGAGATTTATATGACTTTTCAGTCACTGATCTGTGTTTCTCTTTTTGTTTGTTTATTCATTTTTGTTTATCATCGGTACATATGCCTGTAAACTAGTAAATAACTTTTTGTTGGTGTATTAAATTAATGGTGATGGATGAAAGGATACCTGCCTACCTCTTTCACTTTATGCCCTGCCTCATACACTTGCATTACACCACACAGAGTGTGTTTCTTACCTTTCAAGATGTGGGAGTGCACTTTATCACAAAGGTTGCTTTCCTTAAGCAACAACTTCAAGCAAACACTGAACATGACATAGAAATGTGGAGAAAAGTGGAGATTTTTCTTCTGTATTGTAATGTATTTTTTCATATTCATATTCAAAATTTTGTTGCACAATTCACATGAGCATAAATATTAAATATTATGAATCATATGATTCATGTTGTGTGCCTGTTCTTGATGTGTTGTTAGGTTAGATATGTTGTTCAAATATTTCATAGTTGTGTTATAAGATTCTCCTGAATATTACAGAAAACAGAATTTTTTTGTTTCTTCCAGAAAGGCTTTTCTTCCTAAATCTAACTTCACAAATATACCCCATAATAAGATTTCACGATGCAAAAGATGTTCAGATGCTGAAAGAGGGGAAAAACATGGCATCCAGAAAAATCTTTTGGGATCAGTAAACATGCTCTTTGATGCATCACAGACACATTCAGACTGGATGACATGGGTTCTGTGCAAGGTTGCCAGGTTTGTGGTTTTCCCACCAAATTGTGGTTGTTTTAAAATGCAGTTACAGGTGAAGGTTTGTGGTGTGGTGTTTTGGGTTACTTCCACTAATTTACCCTGCTAACAAAAATCCTTTCACTACAAAAAAAAAATACAAAAAAGAAAATTATTTTTTGTTGATGTGTTATTATTGCAATGTAAAATACCTGAGAGAGTTTGGAAGGGAAGAATCCTGACAGAAGTAAAGACAATAAAGAGCAAACAGATAAAATTGCATGAGCTTCAGTGACAGTAGAAAGCAGATAGAAATCCTTCCAATTGTTCAAAATAGCTCTTCATGTAACCTGATATTCTAATGACAAGGAATTCAGAAATGACCAAGAAATGGAAAAGGGAAAATGTTAACCAACAAAGAGGATTGGAGGAATAGAAGAAAATACAGGAGAGGAAAGAACAGAAATGTGTCAAACTCAGTTTTAATTGTGTTAATATTAAATGATTTGACTGTGTTTTGAAATGACAGTAAAATACAATTTGATTACAATATTAAAAAGATAATGACAGTAACACTAACAAAAATTAAAATACAGTGAACTAAAAACAAAAACTACTGAGCTACAGAACAAAATGTACTGAAATGAGTACTATATAATATGTAAATGCATAAACATTATGCAGGTAACCATAGTAACAATAAAGTACAAATGTAGTCTGTCAGTTCTGTGCATGGTGCACTGTCAATGCAGTGATTCAATAGAAGAGACTAATGAATATATATATATATATATATATATATATATATATATATATATATATATATATATATATATATATATATATATATTTCATATACATTAGACACGTGCAAGACACTTTTCAATTTGAAATCTCGATTTTCACATTGACTTTTATTTTGAAATGCTGTCGCGACACCGCGGCGCACAAACACAGCGTGGTGTTGATGGTAAAGATGGATCACTGGTGTAGATGTTTAAGGTGGATCAGTGGTGGTAATGGTTAAGGTGGATCACTGGTGTAGATGGTTAAGGTGGTTCAGTGGTATTGATGGTTAAGGTGGATCAGGGGTGTAGATGGTTAAGGTGGATCAGTGGTGTTTATTGTTGGTGATCTATTGATTCCACATGTTGTAACAATCTGATCCAGCGGCCTTTGGACAGATGTTTTAAAATGAAGACATTATGTGTAGGTGAATATGGAAGGTTGGAGAAGCAGAAGATCCAGCTTTGATCAGCAGTCCACACCTCTGTGCTCAGACTGTTCTGCTGGAGGAACACAATCAGCTCAGCTGCTGAAGGTATGGAGATGTTCCACTCTTCTACACCTTCTTCTACATTTACTCTCACACACAGAAACACATTCAAAAGGAGCAACATTTAAGCAGCACAGAAGCAGCTTTGTCCAGGAGCTGCTTGATGACCTTTTCCTAGTTATCTTTGATCAACAGTGAGTTTCTGCTTTCTTTAAGATCTACAGGATTTTATTCCCATCTTGAGTGTCTTCTCCACTGTCTAATAATAATAAAAAATAATAATTGTAAATTAATTATAGAAAATAATAAAAGGTTTTCACATGTATCAGATTATTTACTTTCTGAAAGTGATGATAGTTATACAGCAGTATAATACATTGTAAAAAGTGGAGAGGTTCAAGTATTTTCAGCAGCATCTAAGCATAAGGAATCTCTGGATTCTGGCCTCTTCCACTAGCTAAGGATATCTAACTGAACAGCAGAGCACTTTTGTAAGTTGCTCTGGATAAGTGCATGTGCTAAATGCCATGAATGTAAATGTAAATATCAGGATTTTGTTCATGAGTTATTTTAAGATGGAGCAAGAGGTTGGATCAGGTGGATTGGTGCAGAAACTGCAGTGTTGCAGACTCTGAGCTGGGCCAAAAGGCATGACTCTCAACTTATGGATCAATCAGTGAACAAACTTGAAACATACAAACACTAATATCAGTTTCATTTGTGGTTTTATTTTGAAATAGTCAAAGCACTTTCCACAAAACTTTAAGTAATCCCCTGAAATGGTCAATCCATCTAGTTAATATTGTGTGATGCATTTAGTTGACACTCCATTGTGACTGAAAAAAGAAAAAAATATTATTTCCTTCATGTTTGGAGGAAGAGAAATGCTGACTATGATCCAAAGAACACCATCCCCACTGTCAAGCATGGAGGTGGAAACATTATGTTTTGGGGGTGTTTCTCTGCTAAGGGAACAGGACTACTTCACCAAATCAATGGGAGAATGGATGGAGCCATGTACTGTAAAATCCTGAGTAACATCCTTCCCTCTGCCAGGACATTAAAAATGGGTCGTGGCTGGGTCTTCTAGCACGATAATGACCCAAAACATACAGTCATGTCAACATGTATATAATTTATACAATGTGATGTTCTGGATTTTATTTTTGATATTAAAAATGATAGACTGTTCATGTCTGTCAGTGGGCCAACTTACAAAATCAGTAAGGGATCAAATATTTATTTCCTTCCCTGTATAATTTTTTTAATGGTTTCTATTTCAGTGGCCATTTTTCTAATCTAGTTGTTTGGTAGTTGTTATTGACTATTTACCTTCAGGTTAAGCTTGTTGTGTTTTTAAACTAAATATTTCTTTGATCAGTTGTATTTCTGTGAATATATTTGGCACAAAATGTACTCATTACTCACAGACAGACTAGTTTGCTTATAGGTACAAATATCTTACTTTTAACATTTAAGAATGTGAAAAACTGGAAGTCAAATTATTAGAGTGCTAGAGTAATAAGTTTTACTTGGGGTAAAAGTTTTCCAAGGATAACCAAAAGCTACTTTAGGAATAAAACAGTTCAGCTCAAATTATAAATAGCTCTAGATGGCTGCAGGCCATTTTGAATTTTGAAGGCCACACTGGAATTTGCAAATAAATTTCCATTCCAAATTGCAGGCTCTCATGACTGCCTCTGAAAGGAGCTCATTAATGTTTTTGTCACTTATCCTTGTTTAGTTCCCACATTTCTTGTTCTGGTCTTGTGTCTGCCCATTCCCAGCTGTGTCTGATTTGTAACCCTGTCCCTTTGTATTCATGTCCCAGCTGTATTGAATGTTCCTCTTGTATATATGATCCCTACTGTCAGTCAAGTCCTTGTGAGTCTACTGGTTACGTTATCATGTTTTTGTGCTATCTGGTTGTCTAGTTTCATGTTTCCTTGCTATCTTGTCTATAGTCATTAAGTCCTTGCAAGTACATCCGCTTCTCCCTTCATATGTCTGTACAGTTTTCATTCCCTGACAGTTTTGTAATGTAACTCATGTTTGTAACAGCTGCATTAATTCAGTCTATCGAAACATTTGGTTACTCACATAGGTTGTTTACAGACCTCCTACGAATTTTGTTGCCCAGTTGAATCATTTTAATTTTCCACCCAAAAATAGGATTCTCCAGAATTTTGCCTTGAGTTTGTTATTCATTATTATTTGTTTGACCTCTTACAGAAATGAATGCCATCAAGTCTTCTTCTTTTAATGTCGAGAAAAGATGTTAAGCTGATGAAAGAGGGGAAGAACATGGCATCCAGAAAAGGCTCCAACACTCAGCAAATGTCCACTCCTACACTGGACAAACACATGAAGAAAAGTGCAGGGAAGAAGAAACACCACTGCTCAGACTGTGGGAAGAGTTTTATTGCACAGAGTCATCTCAAAACACACCAGCGTATTCACACAGGAGAGAAACCCTATCACTGCTCAGACTGTGGGAAAAATTTTAATGCACAGAGTAATCTCAAGACACACCAGCGTATCCACACAGGAGAGAAACCCTATCAATGCTCAGACTGTGGGAAGAGTTTTACTAGACAGAGTCATCTCCTTCAACACCAGCGCATTCACACAGGAGAGAAACCATATCGCTGCTCAGAATGTGGGAAGAGTTTTAATGATCAGAGCACTCTCAGTACACACCAGCGCATTCACACAGGAGAGAAACCATATTACTGCACAGAATGTGAGAAAAGTTTTACTAGACAGAGTCACCTCCTTCAACACCAGCGCATTCACACAGGAGAGAAACCATATCACTGCTCAGACTGTGGGAAGAGTTTTACTACACAGAGTCATCTTAACACACACCAGCGGATTCATACAGGAGAGAGACCTTATCATTGCTCAGATTGTGGGAAGAATTTTAGTCAGCAGAGTATTCTCCAAACACACCAACGCATTCATACAGGAGAGAAACCATATTACTGCTCAGACTGTGGAAAAAACTTCAGATACTCCTATAGTTTGAAAATACACAAGTGCACTAAGGACAGTGAATGGACTGAGATGTAAAATACCAACACACCTTTCCAGGAATAAATTGAGGATGCAAGTTCAATACTGTTTTATGCATTAGAATGTTTAACATGAAGTGAAATATGCCTTTTCTTGTGATGAACACCATGTCCATCTGATGAAGTGTAGAATTTTCCCAATGCAGAACCCAAACTAGTACATTCTGCACCATGCATAAGTGATGGCACCATTGGTGTATCACATGTAGTAAATATTATTTATATTACTTGATTATTTTTGTACCAGTTGTTGAAAATGAAACTGAATGAAGATTTAACATTCTAGCCTGTAGTTGATGGAAATTGTCTTGTGCAGGACCATTTGTTATTCTGTAACATAGTGCTGTCAGGCATTCAGTTTTCATATATTTAAAAGTGCTTCTTAGAAAATACGAACAGCCATCATATTTTCCTTAGAGCAAGGTCACAGACAGACTCACACTAGTGGCAGAAGACAGAGTGATTTTAGGAGTTAATTTAAATATTAATAATTAATTAAGGTATATGCATGAGAATGAAATGAGTAGTATAGTAATACTAATTTATACATTATTATTTTTTGTTTACTTACTATTTTCCATGTATAATTAAATGATTTACATCAATGAATAAACTGATTTTTTTTTTCTGAAACAGTCCTAAAGTAGCATTTTTAATATTGTGGAATCTTGCCATGGAAGCAAGACAGCACAGTGCCCACAGAAAAGGTAATGGTATTTCACAGTAATGACTGTAGCATTCCCGTACAATCTATTGAAATATGTCCAAAATTGGCTGCCAAGTTGTCAAATTTGCACGCAAGTCTGCACAGAGTCTGTAGACCTATCCCTTTCTCTCATACTAAGCATATTGAATGCTTGAATGTTGTGTGTCATTGACAAAATTAAGCATGTTTTTCATAGTGTTACTCTGCACTACTATAGTGTGTGCATTGATTGTAAATCTTTTGTGTCTTAGCGTTTTGGTTTCTTCTGGTATTAAAGCTCAGTGGTCTGTTGTAGACAGTGTTAGACCTTCCTCATATGACATACATATGTAGAGAATCTGTAATGAAAAGGAGGAAATTATTAATTATAGGAAAGGTAGCGTCAAAACAGATTTTAACTTTGCAAACATTTACAAGATAAAAAGTACCACAAATTCTCTTCTGTTTGCAATATGTAATCACTTTTGCAACTTACTGAAACCTTACTTTTGTGATGGTTTTATGTTCTTGTCTCCATTAAAGACCCCAGTTTGACTCCATAGAATGCAGTGTTTGTTTTTCTCCAAAAACAGTGCTTCTCTTTATAACCAAAAAGAAAATGTCCACAAAACATTGATCCAGAAGCCTTCTGCCTTCTCCATGTGAATTAGCAAACTATAGATGTGTGACCACCAGGTAGTAGGAGAAGCAGTCGCAGTAATAACAGTAGTAGCAACAGTAGTAGTAATAATAGTAATAGTAATAGTAGTACTAGTAGCAGCTGTAATAATGATGTGATGAGGAAAAATAAACAAGGCTCCAGTTTCTCTTGCTCAGTCAGGGATCTGACAGCAACCTGCTGTTTGTGGTGTTTGCAGCATGATATCCCTCCTGGCTTCTGTTTTTAAATTACTTTTATTTTATATAAAATCACTATTTTATGAATGTAACACAATGTTACTGAGACACTAATTTAATGTGGAATATCAGTGCTGTGCTCTGAGATGAGCCCACAGCAAACCTTTTATAAAGGCTCATTGCTTTCTGTTCCCTGACTGAACAAGAAAAACTGGAATCTGACACTCCCCTCTCACCCCCATAAACCCAAAGACCAAACTGTGTAAACACCATGGGATCAAGACTAAGCACAGCCTTGTTGTTTATTGTTCATCACATCATTAATACAGCTGCTACTACTAATATTTCTACAACAACAACAACTACTACCACTACTACTACCCTCTATACTGCCTGTTCAGTGACAGACTGCTCCTTCCCAAGTACAGGGGTGGGTGTAACAGGAGGACAGAGGATAGGAATGAGTAGGAACCAACCAGACATTAACCTGCAACCTGCAACCCGACCACACAACTGGACTTTGTGCAATAAACAGTTCAAAAGTGCAATAATAATGTGCAATACCCCCTCCTACAGGACTCTTTTTTCATGCGCTATTTATCTATATTGTATATTGTAGTAAAGTCTGTGTATTATATATTCTTTATATTTATATAGTGTTTTTCTTTACTAAATTATTATATTTCTGCTCTTTTCTGTACTATACTGATGCTGTCCTGAAGAAGATGCATTTCCAGTTTGCAAACCTAATTTTGAACTGTTTGCCAAAAAAAGTTAGAACCAAAGATTAGTAGGTTTTTCAGCATGAATCACTGTGGGTATGTCTAGCAGTACAGGAGCAAGGAGCAATGACATACCTTTGTCTTGCATGGTGTAGTCTTCTATGTCTTCTTATCACCAAAAGTTGATCCATGTTTACTTTTTGGAGAAACTCCAAAATTTAGACAATATGCTCCACCATCTTCCCACTTCAGTTTACTGATGCTGTGCAACACCCTCTGTTGATGTCATATTCTGTGATGTATCATCGGTTCTGCCAAAACAAGTGAGACGTGGGCTGGTTCTTATAAGCCTGAATGGAACCAGTCCAAGAACCAGAGTTCTTTTGGTCGAAAAGTGCCCATTGTGACGGTCTTGGGCCCTAAGACACTATTTGAAGGCATACTACAAAAGGAAGCACCAGATTAATATAAACTATGAATTTGTATTTTTGGTTTTGCATAGTGCTGAAAGAAACCTTCCTCATGATGTGATGAAGTGCCGTAATGAAACATGAATTTAGTCACCACTGTGCTGCGCACTGGGGAATTTTTCCTACACATTTAAACCATCCACACAGTGAAACACACCCTAGTGAATTCACACATTCCAGTTGCTGCCGTTTGATGATATAAATTTCTTACTTAATTTAGATGTTTGCACAGTCAGCTGGTGTGAGTGCAGCAGCCACCTCTTCTGCACCTCTGACTGGACTTTGGACAGATGCAGGTAATTACACCATCAGTCTCAATCTTTTTAAACACACAGGTAGAGATTATGCACCTGTACATAATCATGGCCCATAACTGTCCCTTTCCTTTGAAAGGTACACAGCAAAAAGTCCAGTGTTGAACTAATTCCCACAGAGTTGATTGCAACACTTTTTCAGGGTTTATATAGCTCCACACACTTTGGAGTTAAATCAACATTTTCAAAATAATTAAATATTTAACACCACATCAGAGTTACTTTTTAAAATCACAAAACAGGGTTAAAATAACACTGCTCTGAGTAGAATTTCATTTGTATTCATCCATCCATCCAACCATTTTCTGAACCGCTTATTCCTGAATAGGGTCACGGGGGAGCCGGTGCCCAGCCGGCAACTCTGAGTGCAAGGGCGGGAAACAACCCTAGACAGGGCGCTAGTCCATTGTAGGGCACACACACACACACACACACACACACACACACACACACACTAAGGGCCACGTTAGAGTCACCAATTCACCTACCATGAATGTCTTTGGACTGTGGGGGAAACCAGAGTACCCAGAGGAAACCCATGGGAACATGGGGAGAACATGCAAACTCCACACAGAAACTTCCCAGGTTGCCACACCCGGGGATCGAACACAGGTCCTTCTTGCTGTGAGGCAACAGTGCTATCCACTGTGCCCATTTGTATTCATTTAACTTCCGCCGCATTTAACCCATCCACACAGTGATACACACACATGCACAATAATAAGTTCACTCAATGTGGAGTAAAATGCTCAGTGGCACTTCAGTCATTCCCTGCCAGTTGAGGAATGTGAATTGTCAACCTTCCAATCACAATCACTGGTTCCCTGACCACCAGGCCACAACTGCCTAATCAGGGACACGAATGCAGTGCCCACTACCAGAAATAATGCAGTCAACCTTCTTACATTTTAGGAAATTTCAAGGGTCAGCAGAGTTGAACTCTTTGTATAGTTGAACAGTGCTGGATTAACTTTGACCTGATCAACTGAAATAACTCCAACATTGGCACCATTTAAATCCCAATGTGTTTAAAGTAACACAAAGTCAAAATGTTTAATTAAAAAAATTCAACTCTCCAGTTTTTGCTGTGTACTTTTTTTTCATAATTACAAGATTTGATCTTGATTTTAACTAGAGATATATAACTAAACACATACAACTGAAAAAATCTTTTAAAAATAACTTGCAAATCATTATTTACAGAAACACAGTTTTCTTGTGAGGAAAAAGTTAGGACCCCTATGCCCTAATGACTGGTATTTCATTTCAATGTCTGAAATAATGTTTCTTAAGAAACAGATGTTCCTTAAATCCATTTACTATCTCTGACATCAATTAGAAGAAATACTTTCCCACTCCTCCATATGGAATCCATCCTGTTCTTTGTCAAGGAGTTCTCTGGTAAACTTTAGTCTTGCCCTGATGTTTTTCTCCTGTAAGGGTTTCTTATCTTATCTTATCTTATCTTATCTTATCTTATCTTATCTTATCTTATCTTATCTTATCTTAATCTTAATCTTATCTTATCTTAATCTTATCCTAGCAAACTTGTTTGGTCTCTTTTCTGAAGGATCCTTTGATATCAACTATGATGAGAGCTACCTATAGGTCCCATGATGATATTTTAGGATTGTTGCATCTTGTGGTCTGCTCTTGGGCTGAACAGGTTCTCTTGATAGGACATTTTTTTTTACAAGTTTTAAATGTTATCCACTTGTAAATGATTTTCCAGACAGTGGAAAGGCTGATTTCTAATTATTCTTTTTAAATCCCTTCCCAGACTCATATGTATCTACAACTTTCTTTCTGAAGGTCTCTTTGGATTTCTCCATGGTGATCCCACTCAAGAGCAAGATCCCACTCAAGACAGGCTCTTCCAAAGTGCTCTCTTATGATGATCTAATCATTTGCAGCTGATGTGCAGCACCTGATTCTAATTTTAGACATTTTAAGTCATAATTAATGTAGGCATGTCCTAACTTTTACCTCAAATTACATTTCTAATAAATAAAAAATATGTTTAAAAGACATTTTTTCAGTTTTATATGTTTACTTATATCTACATCTCTCAATATAGGTAAGATAAAGATAAAATATGATTAAATATGTTAAAGTCAAAGTTGTTCATTGGGGTGTCCTAATTTTTCACATGAATTTATTTTTGCATCATGGGAAATTTTCTTTATTAAAAAACCAAACAACACTATCTGCCTGTCTGTGGTCTGATTACCATTTCAGAAAAAGTTGGCTTTATCAATAACAATCAGAAGCAGTTGGTGGACAGAGCCCATAATTTAGCTGGTATCTTGGATTTGCCATCAACAATCAACAATGAGCAACATGACAAAATCCATAATATGACAGGTTCCCATAAAAATATGCAAAATTTGATTCAAAATATAATAAAACCATCCGTCCGTCCGGGGCCAGGTCGTGGGGGCAGCAGTCTAAGCAGGGATGCCCAGACCTCCCTCTCCCCCGACATCTCAGCCAGCTCCTCGGGAGGGAGCCCGAGGTGTTCCCAGGCCAGCCGAGAGACATAGTCCCTCCAGCGTGTCCTGGGTCTACCCCGCGGTCTCCTCCCAGTGGGACGTGCCTGGAACACCTCCCTGGGGAGACGTCCAGGGGACATCCGAAAAAGATGCCTGAGCCACCTCAACTGGTTCCTCTCAATGCAGATCCGCAATCTTGTCCTTTCGGTCATTACCCACAGCTCATCTAGGAACATAGATTGAACCCTCTTCAACACAACGGACCGATACACTGACCGCATGACTGCGGTGGCAGCACCGATCCGCCTGTCAATCTCACGCTCCCTCTCACCCCCACTCATGAACAAGACCCTGAGATACTTGAACTTCTCTACTTGAGGCAGGACAGCTCCACCGATCTGGAGGGAGCAAGCAACCCTCTTCCGGTCAAGAACCCTGGCCTCAGATTTGGAGGTGCTGATTCATATCCCAGCCACTTCACACGTGGCCAAGAACCACTCCAGTGCCTGCTGAACTTCCTGGCTTGAAGAAGCCATCTGGACAACATCATCCGCAAAAAGCAGAGATGATATCCTGTGGTTCCCGAACTGGACTGGCTGTTGGGACGTGGAACGTCATATAATAAAACCATCTGGCAAATTGGGGAAGGCCATTCTATATGACATCTTGAAGGGAGAGCAGCCCCTCATGATGAAAGACATGGAGGGTCTCTGAGATCCCCTAAACATGTGGCTGTTGTAGCTGAATTCTACTTGTAAAAATATAGGTGCCTTTAAGGTATCAGACTAATCCAACTCAATAGATTTCTTTGCACCCTAGGTACACAAGTTGTGCATTTTTGTGTGTCTTTGTTGTTGCCCCTTTTTTTGTAATAACACAGTAATTACATGAGATAGTCACATGGCATATGATATCTTTATGGAAGACCTTTGGCTTCTTAAATATGTAATTACTTGATGTGTACATACTATCAGAAGTGATGAAGTTGTTATCATAAAAATGGCCAAACTATTTTTTTACTTATTTTTGAATGTGGAGACTTCACATTCAAGATTTAGACTAGATATCTGAACAAAAATGTTTGAGCAGATTGGTGTCTATAAGCTGAAAATAAAAATATATATATGACATTGTATAATATATTACTGTGACAAAATGTATTTAAAATTCAGTCTTAAATGATTTTACCTCTTGGATCCATGCCAATCTCTTAAACTGCTTGTCATAGCAGCCCAACTTGACCAACATCTCAGGTAATAAAAACTGCTTTATTATATTGGATTTTAATAACAGGAGCTTCTATAAACAGTTATAAATTTTATAAAAGTAAGATATTCCCCAATTAATTACTCTCAGATGCTCGACTGCACTACAAGGTAATCACTGTTAGAAAGAGTAGGTTCTGCAGTTTCTAACCGTATGCGATTTGTGCCGGTGTGTCAAGGAATTCCTGACTTGTGATTCTGCCCTCACAGTGAGGGCTGAGGGCCGAAAAGGCTATCGCAAATGTTATGCTTGATCAACAGTACAATTTAAACAGGGCATCAGCCATGGTAAACATCAGTAACCAGTCGCACCAACTAAATATAAGTTTGATTGTAGTTTAGTTTAAATGTAATCTGCCCATATATGAGTTCACATGATACTAAATTTTAATTGTTGCACAAAACAAACTAGTGTCAACAGGGGAAAATTAGTTGAAAATAAAAAATATCACATGCCTCCTGGTCTGCATTTACAATAGAATAGAATAGAATAGAATAGAATAGAATAGAATAGAATAGAACTTTATTGATCCCTTGGGAGGGTTTCTTCAGGGAAATTAAGGTTCCAGTAGCAGCATAAGTACAGTAAGCAGAAGAAAAACAAATAATTTAGTATAAGTAAGCAGCACTATATAAATATATAGAATATATAATATACAGACTATATTACAATATAAAATATAGATAGTAGTGCATGAGAAAAAAGAAGAGTCCTTTAGGAGGGTGTATTTCACATTACTGCACATTATTGCACATTATTATTGCACTTAAAAAACTGTTTATTGCACAGAGAGTCCAGTGTGTTGTGGTGGTTGCAGGTTGCTGTTAGCTGTTGACTGTTGGTTCAGATCCTACTCATTCCCATCCTTAATCCTCCTGTTACCCCTCCTCCCCCCCAGAGAGGAGTTGTACAGTCTGATGGCCTGATCAGTTTGTCCAGCCTGTGTGTGTCCTTCTTGGATATGCTGCCCCCCCAGCATACCACAGTGTAGAAAAGGACACTGGCGACCACGGACTGATAAAACAACCCCAGGAGTTTCCTGCAGATGTTGAAGGACCGTAGTCTCCTCAGAAAGTACAGCCTGCTCTGTCCCTTTCTGTACAGGTGGTCGATGTTACATGACCAATCCAACTTTCTGTCCAGCCACAGCCCGAGATACTTGTAGGAGTCCACAGCCTCCACCTCATCTCCCTCAATCAGAACTGGTTGTGACTTTGGTATGGATCTCCCAAAGTCAATGACCAGCTCCTTGGTCTTTGAGATGTTGAGCTGCAGATGATTCCTGTGGCACCAGGCTGCAAAGTCCCTCACCAGGCTCCGATACTCCTCCTCGCTATCATCCCTGATGCACCCAACTATGGCTGTGTCATCAGCAAACTCTATATATAACACTATATATAACAATATAACACAGACAGAACTGGGCTGCAGTCTCTACAGTCTCTTGTAAATGTCACCACTGTGGGACTAATAATAATAATAATCTTATCATACACATTTATCTGCCACTGCAATATGTCACTACCTAGTTTGACTGTTCAGCAATGTTCAGTCACAGAGCAGTTTTGCTGTGATTATGGTTCTTAATAAACATTTTCTTCCATATTGCTTTAAATATCCTGAAATACACAATTTATGTCACATATAAACTGTGACGGACAAACTAGAATGTAGAACATATTATTTGTAGTAATAATAATTATTAATGTTTTTAAAACATTAATAATGTAATGGGACGTATAGTGATTAATTTAGTGACCATTTTGCTAGTATTTGTTGATATTTTAATAAATTACCATCTAAGTGTAGAGAGACCACAGTTCAGCTCACCCACACAATTATAAACAGCAGAGAGAAAGAACTCAATGAAATACAGCTTTACTGAAAACTACAATATACTGCTGAATCATGACAAATGTGACAAACAGCTCTATCAACAGAACAGAGGTGAAAAACCCAAGTATAGAGTATAATAATATAATATAATCCTTTATTAGTCATGCAGTGGGGAAATTAACACTTTTAAAGCAGCAAAAAACAAAACAAAACAAAGTAAAAATCCATAAACATAAAAAAGAAGGTGTCATGGCAGCCCCAATGGGATTTCAGGAAAATCATGGCTATATTACCAAAATGAATGTACTATTGTTATCACAGACTAATCCTTTCCATAATACTTTATTTATGCAGATGCCTGTTTGATGAACATTTTAAAAACCATTCTAGATACCACCAGGAAGGGTAAATTCTACTTGTTAAATATATGTGTATGTGTAAACATCTGTTAACAATAAAATTACCATTTAAACTGAAATGTCTGAGAAGCATTCCACATTTCATCTCTTCACTTTAAGAAAATATCCTGTTAGACCAACGTAAACTGATACAATAACTGATAACAATGTTTTCTAAATTAACTCAACTTAGTTTAGCCAAAAGTTCTGATAATTCAGTTTTAAGTTTGCACATTGCAAAACAATGCACAAATATACTATTATCTGAATTATAATCTCCACCTGCAACACCACAGCAACTACGTGGGATACCCTAGCAACCACTTTGCCCCTTTAAAGACAAATACACTTGAAAATGTTTCCTCTGTATCAGTTTCATTTTTATTATTTTGGAGAAAAAAAACCTTACCAAACCAACAAGGTTACATAAATGGTGTGGAGGTATTCTTTACTTTAATCAAACACATTATAAATGAAGGTTATTTTCAATATTGCTCTCACTTGAATTGACATGCCATTGGACTGAAATAGTGAACATCAGCATATACAGTACAAACTTTTAAAAATGAATACATGCTCATAATAATCTCCACTGGGTCTCTGTTACAGAAATGTAGTACAGTGATAAAAGTGATCAGATGAACGCTCTTTTTTAAATGTTTAGTTTGACAGTTATAGCAACTTTCCAGAATGACACAGACACTTCACAATCAAGATTATTCAGCATTCAACACACAATGGCAAGAAGCGACAGCCAACCACACACAGCATATTCTCTACCAGAAATAACTGCATTGAGCACAAGGTTTACCCAGGACAGAGTGCTAATCCATATCTGGGCTCATTCTCGCACCAGGGCAATTTAAAGTAGCCAGT
Source organism: Acestrorhynchus altus (assembly GCA_034509495.1). Classification (NCBI taxonomy): domain Eukaryota; kingdom Metazoa; phylum Chordata; class Actinopteri; order Characiformes; family Acestrorhynchidae; genus Acestrorhynchus; species Acestrorhynchus altus. The sequence continues at coordinate 255,360 of CM067503.1, read as the reverse complement.
TCACCTGATCTCTATGACCTCTATGTTTTTGGAATGTGTGAGGAAACCCATGGAGACTCCAACCAGATAGGGCCTTGAACCCAAGACCTGAGTGTATGTGGGGAACACAGTTATTCAGAATGCAGTTTATACAGGTCCTCAGATGCTGGGAGTGGAGGTGCTGGTAGTAAAGCTGGTAGCTTGTAGTGAACCAGTGAAGTGGTTGTTCTTCACTGAGCAGCTTCAAGTCGTCCCGGACACAACAGTCAACTTTTGCAGCCTCAGGCACATCTGAAAAGCATGTTTTCAAAGGGAAGTCAATGAAACAAGTCATTTGTATCAATGTCTTTGACTCCTCTGTGTACCTGTTGTTAAGGTATTCTCTCATTATCTCCTAGGTCAGGGATGGATTGTCATCCTTTTCCACTAGAACCTTACTGGTATTGTGGTCCAGGACAGACTTGATGGCTGAGAGTGTTACTCTTGTTTCTGAGGGAAGTGCTCAGCTGTTCAAGGGGCTGGAAGTTACTCCACACTAATGTCAGTTTCTTTGGCATTAAATGCCATAATCTGTGTCACAGTAGAGGGACTGGGGTAACAAAAGGTGTTTGTACTAGTAGTGCACTAATGAGCAATAAGCACAAGTTAAACCACACAAACCCTGACATTCATTATATAACCACACAAACCCTGACATCCCTGTCTTCATTATATATCTAAGTCCCCAGATATTTACACTAAAAGATAACTTACCTTGTATTCTCTAAAAAGCAATAGATTGTGGTAAGGAAGACAACTAATGAAGCTTGATGTGTTACTCCCTTTCACTGCTATTGATATGTTCGGCAAACAGAGTTGTCATTATCAATTAACTTCTGCATTTTTGTAAAACCCAAAATAGGACCAAATGTCATCCTTAGTTTTCTTGAAGGCTGAAATATCTCAATCACTTTCACTACATTCAACCATGTTCTCCCTTCTCCCACTCCCCTCCACTCACACAGCTGAAACTGATAGAATGATTCTGCCTTTGACTCCATACAGTGGGTTTTTCACACTTAACAATAATGAGAAAGTCAAAATTTGTTTTATTGTCAATGCTGCAATATGTACAAGACATAGAATTGAAATTGCATTTCTCTCAGACCCATGGTTCAGTAATATAGATAAAATATACAGTAATATATGGAGTTAAGTTTAAATAAGCACTATACACATTAATTGTACAAAATATAAAAATATATGGGTCCTTTGAAGATGACATAAGCACCAGAAAGTATTCACAGTGCTTTGGTTTTTGCACATTTTGTTATGTTACAGCCTTATTTCAAATGGACTCAATTATTTTTTCCCCTCAAATCTCTAAACAACATACTCCAGGATGACAAAATGAGAAGTTTGTTTGAAATCTTTGGAAATTTATAAAAAATTAAGACACAAAAATATCATGTACATAAGTATTCACATCCTTTGCTCAAACGTTTGTTACTTTTTTGGGGAAAACCTAATCCATAATTAACATAAAATGTGCAGAAAGTGAAGCACTGTGAATTCTTTCCAACTACACTGTACCTTCATGTAAATTACATATAAATTCAAATAGAAAAATCAAAGGTTGGCCTTTAATACATAACAGTAATGAGTGGTGTGTATCAATCAGACATTAGCAGGGTCCAATAAACACAGGTTGCTTATCTCACTGTATCTTTCTTAGCCACAACATCCAGTCTGTGTGGGTCACAAATTCTACAAATGTCTTAAACTCCCTGAAAAGTGAAATACAAGAAATGAAAAGAATTAATGGTTGGTTGAAAGGTTGGAAAACCATCTTTAGGCCTGTATACAATCATGCAAAACTGCACTGGCCATCTGAGGACAGGTTTCAAGCACATCACTTAGACAGTGTCATGTCCCATAAATGAGACTGTTTCAGCTCTAGAATCTCTCACAGAACAGCCTAGAAACTCCTGAGACACAGCAATCAACACCACCACCACTCTTCCCTTCCTGAGTTCTTAAAGTGAACAGAAACTGTGTATAGTACTGTCACTTTGACACCATGATAGATTGAAAAGAGTGTGCACACGAAATGTCTTCTATATCTCCAAATGAGTAATAAGTAGGAGTGATTGCACTCCCATCATCTTTAAAGAATTTAAATTTACTTTTACAGAAAAGCAGGTTTCACCAATTAAGCAGTGAGATCATGTTATGATGGTAGTAATACATTAGAAACCCCCCCTTTTCCTCTTTAAGCTACAACAAAAATGTAGCCTTGTATTTTGATTCAGACAGAGAAATACTGTGCTAGACCTTTAAACCTGTTAATGAATAAAAAAATAAGAACTGTCAGTTTAATTTCACTACGCATTAGTAAATAAAGGTAAAAAATATAGTTTAAAACAATTTAATATTTTCAAAACAACCTTTCAAAAACAGTCAAATAAAAGTCAAATTACCGTCTAGTACTTTCATTGCCATTAGTTAGCACACAAGATTGGCACCAAAGCAGGCTTCCAGGAACCAAGCAATGGTCAAATGTTTACATTCTGTAATAGAAATATTACACTAATAATGATTAATGTTTAATTATTAATCATTGACTTTTAATCAACTAACTGAACTGTTGTGCCATCAAGTCAATTCACAAAGCTCCTTAGACTTCCTGCAGTGTACAGAGAAATAGGGTAAAAATGTAATCAGAATTTAAAAAGTTGATGTGTATGATAAAGACATGAAACAATATTGGGGTTACCACCTTTTACTATAAAAACCTGTCTTACTCTTGTGAGCTTGGCAGAATCCATCACTGCTTAGTGCATTTTGTGTGTGTCTTCAAACTACGTGAATCTCTGGGGGGATTCTCCAGCCTGAGCAATGATATGGTTTCTCTCCTGTGTGAATGCGCTGGTGTCTTTTGACATCACTTTGATTGTTAAAACTTTTCCCACACTCTGAGCAGTGATATGGTTTCACTCCGGAGTGAATACGCTGGTGTCTTCTGAGAGCAATCTGATTATTAAAACTCTTCCCACAGTCTGAACACTCATATGGTGTTTCTCCTGTGAATGTGATGGTGTACATTAGAGAGAACTCCTGGCTGGTTAAACTCTTCCCCAGACTGAACAGTAATATGCAGTTCTCTCCGAGATGAATACGGCTGGTGCATACGGAAGAGCAGCTGTTGACTGAAGCTCTTTCCACAGTCTGAACAGTGGTGGAAAACTACTCCTGTGTGAATGCGCTGGTGAGTTTTGAGAGAAGCCTTTCGATTAAAACTTTTCCCACAGTCTGAACAGTGGAATGGTTTCTCTCCTGTGTGAATGCGCTGGTGAGTTTTGAGATGAATCTGTTGATTAAAACTTTTCCCACAGTCTGAACAGTGATATGGTTTCTCTCCTGTGTGAATGCGCTGGTGAGTTTTGAGGTTACTCCGCTGATTAAAACGTTTCCCACAGTCTGAACAGTGATATGGTTTCTCTCCGGTGTGAATCTTTGTGGTGTACCTTGCATGACTATAATCAGTAAAACTTTTCTCACAGTTTGAACAGTAATAAATCTTCAATCCTGTGTGAATGCGTTGGTGTCTCTGAAGGGTGACAGCACTGCTGATTAAAAATGTTTCCCACAGTCTGAACAGTGGTAAGGCTTCACTCCTGTGTGAATGCTTTGGTGAATTTTGAGAGAATGCAGACGACTAAAACTCTTTGCACAGTCTGAGCAGTGATACTGGTTTCTCTCCAGTGTGAATGTGCTGGTGTGTGTTTGAGATGACTGATGTATTAAAACTCTTCCCACAGTCTGAGCAGTGATATGGTTTCTCTCCGGTGTGAATGCGCTGGTGTATTTTGAGATGGTTTGGTGTATAAAAACTCTTCCCACAGTCTGAGCAGTGAAATGGTTTCTCTCCTGTATGAATGCGCTGGTGTATTTTGAGGAGCACTCTGTCTGTTAAAACTCTTCCCACAGTCTGAGCAGTGATATGGTTTCTCTCTTTTGCGAATTCGCTGGTGTATTTTGAAAAAACTATGTTGACTAAAACTCTTGTATGTACTTTTCTTCATTTGTCTGCAAAGTGTGGTTTGCTGAGTACTGGAGATTTTTTTGGATGCAATGTTCTTCTCCATTTTTGAGCAGTTCAGAACCTTCTGATGAGGTGAAGTAAAATTTAAGTGTGAATGTTAGCACTATTAGATAAAGCCGTAGAACAGGATGCCATTCATGTCTGTAAAAAACAAACAAACAATAAAATAAATGAGTGAAAAACAAGGAAAAACAAGCATCATTTTAATACTGGTCTGAGTTTTTCATAAAATTTTGTCATCAGTGAACAGTGGTCTGCTATCCTCTTGCTATCAAAGTGAACAGAAACTGTGTATAGTACTGTCACTGTGACACCATGATAGATTGAAAAGAGTGTGCTGCAATGTCTTCTATATCCTCCAAAATGAGTAATAAGTTGGGTGATTACACTCCCCATCATCTTTGAGAATTTTAAATTTACTTTTACAGAAAAGCAGGTTTCACCAATTAAGCAGTGAGATCATGTTATGATGGTAGTAATACATTAGAAACCCCCCCTTTTCCTCTTTAAGCTACAACAAAAAATGTAGCCTTGCACTTTGTTGTGATCCAGCAACTTAATTTTCAATGATCTCAAACAAATCAGTTGAACTTTCAGAGACTGTGAAATACTTCAGTCATACCTTAATGGTTCTCACACTTTACACCCCCTCTTAACAGCCTTCAATCCCCCACCATCTCTCAATCTACCAGCTATTGAACAGCAAACTCCACCCAAACTAAACAGCTCTCAGGAAGATCTTCATTCTGCTCTAAAATGAACTGCTGTGTTCCACAAATAACTGCACTTTCATTCTCACATTGAAGACATCTGCAGATATGAATATTTCTACACTCCCAGCACATCTACATGCTGAAGATCACATGATCTATTCTGCATAGTTTTATAAAAGACTCATACAGACTGCAGTAAAGATCCTGTCTAATTTCAGAAAACAAGAGATAAACAAGATAAAGTGGTTGGAGTTAGGACTTATTACAGTCCTGCTGTTTACACTGAAATGTCTTAGTGAGATACAGTCTCTTCTTCTAACAGAAAGAAGGGAGAAGACCTCCACCCTTCCTCACCATCTCTACAGTGATAAACACAGCTCCTCCTCAGCTCCACAAGCAGCTCTGCTCCTCACTGCATCGGGGAATGAGTCCACAAACACCTTTAAAGCGACACTAACAACCATCTGTTTTGAGACTTCACTCAAAAAGCAAGGACTGAAAACTACAGCAAAGGGGCACACAGCACTAATGGCTCTCTCTTTTGTCGCCTACACTGAGCCGAGCTTCAAAATAAAAGTCCCCTGTCTGTTTCGGATTAGTTGTTTTCCACCAGAATGCAGTTGCATTAATGAAGTGGCACTTTAACCCACCAGACACAGGGTTATAATGACAACAACAACAACAACAACAACAACAACAACAACAAAACAACAACAATAATAATAATAATAATAATAATAATAATAATAATAATAAATAATAATAATAATGAACAACAAATATATAGGACTTCTTCCTTTCGTTTCTAAGTAACAGTGTCTCTTGCCAGTGATCCTTCAGCAAAAACAACAAATCAGATGCTTTCACCACAATTACATTAACATGTATGGCACTGTAGACGCCCTTATCCAGAAGCGACTTACAAAAAGGTGTTTGCTGTCCATCCATCCATCCATCCATTTCCTTTTGATTATCCAGGGTTGAGTCGAGGGCAGCAGCCTAAATCATGAACTTCCCTCTCCCCAGCCACTTGGTCCAGCTCTTTAGGGACCTCCAGCATATCCTGGTCTTCCTCTGGGTCTTCTCCTGGTGCGGGCGTGCCGATGCACCTTACCAGGGGTGGCATCCAGGCATCTCACTGAATCACCTCGGATGACTGAGCTTCTCACCCTATCTGGGAGGAAACTGACACCTATGGTGTTTGCTGTTCACTCAGAAAATGTCTCCTTACCTAGAAGAAAAGAAGTATTAGACAAGTGGTATAATAAATCTTTATGGAGTTAAATACTGCTGAAAGAGATGGTCTTCAGTCTGCCATTGCAGCAGTGTAAAAGGGAACAGCTGGTCCATCTTGATCACGGACCAAATGGAACATGACCACTTTGCCTTTCAGTCTGCCACTTTGAGAATACATGCAGATCAAACTGGAGGTGAGATCTGAGTGGCTGGACGAGCAAGTGAGACCAGGAAGGTGTGAAAACATGGAGGTTGAAGTGTAGTTTTGGGCTGCATTGCTGCTGCGGGGACTGGAAGTTCTCTGAATTCACTGAATCAGAGGGCCTGTGTGAGAAAATGTGAGACCAACTAATAAAAAACTGAATCTGCTGCAAATTCTTTCCAACTACACTGTATCTTCATGTAAATTACATATAAATTTGTAAAAAAAAATAAAAGGTTGGCCTTTAATACATAACAGTAATGGGTACTGTGTATCAATCAGACATCCAACAAGTCCAATAGACATAGGTTGTTTATCTCACTGTCTTTCTTAGCCACAACATCAGTCTGTAGGTCACAGATATATGCATGTCTTAAACTCCATGAAAAGTGAAAGACAAGAAATGAAAAGAATGGTTGAAAGGTTGGAAAACCATCTTCAGGCCTGTAATGTTTGAATACACATTTCAAGATGAGACTTACTTGAAGTAAGACACATAGTAAAGATATTCACCACTAGGGGCAATCTCTGCCATTGTTAATGGAATAATGTTGGATGTAGCATTGGCAATGTACAAGTAAGGAAAGTCGTGAACTAGACACGGAGTGTGGATGTGGTTTTATTTGATGAAGCAGGCAAACACAACATGGTGTCAGAGTAATTTGCGAACTCACTCAAAAAATGGCGTGACTTTCTGTGTTCGAGAGTCCACAGATGGACTGTGTCGTCTTTGCCAGGCGCGCGGTACGGCATTTTAAACAGCATGCAGAGCGATGTTCTCTGGCCCACTCAAACAACAAACAAGTACAGCTTTCTTCTGTTGTGGATCGGAGATAAGGAGCGGGACAAAAGTAACACATGGTCCGTGACTGAGGATGATGCTAAACTGTTAAAAACATACTACAATGGCTTTACAGCATACATCTGTAGCCTTATATTTGCAGATTCAGAAGTTTCTGAGAAACTACAAAGACGATGTTGAGACATTTGAGCATTTTGTCAAAGAGCTAAAACTACTCGTTAAAGACTGTAATTACACTAACAGTGACGAAATTGTCCACGTTTTGCCACAAACTCCCCTAGAGTAAGAGAAAAGCTACTGAGCCAAGGACCCGAGCTAACACTAGATAAAACTATCAGCATTGGCTGTTCCCATGAACTAGCCCAACTTCAGCTAAAGGTCAAAGGTCATGCCAAACTGAAGAGTGTCCAGCAAAGGAAGCAATATTTAAAAGTCAATAAATATATACATTTTATAAAAGCATACCCAGAACCAAGTCCCGTTCTCCATACAAAAAAGAACACAAAGAGGTGCACTCTGTAAGAGAAGCCCAGGAAGACATTGACTTCAAGCTGTTTATAGACACTGTTATTGTAGCAGAAGAGGAAGGCAAGGACAGTGCATATGCAGACCTAAATCTGGGACCAAATAATGTGAAAATAACCTTTAAGTTGGACACTGGAGCGCAAATGAATGTAATACACACAAAAAAAATTAACAAACTCTGCTATCACTTGAAAAGGAAACACAAGCAGTATGAGCTGAAGTGATCTAAAAATGATGAGTTCCTGCACCCTTGTGGCAGATACAATACAAGTGCCTTTGAAGACCTTTTATGTTGTCGACTGCAACAGCCCACCCATCCTAGGCTACAAAGCATGCAAAGCCCTTGGACTAATAAAAGTGGTATATGCAATTTCTACCATCAGCAACAAAGGGCCCACTGACCAGTTGGCTGACATACTGAGTGGCCTCAGGTGTTTTTAAAGTGGTGCATTTCAGGTGAGTGCAGTTTTAAATTGATCCCAGTGAAGCACCAGTAGTTTGTTCCCAAGGTACTTCCGCTTGGCTCTCAAGGATCGTCTTAAGCAGAACTAGACTGCATGGGCAAGCATAATTGCAAGGTGTGAGCCAACCGGTGGGTAAATGCACTAGTAATATGTAAGAAACCAAAAAAAACAAGCTACTTGTATGCCTGGACCCACGGCCACTAAACAAAGCAATAATGAGCCACACGCCCTACCAAATGATTGAGGCGTAATGTACAAGCTGGATGGAGCAAGATATTTTAACATATTAGATGCTAATCTGGGTATTGGGCTATTAAACTCAGTGAGGAGTCATCCCTACTCACTACTTTCAACACTACATTTGGCCGATATCGCTTTCTCAGGCACTCCCACCAAAAAAGCAGCAGAAATGCACAATTCTTGGCATGGTAAATTACCTTGCCAAGTTCGCCCCTTATCTGGCTGAGGTGACTGCACCACTTAGACACTTAGTCCGACAAGACACAGAATTCAAGTGGGACATAACACGAGGAGCTTTTGAAAAAATGAAAGAGACAATAACAGCTGAACCAGGCCAAGTGCTTGCCTATTTTGACCCAAAAAGAGAAGTGACACTACAAGTGGATACATGGTCTGGGTGCAACAATCATGCAAGAGGTCATTGATTGCATGCGCAGCAGTACAGAGCAAGCTCATTATCAGAATTGAAGAGCTTCATATGCTGTCATAACATGGGTAAAAAGTTTCCCACGAATACATATATGGATGACACATAACTGTGAATCAGATCACAAGCCACTCAAGTTGATATCCGTAAGCCACTCTTGCACCGCCTTGCTTACAGCACATGCTGCTCGCTCTGCAGAAATACGCATGTCTCATCTAAAACAGGAAAAGACATCGGTTGCTGACACATTTTTATCAAGGACATCTGTGAAACATTTCACTGACTGAGGACATGAGGCCAGGGTAGCAGAATTAACGAAAAAGATTGAAGAAACTGTAATGGCGTGTGACATATATCAAACACATACATGGCGCTCTAAGCAGAAAAACAGTGATCTCACAAGCCATCCCTGAGGAGCCCATGGCAGACTGTAGCAACACACTTGTTTTATGAACTCAAAGCCTACATGTAAATGTGACTACCTGAGCAGGTACCCCGAAGTTGAAGGCCTGCACAACAGCACTATAGCCACTGTAATTCATAAGATGAAAGGTGCCTTTGCCAGACATGGCATCCCAGAAAAGGTTATAAGTGACAATGGGCCTTGCTACAACTCTAGAGAATTCCACCAGTTTGCAGAGGCCTGGGGCTTCCAACACATCACTTCAAGCCCATGCTACCCCAGAGTAGCAGTTTAGCTAAAAAGACTGTTCAGACAGTAAAGCGAATCTTCACAAAGGCCAGGAGGATGGAAAATGTCTACATGGCCTATTAAATCAGAGTCTGGGCGTAGCACATTTCCAACTTGGGCGATGGTCGGTGGCATCCAGCTACAGTCTTTTAACTAACCCAGAGAACCCATGCAGCTACCACATCAAAACCAGCGAGGACAAACCTTCAAGTGAATAGACAAAACCTCCTTTCAGCACAAGGCAGTCCACCTACACTGACCATGCAGCAACTCGAGATCAACAGGAACATCACGACCCTTGCCGAAGAGGCTCTAACGGACAAACCCCCAACACTCCAACACTCCCTGCTGAACTCGGAACAAGATCAGGTCATGTCATTAAGCAAAGGCAGATCCTTGATTTATAATAATGTATAAAAAAAAAAAGAGAATAGATAAATGAACCATTAAACATATTTATATATGTGCATATATACATAATGATACTACAAGGGTTCAATAACATTAGTAATGTTCAGATATGTAGTTCAATATTGTTGCAATACTTTCTGCTCAGCATGTTTATAAGTTATTTGCATAACCCTATGAGTATAACCTAGCACTTGTTCGTTGAAGTGAGATATAATGTGAATACATTTCAATATGGGAGAGACTTACTTAGTAAAACACATAGTAAAGGTGTTCACCACTGAGAGGTAATATGTGCCATTGGTATTAGAGATAATGTTGAGCAGCGGTAATGGGATGAAAGCAAATGGAGTCATAGACAAGACATGGGTGTGAAGCGATGGTTTTATTTGATGAAACGGAAAGGCAAACACAACAGACTGATTACAACCATACAAAACAGTCTTGAACTGGCCATCTAAGGATGAGTTTCAAGCAAATCACTTAGAGGATGTCTCATCCAACCAGATGAGACTTTTCAGACCCACTTTTCCTCCTTTAGCTAGAACAAAACTTTTGCCTTGTATTTTAGTTCAGACAGGGAAATATTGTGCTAGACCTTTAAACCTGTTAATGAATAAAGAAAAATAAGAATTGGCCATTTGATTTCACTAGGCATTAGTAAATAAAAGCAAAAAAAAGAGTTTAAAATAATTTAACATTTTCAAAACTTTCACTGACACTAGTTACTTTACGAATGGCAGCAAAGCAGGATTCAGAACCAAGCACATGGTCAAATGTTTTACATTCTGTAATAGAAATATTACACTAATAATTTATTAATGTTTAATTATTAATCATTAACTTTTAATCAACTAACTGAACCGTTCTGCCATCTCAAGTCACACTGCTCCTTAGACTTCCTGCAGTGTACAGAGAAATAGGGTAAAAATGTCATCAGAATTTAAAAGTTGATGTGTGTATGATAAAGACATGAAACAATATTGGGGTTACCACCTTTTACTATAAAAACCTGTCTTACTCTTGTGAGCTTACAGCAGAGTCCCATCACTGCTTAGTGCATTTGTGTGTCTTCAAACTACGTGAATCTCTGAAGTTCCTCCCACAGTCTGAGCAGTGATATGGTTTCTCTCCTGTGTGAATGCGCTGGTGTCTTTGACATAACTTTGTTGGGAAATGAAGCACCACACTCTGAGCAGTGTCTGGTTTCTCTCGGAGTAGATCACGCTGGGCATATGGAAGAACTCTGTTGACTAAACTCTTCCACCAGACAGACAGTGTTGAGCTTTACTCCTGTGTGAATGTGCTGGTGAGTATTGAGAGAAGCCTGTCGATTAAAACTCTTCCCACAGTCTGAACAGTGGAATGATTTCTCTCCTGTGTGAATGCGGCTGGTGAGTTTTTAGGGAGTGACTCTGTTGAATAAAACTCTTCCCTCAGTCACAGACAGTGGAAGGGTTTCTCTCCTGTATGAATCTTGCTGGTGAGTTTTGAGATTACTCGCTGATTAAAACTTTCCACAGTCTGAACAGTGATATGGTTTCTCTCCTGTGTGAATGCAGCTGGTGAGTTTTGAGTTAATGATCCACTGATTAAATGTTTCCCATAGTCTGAACAGTGATATGGTTTCTCTCCGGTGTGAATGCGCTGGTGTACACTTATGACTATAATCAGTAAAACTTTTCTCACAGTTTGAACAGTAATAAATCTTCAATCCTGTGTGAATGCGTTGGTGTCTCTTGACAGCACTTTGTTTAATAAAATGTTTCCCACAGTCTGAACAGTGGTAAGGCTTCACTCATAATGTGAATGCTTTGGTGTGAATTTTGAGAGAGATGCAGACGACTAAAACTCTTTGCTGGTGCAGGCAGTGATATGGTTCTCTCGGTGTGAATGCGTTGTGTATTTTGAAATGGTTTGGTGTATAAAAACTCTTCCCACAGTCTGAGCAGTGAAATGGTTTCTCTCCCATTATGAATCATGGCTGGTGTGTATTTTGAGATGGCTAGGTGTACCAAGAGTCTTCCCACAGTCTGAGCAGTGATCACGGTTTCTCTCTTTTGCGAATTCGCTGGTGTATTTTAAGAAAAAGCCTTGACTAAAACTCTTGTATGTACTTTTCTTCATTTGTCTGCAAAGTGTGGTTTGCTGATGATTTTTGGATGCAATGCTCTTTCATTTTGGTGATTCAGAACCTTCTGATGAGGTGAAGTAAAATTTAAGTGTGAATGTTAGCACTATTAGATAAAGCCGTAGAACAGGATGCCATTCATGTCTATAAAAAAACAACAAAACACACAATAAAATAAATGAGTGAAAAACAAGCAAAAACAAGCATTTGTCATAGTCAGAACAGTGGTCTATATCACTCATACTTACTTTCCATCAAAGACATCCTTTCTCTCAAATGCAAATGCCTTCAGTGTGCAAAAAGTAGCTTCATTCTTCTGATCTTTTCTGAGAACATTTTTAATATAGAAGTAAACTGGTGTGGTTGTTTATACTCAGCTGTTATATTCTGAAAAAGACTTTTATTATGAAATATAAATAAAGTTCCTTCATATCTCTGTTGATTTAAAACTTGGTCAAGTTAATCTATAAGCAGAACCCAGTTACTGCAGTGCTCCCCAGTTTCACTGGGCTTTTCTAAAGAAAATACTCTTAGCTTGGAGTTATACAGTGTCTTTCTACTGCTGCTACTGAATTGTAGCAGTAACTAGTACAAAATCATTTATTTTTAAAGGCAGTTACAGAACTTTATTAGTATAAACTAAGATGTTAAGCCTCATGTAGAAGTCTGGCTGAATCCTTCAGAGGAAGCTTGGAGCACTCAAGCAGTGTTAGGTGTTTCTGTAATTTTTAATGCTTAGCATAATTAGCAGCATTTATATCAACTTCTTATGCCACCCTGTTTTGTAATTTTGTTGATTAGCCATTTTCAATTGTGAGATCTGAAATCTGAATCTCCAGGTCAGGGATGATGTTCTTCCACAATTGGAGGATTTTAAGTATCTGGGGGTCTTGTTCACGAATGAGGGAAAACCGGAGTGGGAGATCAACAGCTGGATTGGTGCTGCGTCAGCATTGATGTGGACGCTGTATCGGTTCATAGAGGTGCAGAGAGAGCTGAGCCAAAAGGCAAAGCTCTTGATTTGATCGTCCCTATCTGGCCACAGGCGAGATTTCAGGTAGAAGCTTGGCTGAAATCAGTTTTCTCCACAGGGTGGCTGAGCTATCCCTTAGAGATAGGGTGAGAAGCTCAGTCATCCGGGAGGGACTCAGAGTAGAGCCGCTGCTCCTACACGTTAAGAGGTGCCAGTTGGTGTGGCGCGGCCATCTCTGGGCCTCCTGGAAGGAGTAGGCTGCACTGGGCATGCCCACGGGGAGAAGATCAGAGAAGACCAAGGACATGCTGGAGAGACTATGTTTCTTGGCTGGCCTGGGAACACCTTGGGGTTCTGGACCAAGTGGCTGGGGAGAGGGAAGACTGGGTCTCCCTGTTAAGGCTGCTGCCCCCGCGACCCAACCCCGGATAAAGTGGCAGGAAATGGACGGATGGATGGATGAGGATCTGAAACATGAGTGCAATGTCATCCTCCTCACACCACCTTGATTCTCCTCACCTTTACTCCCAATTATCTCCCATCAGTGATCAGGATGTTGTAAAACCTTCAGAGAAAAGGTTAAAAAGGTTTAGTTGCCAGATCTAACCATTGTTGTGATCAACTGGCACCAATTTTCACTAGTGATACTCAAGAAATAATTTGCACTTTCAGAGACTGTGATGTGCATCATTCACACCTGAACTGTTCTCAAACTTTACACACCCTCTTAACAGCCAGCATCTAACAGCCATTGGCAACCTCACCTAAACAGCTCTCGGAAAGGCTTCATTCTGCTCTAAGATGAATTTCTGGGTTCGACAAATAACTGCTCTTTCATTCACACATTGAGGAACATCTGCAGATATGAATGTTTCTACACTCAGCACATATCCATGCTGAAGATCACAGTCTATTCTGCAAATTCATTTTTATAAAGACACATACAGACTGCAGTAGATCCTGTCTAATTTCAGAAAACAAGAGACAAAAGAAGATAGTAGATGGAGTGTATTACAGTCCTGCTGTTTGACTTTGGAAGTGTCTGAGATGATCTCTCCTTCTAACAGAAGAACAGGCTTCTCTGCTCTCACCATCTCTACAGTGATAAACACAGCTCTTCCTCAAACCACAAGAGTCCACACACACTGTAAGCGGCCTGCTGTTCCATCTGTTTAAGAATTTCGCTCCATGGAGCTGAAAAACAGACACTACTAGCTCTCTCCCACAACGCCTACACTGATAGTGTAAAGCCGAAGCTTCAAAATAAGTCCCTGTCTATTTCAGTTTTCTGTCCTCAGCCAGATTGCATTTGAATGAAATATAAATGGCACCCTAACTCATCAGACAAAGGAGTTAAAAATAAATAAATAAAACAATAATAATATTATTATTATTATTATTATTAATATTAGTATTATTATTATTATTATGTATTAATAATAATAATAATAATAATAATAATAATAATTTCTTAACAAATATCTGAGACCTCTTCCTTGCTCTTTCCTGTACTGCTGTGTGTGTGTGCGGGATTGTCTCTTTACAGATGGTCCTTCAACAAAAACAATAAATCAGATTACTGCTTTCACTGCAATTATATTTACATTTACATGTATGGCATTTAGCAGATGCCTTTATCCAGAGTGACTTGCAAAAGTGTTTTGCTGTTCACTCAGAAAATGTCCTTACTTAGTAGAAAAGTATAGACAAGTGGTATAATGAATCTTTATGGAATTAAATACTGCTGAAAGAGATGGTCTTCAGTCTGCCATTGCAGCAGTGTAAAGGGGAACAGCTGGTCCATCTTGATCACAGACCAAATGGAACATGACCACTTTGCCTCTCAGTCCACCACACTTCCCTGGCTTTAGAATACAGCCACCCAGATCAAACTGGAGACGAGGTCTAGTGGCAGGACAGGCAATGTGGAGGCAGAAGGGAGGCAGCGTTACCACATTTTGTCAAGGCACGGGTCCCACACCTTTCCAGATGGGCTGTTGTGCCTAACCCACTAACCCACTCTTTACCTTAGCTTGCACTGCTGTGGGAATTAATTTTTAGAACATTTTGAATTATTGAGTAACAGAAGACATTTGGCACAAACCAAACACTATAGGCTGTCCTAAAGAGAGAGAGCAGGCTACACTTCAAAATCTTTTGCACATGCTGAACCTGCCAAAACAACAAATCAGGAAAAGAGTATTTGAATAATATAAAGTATTTTTTTTGCATCACCTCTATCTATAGATTTTTAAAAAGAAAATCAAACACTGATATGTCCCTATTTCTTAATAAACAACTAAATGTTTAATTGGAGTTGAGTCCCCGATCCAATCACTGGCCTAGAGGTGTTTTGTGTATTCTCCCCATGTCTCCACAGCTTTCTTCACCCTTCCTAAAAATACACATGGTAAGGGAATTTGCTGTCCTACATTGCCCCCTAGATGTGATTGTGTGTGAGACTGCAAGTGTGTTAACCTGCAACGAATTGGTACATTGTTCATGGGGTATTCCTGCCTCGATCCCAATGATTCTAAGTGAACTGAAAGAAGATAAGAAGATGAAAGGATGAATGTGTAATGGGGGTTTTACACATTACTATATTTAAATACAATCACTGTGAAACATCTCCATCAGAAGTCTGAGACTCAACTTGAAAGGAAGTTACAGAAGCTCATAGAGCTGTGATCAGTTTAATGGAAGCCTGAAACCCACAGAGTGTTATATGAATCTAAACCAGGGGTCACCAACCCTTCTCCTGGAGAACTACTTTCAGACAGGTATCAACTCCACCCAAATCTAATATACTACATTCAGCCAATGAAGAGCTTCTGAAGGCAGTTATCTGGTGGATCAGGTGGTGGATTAGGGTTGAATCTAGTCTGCATGAAGGTTGCTTTCAGGAGCAGGGTTGGTGACCCCTGATATTAAAAATGAAAATAGATTATGTTTTTGGTCACAAAATAGAATATATGTTATTGTAAGTGCTGAAGTCTTAGAACTGTGTTATCAGTGAATGTTATCTGACATGCTTTGACCAAGATGGCGTCGCAATCACACCGCGAGGCTCAGCGTCTCTCCAGCTTTTGCAATTTGGTGTTTATTTACCTAATCATCTCCAGCGTTTTTGCACGAATCACTTGGGCAAATCATAACTACACTAAGAGCTTCTGGATATCAACATGTGCTGTATAAACACTGGTTTTGATCATCTGTTTCACTTCAACCTGCTTCCTCCAGAGATGACCCGGACTCCGGGACCCAACGAGTCACTCTTGCCAACCAGAAGAGCCCGGCGCTGGCGTCGCGAATGTAAATAAAGGCGAGGCAAGCGCAGAGGTGTGCGTGCTAAGGCTAAACCCACACCAGCCAGCGCTACCCAGCATCTTTCTTGCCAATGTTCGCTCGCACTCACACAGAGAATGCTCATGGACTACAATCTCATGTTTTTCATGTGGTGAACAGCATGGTGGAGCTAGAGGGATGGGCACTGTTCAGAGCCGACAGATCAGCCGAGGCTACGGGCAAGAGGCGTGGAAACTGTATCTATGTAAACAAAGAATGGTGCACGGACTCTGTCGTAATAGAAACCCTCTGCTCTGCTGAGTTCCTGATCATCAAGTGTAGACCCTTCTACCTACCCTGTGAGTTCACCTGCATGCACGCTGCTGTAGTCTATGTGCATCCGGAGGCTAATGGTAATGCAGCTATGGAACATATTTTTGCTGCTATTAGCAAACTGCAAACTGCATGGATGGAGCCCTCATTGTAGCAGGGGATTTTAACCACAGTGACCTGAGATCTGGACTTCCAAAGCTTTATCAGAATGTTTCCTGCACCACAAGGGGACAGAAAACTTTGGATAAAGTTTACACCAACGTGGCTGATGCATACAATGCCAGACCCCTCCCCCACCTGGGACTATCTGACCATCTTTCTCTGTTCCTGCTCCCCAAGTATACTCCAGTCATCCAGCGGGTAAAACCTACAACCATGTCTGTAAAGATCTGGATGGATGGAGCTGATTCCACTTTTCAGCACCAGTTCCAGCTCACTGACTGGAGTGAGTATGCTGACTGGGCCACCACAGACTCACACATCAATATCGACATTTACACCAACTTTGTCCTGGAACACATCAACAAGTGTGTGGACAGAGTGACATCACAAAAGACAATAGTAACCTTCCCTAACCAGAAGCCTTGGATGAACAGAGAGGTTTGCCTCCTGCTGAAAGCCAGAGATGCCGCTTTCAGGTCCAGAGACCGGGAGGCTTACAGCTCTGCCAGAGCTAACCTGAAGAAAGGGATCTCTATGGCCAAGCACTGCTACAAACAATGGATAGAGGAGCACTTCAGCTCATCTGACCCCCGGCATATGTGGCAAGGCATAAAAACCCAGCACTGTTCCATCCACCAACTGTGCTTCACTCCCTGATGAGGTAAACCACTTCTATGCTCGTTTTGATCAGGGGAACAAGGTGGCATCATCAGAAACAGTTTCTCCATCCCATGATCACCCACTCATACTCTCCTCCTTGGACGTTTGTCGGACCCTGAGCAGAGTGAATGCACGGAAAGCAGCTGGTCCTGATGGTGTACCTTGCCGGGTGCTAAGAGCTTGTGCCAAGGAGCTATCTGGTGTTTTTGCACACATTTTCAATCTGTCACTAGCCCAGGCAGCTGTCCCAACCATCTTCAAGACTGCCACCATTGTGCCAGTGCCAAAGCACTCATCTGCTTCAGCCCTGAATGACTCCTATGTCAGAATGCTGTTCATTGATTTCAGCGCAGCATTCAACCCAGTGATCCCTTCCAAGCTGATCTCCAAACTCAGCTATCTGGGTATCAGCACATCTCTCTGCATTTAGATTTCGGACCACAGTCTGTTAAGTTAGACAACTTCTCCTCCTCCTTCATCACCCTGAACACTGGCGTACCACAAGGTTGTGTATTGAGCCTGATCCTGTACTCCCTGTTCAACCATGACTGTGTGCCTTTTTATGGTTCTAACACCATAGTCAAGTTTGTGGATGACACCACGGTGATAGGCCTGATCATAGACAATGATGAGATGGCCTACAGGGATGAGGTACAGCATCTATCGTTATGGTGCCATGACAACAACCTGGAGCTTAACACAAAGAAAACCAAGGAGATCATCATGGACTCCAGGAGGTCTAGAAGCCTGCACTCTCCAATCTACATCAGTGGAGCTGCAGTAGAACAGGTGTCCAGTTTCAAGTTCCTCTGCATCCACATCTCCAGTGATCTCACCTGGTCTCTGAAATCCTCCGTCCTGGTCAGAAAGGCGCAGTAGTGCCTTTATTTCCTACGGAGCCTGAAGAAAGTTCTCCTGTCTCCCAGAATCCTGGTGAACTTCTACCGCTGTACCATTGAGAGCATACTGACCAACTGCATCTCAGTATGGTACGGCAACTGCTGCACTGCTGACCAGAAAGCACTCCAGCGAGTAGTGAAGACGGCCCAAAGCATTACAGGCACCCAGCTACCCACCATCCAGGACATTTACCACAAACGCTGCCTGGGCAGGCGAGGAACATCATCAAGGATGTTTGTCATCCGAACCACAAAATTTTCACCCTGCTCCCATCTGGCAGCCGCACCAGCAGTCTCAGGAAAAGTTTTTTTTCCTGAAGCTGTGACCATGGTGAACGCCGCACGGACACTTTAATTGATTGCACTACCACATCTGCATGGACACTTTAATTCATTGCACTAGCACTTCAACACCCGCAAACTCTGTGCACACACCTTCACATTGCACTGCCACTTCTGTATCTTTGCAACCTCTGTACTATTCATATTTACCAACATAATACTGTTTGCTCATTTCTATACAGTACTGTTTGGTATTCATTTTCAGCTGTATTGCTGCAACCACGACATGTCTACTATGTTCAGCACATCTGTTTGGTACATATAATTTACATACTTGTACATTATATATTGTATACTATATTTATGTATACATATTTGTATCTAATGCACTTTATGTAAATAACACTGTATATTGCACTTCTGGTTAGATGCTAACTGCATTTCATTGGCTTTGTACTGGCACTCTGCACAATGACAATAAAGTTGAATCTAATCTAATCTAATTTAATCTGTTGTCATATATGCAAGAACAGTATTAACTAAACAGACGCAGTTGTATAGGTCAAGCTTTTTATTGAGCACATTGAGTAAACATTTGCAGTGCAGGCCAGAAAAAGTGAGTCATTGAATTCAATGATCTATATATCCATCCTCTGATAAGTTCACCTTCACCTTCAAGTTTTGCCTCAGCAGATCACTTCATAATAAATGGCAGATGCCACCACTGTAGCAAAGAAGGTCCTCAAATTACATCAGTTTCCTCAGTAGGTATTGTCTACTCTGGCCTTAAAGGGCAGTGGTGTTAACTGACCAGTCCAGTTTGTTGTTTAAGTGAACACCTAGTCAGCTCTCTCAAAGTCTGTTCCCTGGATGTTCACTGATGGAGAGGTGTGTCTGCATCCGTGGAAATCCACCACTAGTTCTTTTATCTTCCCCACATTTATCTGGAGGTAGTTCTACAGATACCAGTCCACAAAGTCCTGAATCAGTTGTCTACATTCGCCGTCCTCCTCATTAGTTATGAGATTGACGATCAATGAGTCAGCAGTGTATAGGGTGAAGAGGAACAGTGCCAGAACAATTCCTTGTGCTCCTAGGATTTCTAGGATGCCTTGCATCCACAAACTTTCCCCGAACCTTTGTTTAATATTGAGGGGGTCTTTGGCAGACCTGAGATGGACCTCAATGTTTTTTTGCAGGTTGAGCATCAGCCCCACCCCCTCTCTCTGATCAATCAGAGTCTGTATGCAGGTTGATCAGAAAAGAGCATATAATAGTCTGGAATGTGAACTGTTAAGCAGAAATGCATATAAAAATGTGTCTTTAACTTTATGGAGCTCACAACTGTTTATTTTTACTAACTGTTCAGACACAAACACAATAATTTTTTTCATTCTGAGAATATATTTATCATGTATATCAAAATTTTTGACCAACATTTTGTTTCAAATGCCACTATTGAAACAACAATACACTCTAAATACAGTATTTCAGTTGTGTTTCTTAATAGTGAGTGACCACCTGTGGAACTTTCTGTATGGAGCCGCCCGCATCGTGGCTGCCCAGCCACCAGAGGGCGGCCATCCACCAATCAGGGTCACAATCACCCTGATTAAGATCAGGTGTGTGGAGGCTATTTAAGGCTTCCTCATGTCCTGCTCAGTGTGGTCCCTTGGTGTCTCTATGCTGAAATGCTGCCAGAAATTTCTCTGTAGTTTCCACCGTTAAAGAGAAGCGCCTCTCTAGTTTCCCTCCTTAAAAGCAGGAGTGGGTTTCATTTCTCCTTTGTCCTCTTTTAGAAGGAGAAGTTTTCTTTTTTCAAGTTTTCCCTTCTCAGGAGGAGTGGTTTTCAGTTGGCCCCTCTAAACTCCAGCCAGGCTTATAACCCGGATTGCTCACCTCACTTCCAGGGTGACGTTTTAGCTCACTCAGTAGCGTTTGCCTCTGAAGTCTTACGTGCCCTAGTAGGGGTTTGAATCCAGTGTCATATTTGTTTACTTTTGTTTATCTATTTCTTCCTGTTCTTTTCAGAGCACTGGTTAATCCTCCACCAGTGCTCTGCTCATTAAACCCTTGTCATTAAACCATGTAAAGTACAAGCAGCTTTCATCACTGACGGGTTGATAATCCCAGATAACTGTAAACCCCTCCCACTATTGACAGAGTAGTGGATTAAGCTCTGGTTTAGCATCCCAGTGGCTAGGGTTCAAATTCCAATCTGACCATCCCAGCTTTCTGCGTTTGAGTTCACCCAGCTTTGACTGGGAGTCAAATATATGTAAGGTCTCAACCGTGGTGGGGTTACATTCCATTTCCCACCTGGGTTGCAGTCCTGTAACACTTTCAGCAAAATCCTTTCAATGAAGTCAGTCTCTGATAAGGCTCTGCATCTTCCCTGCTGACACCTTAATCTATTATCACTCTACACACATCCTTTAGATAATAATTCATGAGGCTTGGCCTTCTTTGCCCATCTCTTGAACCTCACCATCTTAAAATAGGTCCACAATTTCTGATTGTTAACCATAAGCTCCATTAATGCTCTAATTAAGCTTTATGAAGCCAGTATTTTGATATTAACTGTCTGCACAAAGCATTGCACACTCACAAACATAAAATATCACCTTGTTTCTTTAAAGTTGTAGTTAGTCTTGGTAGTTAGCCTTCTGTCAGCCCAGGCTGGTGGATCATCATTAACTCAGGAAAGGTAGAGATTTGATTTATTTAGTGTTTAGATTTATGGAGAACAATAAATATAAACATTACCCAAGTGTGGCGAGTGACTTTGTTAGATCTGACTATAACAGCCAAACTAAAAGGCGAGAACATAAACATGGGAGCATAATGGGATTCATGTGAAGGAGTCAGACAGGAGCATCAACTCCCATGCTCATGAACCCCTGGATATATAGCCTTCAACTACAGTGAGACATTAATTACCAAAAGCTACAAATGAGTTTTCAGCCTAGACATGAAGATTTGGACTGTGTCTGAGTCTCAAACAATATCTGGAAGGTTATTACAGAACTGGGGGGCTTTGGAACAATAGGCTCTTCCCCATACTGAAGGTTCCTGATCTTACAATAATGCCTTTATAAATCCCATGATGTAAAATAAATGTCAATTAAAGCCAATCATTATTTCTTTTGTAACTGAAATGAAAGGCAAATAATCAAACATGCAAATATGATAGAGATCCATTTTTGTTGCATGTTTTCAGATTTTAACAAACTAGATAGAACTGGATTAGTTGTTAAATGTTAAAACTACTGAGTTTAATGATTTCTGCCCATAGAACCAACAAAAAAAGGAAAGTTTTGAAGAAGGCCCCTGGCTGCACCTAGAAATTCTGTCCATAAAGATTATGAACAAAATTCACTTATCTGAATGAAATCCCAGTTTAAATACCAAAGGAGCATCCAGTCCATGTCTACTAGTCTGTCCACATGTACAAGCTCAACTTGGGTACAGACTCTGACTGATCAGTGAGATAGGATGGGGCTAATGACGTCACTGACCCAGATATTAGGTTATAGAGGAAAGCAAGAAGGGAGGGGCTCTTTGCTCTGTTTCTTTACTTACAGTGTTGTCTGAATTTTAGAATAAAGGTCATGAGAAGGGATAATAGTAATACATAAATAAAATAATGAAGGACATTCAATGTACTCCTTATTAACAAAAAAAGAAAAGAAAAACTGTAGACAGACATTTTTGACCAAAACATGGTCAAAGTCATACAAATATTTAAATTCTCTTCTTTTTACATCTCAGATGAAGACGAGACGAGAAGTTTGAGTAACCTAGGATCTCCTGAAAATAAGTGTATGGTATGTGTGAATGTCTGCTATAAATACTTTTCTGTGTATGAAAAATGAAACTATGAAAACATCCCACAAAACCAGCATATAATTCTAAATAATAGAAAGCTTACATTTTACACAAGTACCAAGTCAATATTTTGAAAATGTAGTACAATATAGTAAAAAGAACAAACTTTATTGCAGAAGAAAAATTTATTAAGTGAGAGAAATACTCAAGTACTTTAAAATGTGCCGGATTGATGACAGACAGAAATAAAACTGATGTCACAAGGTTCCTAAAATCAGAGGAGCTCCAAACACCTCTGTCCAGCATTCAAAATGTCAACATATCATTCTTTCATACAATTAAACTCATAGGTCTTATTGGTCATCAATGGAGGACATCACTGCTCATCTGATGTAGCAGAAACAGTTGATGTTAACAAGGTTTTTAAATGAGAAAATTCTAAAGTGAAGATGTTGATTGAGAAGTTATACTTATATGTACTGTCTACATCTTTTTTCTCTTCAGCTAGTTTATCAGAGAAAATCTGTTGTAACTCCACATGTAGCCCACCTGCAGAGGCAAAGTTGCAGTTTAATTTTGTGCATGTTTTACATATTTTTGTTTATTGCATGACATCCAAACTCTAAGGCAGCAAAGCAGCCTCAACTCATGATTCTCCTTGTCCTTATGAAGAAACGTGTACCATTCAGGTGTTCTTGACAAAATTTGAGATGGGCCGGAATGTTTTTTTTTTTTTGGACAGCAGCAGCTTCCTTCATGTTGTACTTGCATGAACATTCTTGTTAATGGCCACACTTATTGCTAATTGGCTTTCACTTCACTTTCACTTTTTCTAGCCTGCATTGTGTATGTTGGTGTGTTAGTAGTTTAGATTGTCTGTAATTGTGACTACACTCAGACCATATTTTAATGGAAATCAATGGCAAAATCTGGGAAAATTTATGGAAAATTCTAAAGATGCTGGCATTTGCTTGTGAACCTGTGACCAGAAACTGGAGGTTAATAAATAATGGAGCTATGTTTCTTCTCATCATGTGGAGTGGGATAGCCATAAACCTCGACCTCACAGAGAGTCAGGAGTCGATTAGCTCCAGGGATGACCACGTTAACATAACGGCCTGAGAAGCCATTCTCAAACTTGAAGGTCATGGATTTTCCTGCAGGGATGGTGGAGATCACGCCAGCCCTAGAGAAAAAATAACTGGATGTTATTTTGATTGTGTTGCGTACTGAGAAATTAAAAACTACACAATTTGAACAACATCTTAAGAAAATTACTGAGAAATGTAGAATAATTCCAAGAATAATTGACCCCTAGAACCTTTACAGGTGAATATTAGCAATAATTATGATCAATAAAAGTTCCCTCACTTGGTATTACTGTTCCCATTGTCCAGTAAAGAGTTGCCAATGTGTATCTCGGCACCATTGATCCTCTCTGGTACAGAATCTCCTCTGTTAGTGATGGTGATGGAGGTCACTGTGTACTCATCCAGCAGGTCCACCCTCCACCACGGGTTTTGCTGCGTCTCGGTGGCAGTGCAGGACCCATGGTTGTAGTTTGAATCAGTATTTCCATCTATAGCATTATAGGCATGACCGTACGGTGCCCAGGGGTTATTAACCAAGGTGGACTGAGTAGCTTTTCCGTTGAGAGCGAGATTTCTCTCTGACATGAACAGAGCAGTACAGATTTAGTCAGTTGTACACAAATATAGAATAATTCTGTTATTTGTGTGCTCTATAAAGGGACAGTATATTTCGACATTCACCAGGTTTAACCTTTTAAAAGTAGGCCGATTTTGTGGGATTTATTTGTAGACATAATTTTAATTCACCAAAAAAGTCTATAGAGGAGACAGTCACACAGACCAGATATTGTTATTTTCTGTAGATCCACTGAGATGTAAATATTAACAAAATGTAGATATTTGTATGAATTTGACCATATTCTCTATTGGCTCTCAGCGAAGGCGGTCGCACTTTCCTCCCTCTCCTCCCTTATCTGTCCTGCTTAGCTCTTCAGTCTTGTTTGCTACTATCTCACCTGGGAGACTCGCTCAATGCTGTTCTTCTAAACCAAAGTATGGATTTGATCAACTGGTCTCTCAATGCAATTGACACCATCTTCTTGAGGAGAAGTGTGGGTTTGGGGGAACCTGCGTGTCCTGACGGGCATTTGTGGCTGGACACACGATGGACTCCTGGGAGAGGTGGAAGGTCGTGTGCCTGGCGGCGCTGTCAGTCGAGGATGTTGAGGACATATATTTGGATTTTTTCATAGTGAGTACTCTGCTGATTGGAATGGGCACTGCACTGGCATATCGGAAAATTAGAGAAGTGAGGGCAGCTATCAAAGGCCCTTTTAAGCTGCCTGAGATGTTTGACACTCTGGGCAAGGCTGTCAGGACTCACACTGTGACTTTACATCGCACACTGGAGAACATCTCGGAGAAACTGTCAGTTTTGCAAAGGAGTATTGATTGTCTGGGAGACCATTCAACAGGAGATGAGTAGCTGCAAAATGGACCCTACTCTCTCCCAGCCAAAATGTTCTTATCAGCTATTTGGCTCCCCCCTATCAGCTCTGACCTTGGCAGATGCTGGAAATCTCCCCCAGAGGACAACGTTCTGGGATGCTCCCTCCCTTCTCCTACCTACTGCTGATTGCAGTCTCTGGCTCGCTGCTCAATGCTGTTTTCGGGAGTTGTTCAGCTTTGTTATCTAAGAACTGAGACATTGTCATGACAACTGCTGGACTTCAGGTTAAGCTTCCGGGCAAGGCGCCATCTGCAGGAGGAAAAATATCTTTGCAGCTCTTCTTCCCTCTCTGGATGAGCAAGGACTGCAAATGTGCACTAGATAGGCTGCCTGCCGAGCGGGACTTGCTTGTTGGACCCCATCCCCCCAGTCTGTGTTGATTGTGTGCTTAAGTGCATGGATGTTTGTTTTTCTACCTAAATCATGTCAGGAACAAGGTCTGGGTGTGTTTTTTTTTTTTGCTTCCTTCCTTAACTCATGTATACTGCTTTTGTTTTTCTCAATGAATTTCCCTTTCCTTCGGGATTGTAAGGGATCAATAAAGTATTTATCTATCTTATCTATCTATGTTTTGTCCAAAAAAAATACATTTTATAAGCTAGTAGTTGATTGGATATGATTGTACACCAATATACTTTTGAGAAATGTTAGAATTTGGAAAACAATAAAGTGTTGTAAAGATTTGGATAGAAAATGCTCTGAAACATGAATATGTGTACAGTGTAAACTGTTTCTTCTCACCATGTGGAGTTGGATAGCCATAAACCTCAACCTCACAGAGAGTCAGGAGTCGATCAGCTCCAGGAATGACCACGTTAACATAACGACCTGAGAAACCATTCTCAAACTTGAAGGTCATGGATTTTCCTGCAGGGATGGTGGAGATCACGCAAGCCCTAGAGAAACAATAATTGGATGTTGTTTTGATTGTGTTGCGTACTGAGAAATTAAAAACTACACAGTTTGAAGAACATCTTAAGAAAATTACTGAGAAATGTGGTGCAAGATTTGCCAAGCACAACTGACCCCTAGAACCTTTACAGGTGAATATTAGCAACAATTAGAATAGCATAGGATAGGATAGAACTTTATTGATCCCTTGGGAGGGTTCCCTCAGGGAAATTAAGGTTCCAGTAGCAGCATCAACACAGAACAGAAAGAGTTATAATAATTTAGTAAAGAAACACTATATAAATATATAATATACAGACGAATTACAATCAATAAAAGTTCCCTCACTTGGTATTACTGTTCCCATTGTCCAGTAAAGAGTTTCCAATGTGTATCTCAGCACCATTGATCCTCTCTGGTACAGCATCTCCTCTGTTAGTGATGGTGATGGAGGTCACTGTGTACTCATCCAGCAGGTCCACCCTCCACCACGGGTTTTGCTGCGTCTCGGTGGCAGTGCAGGACCCATGGTTGTAGTTTGAATCAGTATTTCCATCTATAGCATTATAGGCATGACCGTACGGCGCCCAGGGGTTATTAACCAAGGTGGACTGAGTAGCTTTTCCATTGAGAGCGAGATTTCTCTCTGACATGAACAGAGCAGTACAGATTTAGTCAGTTGTACACAAATATAGAATAATTCTGTTATTTGTGTGCTCTATAAAGGGACAGTATATTTCGACATTCACCAGGTTTAACCTTTAAAACTCTAAGCCAATTTTGTGGGATTTGTTTGTAGTCTAACATAAATTTAATTTTAAAATTAGAAAAGTCTGTAGAGGACACAGTCACAAAGAAGAGATATTATTTTCAGGATTACATCCATTGAGATGTAAATTTTATCAGGATATAGATATGTGTACAATTTGTTTATTTTGACCAAATATTTTTGTAAGCTTTTCATAAGCTTTTAAAGACAAATCTCCTGTAGGAAATGTATCATCCAGAGTTTTTTTAAGATAAAAATGCAATAATTCTGATTAATTATTTGTAATGATTAGATTGACAATGATTTATAACGATTTAATAATGACAATGAATAATTGACATTATTTACAATAATGAGTTGTTCAATACTTGACCTTAGTTTAAATTAAATAAAGGTTTTAGAAAGTGTACCATGTCTGTAGGTTACTCTGATCCTGAGTTCTGAAGACTAGAAAGCAGCGTGTAACTGCTGGCAAAGTCTGTTTTGCATGTTCTAAGAATTAATGAATAGCGTTATTTTTTTAAAAGAGCACAATGCCTTGTTTTTGTTGTGAATTATTATTATTGTAAACAGATACACAATGAAATGATGTTTACCTTGCATAGGTGAAGCATTAGTGAAAACAGCCCCTGTAATCACTGTCAGCAGGTAAAAGATGTGAAGATCCATTTTTCTAAAAATAGATCAGACATAGTTCTGTATGTTCACTTTGCTGCATTCAAAGTTCTCTCTATCTATTCAGACTATCAATCCTTCTAAACATGCATCCAAAGAACCTTTACATTACATTTATCCAGAGTGATTTACAAACTGTGCTTCACTGATGTTGGACCTTAATACCAACAAGATTCAATATATTATGATCCTTTAATGAGTTGAAAGTTCTTGAAAGAGATGGTCTTCAGGCTGCGTTTAAAGACAGCGTAAAGTTACTCTGCTGTTCAGTCCCCCAGTGGAAGTTTGTTCAACCACTTTGGTTCCAGAACAGAAAAGATGCTTGTCTTCAATATCATGAGGGATGGTGGGTCAAGCCGAGCTGCACTTGAGTTTTGACCAATTCCATCAAGTACAGGGGGGTGGTTCATTTTCTGTCTTTGTATGTCAGTGTCAGGCTTCTGAGTCCAATATTCAGTTACATAAATCAAGTGAAAAGAATGCAGCAGAAGAGGTTTGCAAAATGAGTGCAGGAGAACATTTCAGATCAACTCACCCAGCTCAACCAAGCTGCAGAATCAAACTGCCTCTCTGGTCTGATCAGATCCACGGAATCTCGCTTTGTTTCAGACAGTGCTTTATATAGGGCTTAAAAGGGGGAACTCCACCCATATTCACAAACTTTCTGTCAGTGGGCACTTCATGTAATGTTGGATTTGAGCCACTTTCATATGTAATCCTAGATTGGATACATATTAGATTTGTAAACAGTCA